>VZRI01014168.1:108695-180805 GCA_013397515.1 Upupa epops | reverse complement strand
GCATTGGAACAGGCTGTCCAGGCAGTTGTGGAGTCTCCTTCTCTGGAGACGTTCAAGACCCGCCTGGATATGTTCCTGTGTGACTTGGTCTAGGTGACCCTGCTGTGATAATCTTTCGAGGTCCCTTTCAATCCCTTATGATTCTATGATTTATAAATTTATAAACATTTTTTTCCAGGAGAAGATGGAGTAAATAATGGGGAGAAAAAAAAATAAGAGAATGAAATCGTGTTCTCGAGGTTTTGTGTTTGTCAGGGAGGCTTTTTGTGATATATTGGCTATTTTTTTGCCATATGGTATTTTCTTAGCTGAAATAACAGTCATGTTGCAAAGCTTAGAGGAAGAAAGACACTAAAAAGAAGAAAAATAATAGAAGGAGCACTGAATTCAAATGTCTTAAACGATCACTACCAACAATCAGAGGAGTTAAGTAAGCTGCAAATCAAGCTGATTCATAGGTGAAAGAGCAGAAAATGTGTAAGTACTACAAACTTAATTGAAACAGTACAATTATGTCTGTTCTTACTGCATTACTGATTGTCTTATGGTGTTAATTAACTACAGGAGATACTTCATTTTTAATACTTGGAATTATTTTGTTTCCTACCAGAACAACAGGGAGATTGCATTTCACAATGCCACAAATCTAATTTGTCTTTAAATTTGATGCTCTTCTGGCCCCATCCGTTGAGAAGGAACCAAGAGCACTGAATGTGGTGAGGGATGACATGTTGTTGTGTTGGAGATGAAAATACCACTGAGCTTGATTTCCCATTTATTTGATCTTATCAATAAACGACTAAACAGTGTCATCTGGAAAGGAAAGAGAAAAGTGAAATGAATCTGGAGGGGAGAGCATGGAGCAGAGCTTCAACCTCAACTACAAACACACCTAGATTTGCTACATAATGCTCAGGTAAAGGCAACTGCTTGGGAGATTTTCCTTGAGGGGTTCAGATAATATAATCCAGAGCAGAATTCAGTTCCTGTGCCAAAAGGCTTCTTTTTTTTTTTTTTAATTTTAAGAGAAAAAATAACATTTAAAAGAAAATTGTTCTTTTTCTCCTGAAATACCACAAGGGTAGAACTTTATGCAGCATTTCTGAGTCAGGGCCATCAGGTTTTTATTTGGAAATGCCACGAGAAGCAATGTTTCTATGCAGTACTTCCAAATGAAGAACACATGGTTGCAGGAAGTGCCTGGAATGGTATTATCCTCTATAAACACTCCTCTTACAGGCAGCTAACAGTGTGTTCTGGAGGAAGATGGTCAAGGGGAAGAGCTGAAAACTATCTGATGACCTGATTTACATCGTGCAACCTGTGAAAAGTGATTGTAGGTGGTTAAACGCTTCCCAGGGACTTGGGTATCTGTGAATCTCAGGTATCTGTGCCTTCAGCAAAACCAATCGAGTGGAAGAACAAAGATAAAAACCCAAAGGAAAGAAAAATTAACCAAAGTGCTCTGCAGTTTTGAAGACGGGCGTGACATCTCATTGGACAATTGCATTAAAGAGGGGAAAAACCTGCTGAGGGCATGCTCTCTTCCTGGTTTTGTTCTGCTGCCTTTCCCAGAAGTCTGGCTGTCCTCACCCTTGTCTCTGCTCTGTTAGCAGTTACCCAGCACATCACACTGCAGAGGAAGCGTGCGTGAGGTGCTTTCACTGCTGTTTCCCGGCTGTGACTCTCAGCTGGAATGAACAGATAAATTAAATCAGGGCAGAAATTGGTGGTGTTTGACTGGAATTACTCACACAATTAATTGCACTGCTTGAGTTGTGCGAATGTCCATGGAACAGGCTGTGACCTCTCTGTTGACAGGCTAAGGGAAGATTTTGATGACATCCGTAGTGAATTGAATGAGAATGTTCTCCAGCTCTGTGGATGGAGTGACCCAAGCCTGGACCTTTACACTCAGGGCAGGGTAACGCCTGTCATCTGGATATGTTCGTGGCCACACCAAATTACTTTGGAGAATTCTAGTGCTTCTGGACCATGACAGTAGCTTTGCTTACAATGCAGTCCTTATGCCTTTACATTCCAGTGTCCAACACTAGCCATAGGATCATTTAAGTTGGAAAAAACCTTTAAGATCTTTGAGTCCAACCATTAACACAGCAAGGCCCACTGCAAAACCATGATCTATACAACTTTTAAACACATTGAGGGATGTTGATTTAACCACCTCCCTAGGCAGCCATTCCCTGGTACTGCCTAGGTGTAGCCTTGAGATCTGGTCTTGCTGCTGATGCAACACAGGGACACTTCTCTTGAACAAGAGAGAGAGGTTCTTCTTTAGCAGAGCAACCCTGCCCCAGCAAGGTGCACCAGCCTTTCAGGGAGTATTGGCTGCTGTAACACACGCTGGGAGAACATGACTAGAGTGGATTGTATTTGTGATTAAGGGTTGTAAAAAGCTTTGCTTGGGCTTTCTTCTGCTTCTCCCTAGGTGGCTGCAAAGGATGAGCATGATGACATTAAAGAGAACAGACTATGGCTTCTGCAGGGAAGTTGTTATCACCATCAGGTAGGAGAGGTCAAAAGGATTAGCAAAAACCAGTGAGAATGAGAGACTTACACAAAGCAGTGAAGAGAGTTTGGACAAAATGCAGGGAAACCACAGAGAGTAGAGCTGAAAACATCAGTTTATAAAGCTCCTTTGGGCATAGGAATAGTCTAAAAGAAACCTTCCCACCAGCAGGTAGAAGCAGTTGTGCTGATAAAGATACCAGGGGGAGCAGAGAGAGCAAACAGAGCACTGCAGAAGCTGGACCATTGTTGTGAGGTGGGGCTGGAGACACAGAGGAGTAATGTCAGGGTGCAGGAAGGTGAGCTTCATTCACTTGATGGGACTGGGGAAAGTGCACCTGGGATGCTGCACTCACTTCTGGGCACCTCATTACCAGAAAGATACAGATGAGCCAAAGAAGGTATTTTGGGGGAAACCCAACTTTGTGATTAATTGACTGAAGAAAACAGCCTGTGAGTCATGTGCAAAGACGAATGGCTTGGCTCTGAACCCACAGCATGGGGAACCTAGTAACAGTCTATAAACATTTGAGGAGATGTTACCAGAAAGGAAGGAGATAACTTACTTAACATGGAGCAAGGGGATGATATTTGAACAGGGATATTATGAGCACCAAATACCTAGAACAACAGACCCTTAGTGCTGGAGCAGAGCTGGTGGGAATGGCAGACACAACAGGATTTTAGCTGCTGAGTCACAATCACTTGGTAAAACTTGGGAACATGAGAAGCAGCTATTTTGTGTTCTGGCAAGTGAGGAAGACTGTTGTTTATTTGGGTCATAAAACTTACCTGTGTGAAGGAGTTGATGTCGTAGGGATCTGGGAAGAACAAACATGGAAGCAATACAATTACTTCCTAGATAAGAAGATCTGGAGTGTTGCCAGATCTAAGGACAATCAAAAGACTAAGAGTGGCTTAATTCCCGTAAGTAAGGAGTTACAGAGATGTCCATAGGAAGTTACAGAGATGTCCATAGGAAGTTACAGGGATGTCCATGAGGAATTCCAGGGATGTCCATGACAAATAATTTCTGCCATCTCCCCATAGGGGACCACTAGAGATGACTGATGAGTAGACATGTGTGCTTGCTCTTATAAACACCAGGTTTTATTTCTTAAAATATGTTCCTACTTGGGCACCTTCATCCCCTGTAATCACTTTCACTTTTACTTTGCTTTGAGGAAGCCGTTAGTTGTTAAATATTTGTTGGAATTTAGACTGTTGCTACAAAGAGACCAGAAAGGTTGGCTCAGGGACAATTTTGCTTATCAGGCAGGTGAGAGCCTGATGTCAGGAAATGGTACCATCCTACCAGTGCAGCCAGAGCACAGGTGGAAGCCTGGGGTTATGGCTGTTTATGAGGAAGTCCCTTGGTCAGTCTTTGGAAATCCTGAAGTAACTGCAGTTGGGCATCAGTAGTGTGGAAACCCTGCTATGGGAACCTTTTGAAACCAGCACCAGAAGACACCTTGCCAGGAGTATGATGGACAAAACATATAGTCCGTGTGGTGTAGTTGTTAGGCATCTTCATTCCACATTTACCACATTTGGTAGTGAGGGACAAATTTTAACACTTTGAGCTCTCAGTGGAGCACCTGTTGAATTCCTTCAGCTCCCATAGAATCATAGAATCATCAGGGATCAGAAGGGAACTTTAAAGATCATCTAGCCCAATCCCCCTGCCACTGATGTGAATGTCTCAGCAAGGCTTTAACCCCAATGAATTCTGCACTCTGTACACATGCACTGTTTTAGTGGTAATAACTTTCAGCGTTTTATTTGCTGTTTACTGTGATTACCGTGTGGAATTACCAAGTGGATTTATCTCGTATTGAGGAACTTGAATCTTTCTAACTTCTTATGCCTCTTGAGCATCCCTTCAGCAATGTGTATCTATGTTGCTTTCCAAAGAGGGGAAAAAATTAGAGCTGTGTCATCGTCAGAGTGTAATTAGGGTGATTTGTAGGTTGAAAAGTGTGTTGGAACACGTGCAGGTCTGGACTATCACTGCAGGGTGTGAACAAGTTTCTGCTTATCTGCATACACCTGTGAGCATGTGGGAGGGCAGTGTGTGTGTGTGTGCGTGTTATCCATCTGAAACCACAGACCCTGGAATCTAAGAAGGATGACTGCCAAGTAGTGCTCATCACCAGTTCATAAGATCTATGAACTGGTTAGGCTGTGGGTAAGAAGCTGCTAGCTCTGGGTTTTAGGAGTAACCCTCATTCCTCTATTATGAGAAAAGATTCCTTTCAATGGCCCACAGACAGAAAGAGGAATAAAAAGGCATCAGCCATTCCCAAAGAAGGAGATGCTGTTTGATGTTGCCAACAAAGCAAATGCTAATAAAAATAATATACAATAAAGTGGTTTATTAACACCCATTCCTCAAGATTACATGGAATGGGGTTATGGGAAGGGGGTAGAGTGGGATGAATGAGTAAAGTCACAGGTTAAGGCTGCAGTGCTGGAAAAAAGGAATTCCCTCAAGTGAATGCAATGCTTCTGCAGTTCATCAAAACAAAGACATGGCTCTTAATTTTTACAGGTAAGGAGTAAAGTTTTTACCTTTAAATTTTTCTAGCAGGAGAGTTCCTACAAAAATAGATGAAAATGTTCATGAACTGAAAAACAAACGAGGAAAGCTTTATTTATTTTTCTATTATTTTTATCAATACTTAAGCTCCAGAAGAAATAAAGTTTTTAAAAGTGTCTTCATTTCCTCTGAATTTTAGCTGGAAATGGTTAAACATTTCCTGAGTGGTTCTTTCTGGTTTTTGTTTATTATTGAGATCCAGGCTGAAAGCAATAAAAAAACTACCCCAACATTTCTATCTTTCCAAGTCTGTAGACAATTATATTAGAAGGTTAAAATATAAGAAATGGAAACAGACCTTCAGCAACTGTTAGAGTTTCATGGCATCACAGAATATTTATCCCTGATTTGGACTGAAGCAAGAAAATATAAGCAAGTAAATGTGCGAACATGGGTAAACAAGTCTAAAGATTATAAAAAGTCTTGTTCTTAAGTATGGACTACACATAGTAGAAGATCATATCGAGTGCTGGAGTTGACTGAGAAATTACAGTGAAAAATGATTGTGTCCAAGCATGGTGTTACATCCACATTGACTTTCATGACTGTAGGCAATTTTTTTCATGTATTTTAATATTTAATTTGCTTTAAGGACTTTACAGAAAATTACTTATTCTTGGAATCTCCCAGCTTCTGCAGGCTGAAGGAACATTTTAGAAATTTGTTAGCATCACATCTAGATCCTAGTTGTATTAAATTCCCAGTGGAGATGCCCACCAGAGCTATGGGCCCACACATTTTTCTAAATATTTAAATTCAAGATGATTTCCAACCGGAAGGATAAAATTAATCACATGTAAAGATGTTTGGTTAAAATCTGATGACCTATACCAACCAAACAGGTTCTTTCTAGCCCCCTCGCTGATTGTAGGGAGGGACTAAGCCCTCTAAAGGGCAGACTCACTCTATCCTGGGAATGTTGTCCAATGTGGATGGGATGAATCACTCTGGGAAGATGTTTATGTCTCTTGAATGACCTAGAGAAAAGCCAAGATTTAGTATCAACATCTCAGAGTGAAGCTGAGTGGGATTTTCCACACCCTTTCCTCCATAAACACATCCTTAAAAACATCAAAATTGCTCAGTTAATGAGGGAGGATCATGATCCGGAGGACAAATCTTACAAGGATCTGCTCAGGGAACTGGGATTGTTTAGACTAGAGGAGGCTAAAGGGAGATCTTGCTGTCTACAGTAACCTGAGATTGTAGAGAGGTGGGGTTGGTGTTTTCTCACAACCACAGGTGATAGGACAAGAGGAAATAGCTCCAAGCTGCACCACAGGAGGTTTAGTTTGAATATTAGGAAAAATCTCTTCACTGCAAGAACAGGCTGCCAGGGAGGTGGTGGAGTCACCGTCCCTGGAGGTGTCCTTGTGTAGGTGTGGCACTTGAAAACAGGGTTCAGTGGGCATGGTGGCATTGGACTGACAGCTTGGTGGTAGTGTTTATTCAGGGTTTTGGTTTTGCTGTTGTATATATGGTTGGACTCGGTGATCTGGAAGGTCCTTTCTAACCATGAATACTCTGTGATGGTTAAACTTGGTGATCTTGAAGGTCTCTTCCAACTTCAATTATCTATGACTCTATTTCCCTTGTACCTTCACATCACCTTCAAATAAATTCAACTTTCATTTTCACTTCTAATGACAACACTTGCCATAAGTAATGCATCTCTCTTCAGATCAAACTAATACTAAAAAAAACCCCTTACAGTGATCTGAAAATCTTTTCTAGAAATTTCATAAATCCATGTGATTCATTCATATTCTTTGCTAAGGAAATAATAGAATGATAGGATGGTTTAGATTGGAAGATAATCTAGAGATAAGCTAGATCCGATGCCCCTGCCATGAACAGGGACACCTCTTGCTAGACCATTGTTCACTTCTTCATTTAGAGGGCAGTTTTCCTCTTAAACTATATTAAATACTTTTTTATAAAGAAGGAAACTGAAAGAAATAAATAAGATTTCAGCTAATCAAATCTTTTTGCATTATTCATTCTTTAAAAGATCCTTTTATTCCCCCCTCTGTGCTACATAGCAGTCATTCAGAAAAGCAAACATCCCCATCATTCAGTTATCTTGTTATCACAATACAGGAATATAGTGGGGAAGAATACTGTAGGTGAGAGATAAAGGTAAGTTCCTTTACCACAGATTTGGTGGAATTATGAACTCTTTTTTTAATTAAGACCAAGCGAGATGTTGGAAAATATTTCTAAGTATTTCTTCTTAGAAATTTTGAGTTAAAGAAGAAAAATAGAATCCCTCCAACTAAATCTTTCTGAGACTCTCACTCTGCTTTGTCATTTCATTGTTATTAATTTTGCAGTTAGTGTCACATCCATGTAACAGTAACATTATACTGTAATGTGTCAAACAGAGAGAGAAGGAATAAAACATTTTGCTTGATTGAAACAAGCTGGTTTTCTTTTAACAAGGAGTTTGTGCTGGCAGTGTCAAAATGTGACAATTCCACGTTAATGAAATGAAATATTTCTCTGGCCCCGAATGGTATTTTCCCTAAATTAATATTGTTTTCATATGAGATCTTGGAATTCTCCTGTTCATTGCTGGTTTAATAGCAGCTCTTGGGGCTTAGGTGAGACTCGTCTCACTTGGTGAGGACACCTGCTCTCTGGAGAAATGGTCTGTGCACTTCATATCGTCTGAATTCCCCGCCTGAATTCTGCTGTTCCTAAAAACAAAATAATTGTGACATGCCGAGAAAGTCCAATCTAAAGCTTATTTGTATCCATTGATTATTTTTATTATTGATAGATATTAAATCAGATGCATCCAGTACGATCACCTTTGGGTAATCCTACTCTTCACTTTCATTTTACTCGCTTTTATCATCGTGCCTTTACTGAGGTCTTTTGTTGAATTTGAACAATTGTCTAACTGAGAGAAAAACCTTAATGATCACTGAGTCCAGCCATTAACCCAACTGTCCCAAGACCACCACTAAACTGTGTCCCTAAGCTCTGGATCTACATGACTTTTAAACATGATGGTGATTCAACCTCCTCCCTGAGCAGCCTGTTCCAGACTTGATGACTGTTTCTATTAAGAAGATTTTCCTTGTGTCCAACCTAAATTTCCCCTGGTGCAGCTTGAGGCGATTTCCTCTTGTCCTGTCATTTCTTCCTTGTGTGAAGAAACTAACCTCCATCTCTCTACAACCTCCTTTAGGTAGAGGTAGACAGGAATATCTTCTAAAATATTAGTGAACTGAAACTTAGTGGTTGCTGTTTACTCCTTAACCCAACTGTGACGCACACACAAAGCAAAAACCATGTTCATAGACACAGTATTTCTGTCTGAGACCGGGACAATCTTGTTTTCCCTTCACAGAGATTCAAGCTATTTGCTGTGTAATTGCAGTGGACGAATAGCTTGTATGGGGGATGATTAATGAGCAATCATTGACCAATTGTAAAGCACGAGTCGCCAGAATTCAACTGCTTTTTGGGTTTGTGCCCGTAACACGATGTTTCTATGTAAATGAGCCCATGCTCAGTAAAATGTTAACTTTTTTTCTTTGACCTTCCCATTACAAACACAGTAAGGTAGTCATGATGGATCTGATTTGAGTGCACTAGAACTGTTCTATTCATTTCAACAGTCTTTAGACCCTGCCTGAAATAGCTCCCATATGTGATGGGAACCGGAGTTGAACACAGATATTCTCCATCACAGCTCAGTACCTTATCCAGGACCTCCCTTCCTCTCCTATCATCTGAAGAAGAGATTCAAACAATGATTTGAAGAGTCTCTTCAGACCACTGGAAACAATAAATAATAATAATAATAATAAAAGCTCCTTGTGTAACAAACCTCCCAGCTGAACCAAAGTAGATGGCCCAAAATGCAGGAGTTTCCTATGCGATACAGGAGATTTGGCAGCAGGAGTGGAATTATATCTCATTCCAGACAGTGAAAATAACCAAAACCATGAGGTTTTTCATGGAACAAATGGAAACCATGTGACCCATCACAATGGAAAAAGTGTAGCTGCTTTCAACTCCCTAAGCCCTGACACTTCTTTTTGATTTAACCACAATAATCTAAGTGGAAAATGAATAAATGTCAAGGTTTTGGGTTTTTTTTTCAATAAATCTGTGCACGAGAGAGAATAGGAATCAGAATAAAAGCTTTTTACGACAAAGCATTCATCTGTTTGGATCCCTGACAACATACTTTCTTCTATTTTTTATTATTATTATTATTAGCCTTGTTTGTACCATTTATTTAAAAAAAAAACCCCAACCAACAAAATATTGTGAGGCAGGGAACCTGCTAGCAGTTGCTAAGCCTGAAGCAAAATCCCAATTCATAACAAGATGACCTGAATCAAAACATATTTTATGACTGAAAACAAATAATTCAAATGTGAGCCTGAGATTTGTCCAGTTCTTGCTTGGGCGAGATTTCTGCATGTTGAAGTGAGATTGGTTGAGCACAACCTCTCAAATATATGCCAGCACAAGAAATTAAGTGGCCAGGGACCATATATCATGCTTATCTTTGAGTGAAATTAGTACAGTCAGGAATACAGTGTGGCCTGACAGTCTAAGTGAGAAAGCAGTGGCTCAGTTACCCAACCAAAGCAAATTCCTTGTGCTTACTTTCTACTTGAAAAAGCTCAACAGAACACTTCTGCCATGAATAAGGGGCCTACAGGAAAACTGGAGAGGGTTTTTCATAAGGGACCCCAGTGATAGGACAAGGGGGATGGTTTCAAGCTCAGGGTGAGGAGATTTAGATTAGATTTTAGGAAGAAATCAGGTGCTGGAACAGGTTGCCTAGGGAGGCTGTGGAAGTGTTCAGGGCCAGGTTGGATGGGGCTTTGGGCAACCTGGCCTAGTGAGAGGTGTTCCTGCCCATGGCAGGAGTGTTGGGACTGGATGCTCTTTATAGTTCCTTCCAACGTAAACCTTTCTGTGATTCTAAGACTACATGATTCTAGGAGTTTCCACACCTGAGATTACCTCTGTCAGAAATAAGAGAGATTTCCTGACCGGGTGAATGCATTCCCTAGCAGTTGGAATTACACCAGTCTGCTTAACATCACATAGCAGGGCAAAAAGACAAAAGTGTTGTAGTCTTCATCTGTTGCCATGATGAAGTCAGTGTGGTTACTCTGAAAATGAATTTGTTTTGTTGTTATGTCCCTGAGTGAATCGAAGCCTCAGGGAAGAATTAGATCGCTTCACCAGACAATAGTGCTGAATGGATGTTATCTTTTAGGCAATCTCTCCTTAGCCAAGAAAGAGTAATTTCTGGAATAGTGATGCTTAGAGCAGGGACTAATGGTAATTGGTGCCTTTCTAACTGTACAAAGACACTGTGAGAGCCTCCAGAGAGGAGATGTTGTCTGACTTGTATTTCTTGGAAGGCATAATATTCAGAAAGTGTAATAAAAGTTATTTACCACTGCAAATCTTGCCTTGCTTACGACCTTAACCTATCAAAGCTATACAAACACTACTGTTATATAATATCTGTTTTGTCTCCCCATGCTAGCTTATGTCCTAAATCTGATTGGCTTTGCTGAGCTGTGAATAGCTCTCTGAAGACTTGTACTACCTTTCTTCTGATGGTGTCTGCAAAATAACCCCAGACACACAAGCAATAAGCCACATAAATTACAATGCTGTAACAGGCACAGTCTCCTTGAGGAGGAGGAGAAAGCTCTGAAGCTCAGCATACTCCAATCATAGAATCATAGAATCATAGAATCATTATGGATTGGAAGGGACCTTGAGACATCATCCAGTCCAATCCCCCTGCCACAGCAGGATCACCTAGACCAAGTTGCACAGGAACACAGCCAGGCGAGTCTTGAACATCTCCAGAGAAGGAGGCTCCACAACCCCCCTGGGCAGCCAGTGCTCCATTACCCTCACTGTGAGGAAGTTCCTTCTGATATTGATATGGAACCTCCGCTGTTCCAATTGCACCCATTGCCCCTTCTCCAATCTACACTCACTGCCAAACACTAAGCTACCTTGACTGGAAAGGATCCCCAACAGGTTCCTGTTAAATATACTCTGTCTGATGGTCTCTGTTGCATGGATAACACCCAATCAGGGTCTCATGGTGCAAAATGATAGATCAGAGAACCATTCAGATTGGAAAAGACCTTTGAAATCCAGTCCAACCTGTAACCCTACTCTACCAAAATTCACCATTAGATCAGATCAAGTTGCTTTTCTGGGGCCTTCTTACATGTGGATAGACAGTTAAAGAAAACCTGATGATGATATGGGAAATGGGAAGCTCAATAGGGTCCACATGAATCTAAGCAACAATGACCAGAAAGGGGAAGGTAGATGATCCACTGAAGCTTGATACATGTGGGGTCTAATGCTTTGATGCATTTTTACCCAATCACTTCACTTGACTAACTACCAACTACTTCACTAACTACTCTGCTCTATTGATGTTTTAGAATAGAATCAATTGATCACAGAATTGGGTTGATCTTTGAGGTCATCTAGTTCAACATCCCTGCAGTGAGTGGGGACAACTTCATCTCAGGTTGTTCAGAGCCTCAGCCAGCCCAACCTTGAATGCCCCAATGCATGGTGCCTCTACCACCTCTCTGGGCAGCAATGCTTTACACGGTGATTATTTTAGTTTTTGAGCATCTCTTACTCAGGCCAGTCAAGCTGGGTTTTGTTTTTTCACTTAGTTCATCTGCTGCAGAGCTGTAAGATCACCTACTGACTAGTGAATGAAGGATGCCTGGTTCAGCTTTTTTCAGAAAGACTGCTAGGGTGACCCACACTCTTAATGGGGAGTCCAAATGGTTTTGTTGTGCACCTGTAGCTCAGACACTTTGAGGGAAATGATTTCACTGAAAAAGAGTAGTGTAATAATTTGATAACTTGATTAACATATATAACTAAACACTAGCACCTAAATACAGCAGCAGCAGGCTATGCCACCAGTCTTGCAGCAACTTTAACGACATCATTAACTTCACCAGAGAGAATTTATGCTTTGGTTATCAACCAACCATTAAGGAAGTTTAGGTGTTAGCAACAGGGACCAAGCAAACAGATGATGGTGATCTGAGAGAAGAACCTCTAAGTTTGTACAAGAAAGAGTTGCTGGTGGTGTTCTTCATTTACTAGGATGGGAGAAACTGTGAAGACAAAGAGTCCTCCACAAGAGGAAGGAATTTTAGATAAAATATTTTCCCCTTCACCTGGAGGACAGTATAACATCTGGAAAGTGTTACCAGCCTCTTTGTGCAGGAACACAACACAGGAGTGAGATTTGGAGACCAGTCAAGGGCTCTTGAAAGTGGTGGAGGAGTGATGAGTAGGTAAATCAAAGTGAGATAAGTGACAGGGAGAAGCATACCAAGCAGAATGCACATTGCTTCTTCCTCCTTCTATGTCGGTGGTGGGCTGGAATGACCTTTTCCCTTCACCTTGCTTTGCCAGGTCCTGGGGATATGTTCACTGCCAAAGGCCAATGACATTCTCTTCAGGGGATGTTGTTGTGGGATATAAAAGAGATTTATAGCCTTCAGCAGTTTGCAGATAGTCTAACATTTTGCAGTGGAGACGTTCATACCTCCACAGTACCTTTGCTCTAAATGGCAGGAGGCTTAGACTCTTCTTCTGGCTATCCATCATCAGTGTCTCAGCAACACTCCACAGCCCTCTCTCAACCTTGCAGGAGCCTGTAGATCTGAGGCTGAAACAGATATTTACACACTAGGCATCACAAAGTTAGAAACCACTATTTACATGTACACATGCATGTTCTGAGATCTTAGCCAACTCTCTCTGACTAGTTCATGAAAGCTTATAATTTATCACAAATTTTCCTCATTTTAGCTCAAGTCACAGCACCTTCTAATTTAAGGAAGATCCTAACTGTATATATGTGGAATTTAGCAAGATGGCAATCATCAGATGGACAGGTAAAAGTGACATAAACCACTGTCCATGAACATCTTACCTTCATGACTGATTGAAGCTGTCTCGAATTTATGTTCTCTAATGGCTTTGCCAAGCTTGGATCAGTAGTTTTCTCCTGAAGAACATACCACAGTCTGTTCGCACACATAAGGACACACCAAAAATGTTCATCCTTCCATGCAGTTACTGTTTGTGGCACGGCCACTGCAGGCTTGGAGGCTCACGTGGGTTCCATGCAGAGCTGGTGCGTTCTCCAAGGCTGTTAACATACGCCTGACTTGCAGAGAAGTGACACCAAGCGTAAACAGCAGCCTTCATCAAGGCAAAATGAGAAACGAATGTGTTTCCCAGTCCACCCTTCACATCAAAGAGCCAAGACTTGAAGACTACCAGACTCCAGGACAGCGTGCGCTCAGCTCCAGCATAAAAACATAATTAGCACGTTAAACTGTTACATAAACATGTTTGCATTGTTATTTACTGAGCATCACAGGAATGCTTTGTAACAGCTAATCAGCTCAAGGGGGTGAGGAGAGGGAGGAAATGGCTTTGCAGGGAATAATGAAAGACAAAGATTCCAGATCGAACTTATTAGGGTGGTAAAAGAATTAAAGAAGAAGAAATAAACCAACACAGAAAGAACATGAAAAAAAGATCCCGCCACCAAAAATGAACAAAAAACAAAGCGACACAGAAGCAACAACAAAAAATGCCTCCTTGAGCCCCCTAGAAAAAGCATTCAAGAAGAAAAATTAAAACAATGAAGAAATAACAAGAAAAAAATAATCCTTTCATAAGCCCCCACAAAAAGAACTAAAGAACAAAAATGAAAACAACCCAGAAACTATAAGGAAAAGAAATTACTCCATCACCCCTATAAAAAAATAAATAAAGAATAAAAACCACAACAACCTAGAATGAAAAAGAAAAAACCCACCTTCCCCCCACCCCCTCCCATGAACCCTAACAAAATAAAAGAGCAAACCCAAAGCAACTATCTAGTAATGAAGTTTGACAGACTTGTGATTCCTGTATAGCACTGTGCTGGAAGTTGATGTGCATCGCTTTGCTTCACTGTAGTGGCTGTTTGAAGGAAGGAAGGAATTGCCAAGATCACGTTTTCAGGTCACAAGAGTCAGTCTCAGGCAGAAAACCTGTCATGCAGAGGTCTGAAATCTCACTGTCAGGACTTTGTGTTGGAAAGCTGTAGAATTCCTGAAATCCTACATGGATTGAATTGAAATCCTACGTGGAATTCCTCAATAATGGATTATACCAATGTGAAACGGTATGTGGGCATGAGTCTGAAAGTGCTCTGCAGAATGTGCTGCAGAAGGATATTTGTTTACTTAATTATGAGCAGATGACAGGCAAATCCCTTGAATAACATGTCATCCAAAGCAGGCGTGGGCTGTTTTCATTTAGAGAAGGAAAATTACTAGAACAAGGCTCTTTTTGATCAAATTTAATATGAACTTTCTTTAACAGCTATTTTAGAGTGAAGAGAAATTTCAAAGGCTGCTGTCTCCACAGGCTCTATTGCTGAGAACTAAGGTGAGGTGAGATTGATCCAAACGATGCGATGATCCTCCTATCATCTCCTGAAGTTTATACCATAGTTTCTGTCCTCACCAACTGTTTCTGGAAGCACAGAGAGACACTCCATAGCTTGCTGGAAATGATCTTAGAAAATGTGTTTCTGGTTCACCTGTGGAAGGCAGTGGTGGCTGTATGCCACCACATCTCACCAGGACCAGTTCTTCTCCATTGCAGCACAGACCCAGAGCATTCAGGTCACAGAACCATAGAATGGCTCAGGTTGGAAGGGACCTTAGAGATAATCTACTCCAACCTTCCTGCCATGGGCACTGACGCTTCTCAACCAGGTTTGGTTGCTCAAAGCTTTATTCAACCTGGCCTTGAGCACCTCCATAGAGGGGGCAGCCTCTCCAGGCTCTCTCCATCCTTGTACTTTTCCTTAAATCTAGTCTAAACCTACTCTCTTTCAGTGTAAAACCATTTCCTCTTGTCCTATCTCTAGATCCCCTTGGGAAAAATTCCCCTCCAGCAAGGCATCCTTGGAGTTTTTTCCTCCATAAGCTGAACAACCCCACCCGAGTGAGGAGATTTAAGCAAAGGAGACTATTTTGTCAGGTAGCTCTTGTGACAAACAGCACCTTGTCCTTGTACCTAACAGTGCTTTGAACCTCTCTCTTGACTATCTGGTCTCCACACAACATGGAACACATGCCTTATAATTCCTTCTCTCTACCCTTCTGCTACTCAAACTGGGGCTGAGCTCCAAAGGAAGGTGCCATGAGTACTCCCATCCAGGAATGTCACCTGCAATCTGGTGATCACCAAAAGGCACATACATACATTTGGCTTTGGTTCATAAAAGGTCCAACCATGTCCCTTGCTTTCCTTTGGGTTTTTCTGTGCCTCCTCATGTGAGTTATGACCAGAACACAGTAGGTTAGGATGTGATGGGACTGAACATCTCATTGCATAAATCGGTATTCACTGGAAGTCACTGGAAACGCAACATATTTACAGCAGCTGTGGAATCATTGCAATCCGTGTAAACACGCAAAAATAAAGGCAGATTTTGGACGTGGGACTGTTTTCTTAAGAATTTGAAAACATTAAAGTGTGAACAGGCTGAGATAAGTTTATGGCTGCTCCTGTGGCATGGATGCACTGACGTGGACAGCTGCAATTGTGAAAAGCAAAATCTGCCTACAGTCCATGTCCTACTCTGGAAAAGGAGAGTAATTTTTCTATGAAAGATGCATAAATCAGAAGTGAAAACTGAATTCCTTTCTGACTAAGAAGAACTTCCACATACCCTTTTTTCAGAGCACAGACAGTAAGAATTTAGTGAAGTCCTCTCATACAATGAGCCTGGACACACGCATTGGTATGTTCACACATGTATAATCCCGGGTAGTGTCTGCGTGTAACTGAACACATACGAAGATCTTGAGGATTTGATAAAGTCTGTGACTAGAGTTTTACCTGAGCTTTTTGGGATGACATCACTGGAGGATCTACACTTATCTATCACTGCATGAACTAATGTCTATCTCACAGACAGCTCAGGTCTGGAGGGTTGCCCATTGCCATAGGTATAGTTAAGCTTGCCATAGAATCACAGAATCATAGAGTCATTAAGGTTGGAAGAGTCCTCTCAAGTCCAACTGTCAACCCAACCCCACTCAACTGTGTTTTACAGTGCCAAATCTACATGTTTTTTGAACACCTCTAGGGATGATGACTCCATCACCCCCTGGGCAGCCTGTTCCAACCCCTCATCACACTTTCAGTGAAGAAATTTTCCTGATGAATAATCTAAGCTTCCCTGGGTGCAACTGGAGGCCATTTCATCTCGTCTTATCACTAGTGGCTTGGGAGAACAGACTGACCCCCACGTGTATACAACCTCCTTTCAGGTAACTGCAAAGGTTATAAGGTCTTTCCTCAACCTCCTTTTCTCCAGACTCAACAAGCCTAGTTCTCTCAGGCACTCTTCGTAAGACCTGTCCTCCAGGCTCTTCGCTAACTTCATTAATCTTCTTTGGACCTGTTCCAGTGCCTCAATATCTTTCTTGAACTGTGGAGAACATAATACTTGAGGCCTTGCTGGTGCTGAATACAGCAGTGGAAAATCACCTCTCTACTCCTGCTGGCTGCACTATTTTTGATGCAGACCAGGATGCCACTAGATTTCCTGGCCACCTGGACACACTGTGGGCTCATGTTCAGCTGGCTGTCAATCAACAACCTTTTCCACCAAGTAGCTCCCAAGCCTCTCTTCCCCAAGATTTTAAGCCCAGTCAACACATTTTCCTATGTGGGAATTACCCAGCTCTTCCCTTGCCCTCACCCTAGAATGAAAAGTCAGTATGCATGAAGAACTCATCCTCCTTCCACCCGTTGTTAGCTGCCAGTCACCCAAGTGACCATTCATCCTTCTGTCCACACATCTGACAACGATCTGATAAAGCTCGGGGTGGTTACAATAACACAGCCTTCTCCAAACACACACATAGGCACACGCAGGCGAGTCCAGATGGCTTTGAAGTCTTCTAGGCTTGACACAGAGTGTCAGGCTGATTTCTTCTGTGTGTTTCGGTTTGGTTTTGCTGCTACTATTTTGTTTAAACATACCTTTTCCTAGGGACTATGTTCTGTGCCATTCCCATGGGGAAGGACAGTTGTTTGTTTTTTTTCCCAGACACTCCCCTGATATGGAATTTGCACATGTTCAAAGCAGAAAGAAATGATCAACATTTTTTTTTCTTTTTCTCTTATTTTTTTTTTTTCTTTTTCTCTTATTTTTTTCTCCTGTTCTTGGAGCTGGATGAAGGCAAGGCTGGAAGAACACAAAATGCTTTCCTACTGCAATCATGTGAAAGCCATTACAGAGCTGCCCTTAACTTGTACCATATCCCCAGTGAGCCCTAATAAAAAAAGACACGAGAAATATGTATGTGCCACTAGATTCTTGTATGGAATCAATCCCTCCTGTGTTGCTAAAATAGTACAGGGAATTTGGTGTTGAAGGAATGTACATTTTGAAAAAAGGCCACTAGATAAATCTGGGACAAACCCCGTCTAAAATCTGCCTTTTCAGAAATACTGAATATATTTTATAGAGTTGTTGGTCACTAGGAGATCTCCGTTAACGCCAAAGTCAGCAATAGTAAATGCTTTGCATACATATTCATTAAAAGGTGTCCTTGACCTGGAAACCCTGGAGCCTGAGTGGACAAAGTGCCCAAAAGAAGGAGTAAATTTTAAGGTGAGGGACTGGTGATATGGAGGATAAGATTGATTTCATCTCACTGTATCTGTGTGGAAGTTATATGCCAAATTTATCTGTGTAGCTGCTAGCCAAAATCATTGTAGAGAAACAAATACATCCAGAATGATCATTTCCCCTGGCTTGGTTACCTCTCTAAGACTGGCCCTTGGTTATCTCTCCATGGTAGCTGTCTCTCCCTTGGACTCAAGTTGGATGATTGCCATTTGCACCCTTGTAGATATGTATGATGTTACACAGCCCATGAAGCAGAGAAAAGTTCTGTTCCTAGCCTTTTGGAGGTCTTGCTCAACACTAGAATCATGATGTCCTCTTTTCTTAGTCAAATCTATTCTATCCCCCATGCAGTGAGCAGGAAGAC
Source organism: Upupa epops (assembly GCA_013397515.1). NCBI lineage: Eukaryota > Metazoa > Chordata > Aves > Bucerotiformes > Upupidae > Upupa > Upupa epops. Next base: position 162,547 of record VZRI01014168.1, on the reverse strand, counting down.
CTTCAAACAGACCAGATTGCTCAGAGCTCCATCCAACCTGACCTATGATGCTTCAAGGGATGGGGTTCCTTCCATCTATCTGGACAACAGGGACCAGTGTCTCACCAACCTCAACATAAAAGATTACTTACATCAATCTAGTTTGATTCTCCCCTCTTAATTTTAAACCATCACCCCTTGTTCTGTCTCTATAGGCTCTACTAAAAAGTCTGTTCCCATCTTTATTTTAGGGCCCTTTAAGAAAACTGAAAGGTCACAATAAAAGCTCCCAACTCTCCCAGCCTGGCCTCACAGTAGCAGCTTCCACCCTCAGAGCAGCACTTCTGGGGGGCTTCTCTGGTCTTGCTCCACCAGCTACAGGTCTCTGTTGTTTTGTGGTGAGGAGCCCAGGTCTGGACCCAGGACTGAAGGGGGTTCTCACCAGAGCAGAGAAGAGGGGTAAAAGCCCTGCTCTGACCTGCCACTCACACTGCTGGAGGTGCAGCCCAGGGTACAGTCTGCATCTGGGCTGTGAGCACTCATTGCCAGATCATCCACCAGTACCCTAGGTTGTTCTCTGCAGCCCTTTTTCCATATAAACTGACCCTTTTGACTTGGAAATGTTTGCCTCAGTAGTGGCTACTTACATCACTTAGAAGCACATCACAAAGATTCCAGGTAGCAACAAGTGACTAACTGAAAGAGACAGTGCTGTGAAAGGAGCTATTAAGCAGGGCAGAAGTAGTCACAGGACACCTCAGAATTACAAGTGGTTGTATGACTATAGAATAAGCATTTCAGGAAGAACATCTCAGGCATGTATCATAGGATGCCTCTTACACAGTAGACTGTGTGGGAAGGTGAGTGAGACATTAGTTGTGACATTTAGATTTGGAGAAGTGATGATGCTTCAGTGTTGACCGATTGTCAACACTGCTTTTCAGACATCCCTCCTTCCTCATCCCAGAGCAGGAACTGTCTGAAACAGGTAAAGGAAAGACAAAGCTGTAATAAGATATGGGACCATATATTTTCTTTCCTTTCTATTTTTTTTTTACTTTCTAACCTAACAAAATGGTTTTCTAAATTCTGTCAAGCACATCTATTGGTTAACTCTACCTCTGGTGGCTCTTGAGAGGAAAGAGAACAGAAATTCCTTGGAACTTTGAGTGGAAGAGAGCCATTCCTTTTGCATTCTTCGGGTGGGGGAAGTGGGTGTTTTATATGAACTGCTGTTTTCCAGAAGCATTACTAATACCACTGACATGTTGCATGAATAGTGTTGAGAAGACTGAAGAGCATAAGGCATGGTGGACATCAAAAGACTCAATTACTGCATCACGTGCATTTAGTCATAGGAGCACATATATTTGTATGTTTCTGTCGATCAAAATTCTCATCTTCCCAAAACTACAGAACGAGGACTGTAAACAAAATTCCTTCCTGTAGAAACCTGCTTTGGTCTGGAGCTCCCTTTCTTTTGCGGTAAACAACTGTCTTTGCCAGTCTGGCTCTCCTGATTAGGCTGTTTCAGCTGTAAATAATTTCAGCCATATGATGGAGAAGGAGACTAAATGTGCAAAGCATAAAGTCACTTGTAGGCTCTAACTGAGTGACATTCCCTTCAAATTAGTGGCCTCGGAGAACGATGCTCTCAGTTTATGAAGAACTGAAAGATTTCCAGTTCCACATTCACACACAGCACTAAGGAAGAACAAAGTAGGCAACAGAGTTGATATGAGAACAGCATTTTCATGAGGAAAATGGATCTCAGGTTTTCTCTGGAAGATGTCTGGAATCTATACACACACACACACACACACACACACACACACATATATTAATGGTTGAGATTAAAGATTTGAAAACCTGAAGACAAATGTGGTGAGGTTTTCTCATTCCTTGTGCTATGTTTCTTGCCTTTCTGTCCTGCACAGCTTCATTCTCCTCCACATCTGGTAACAACATTGTTCCTGGAATCCAGGCATATGCATAGTCTTCCATCTAGTTCAAACATTCTGACTTTTGATAGTAAAATTAACCCCAAACTTGTTCATGTGTTCCTAAAGGGAAAACATCCCTTAATAAGCTGCTCAGAATGCTTTCATATAAACAAAATTAATTGTTCTTGGAATGTTTTCTAAACAAATATCCAAGAGAAAAAGCAAATAAAGGCAGGCAGAGAGGGAAAGAAAGGACAGAGATGGAAAAATGCTCTCTGTTGAAGTGAGTTATGGTAGCTCATTGCTGTAGGACATGAAGGTTTGAACAAGTATGGATGATGCTAGGGAAGCTCAGACTCTTATGGAGTGTCAAGGTTAAGTAGAGCTTTTCATTCCACACTAATAATAAAAGGATGAGGAAGGGAAATGTGTGCCCGTTTCTATGTGGGATGAGTAACTTAGTGACAGAAGACAGATAAACTGGTGCTACTCAATGTCTTCTTTGCCTTATTCTTCCAGCAGGTCCTCCAGGCCTCTATGACTAATGGTGGGACTCAGTTAGGAGAACGACAAGCAGTAGATCACACTGAAGTAAGAGATTTCTTGAAGGAACTTCCTCTATAAGTCCATGGGCTTCATCATAGGGTACTGAAAGAATTTACATCCTTGAAAGCAAATTATAATCTCTGAAAGGTCATGGAAGAACCTGCTGGAAGTGAAACCCCTATCATCTGGAGAAAGATAAATGTTGCACCCATCTTCCGAGTAACCAGAGAGATGATTTGAGTAATTTCAGGCCAGTCAATCCCAGTTTGATACCAGGAAAAATCAAGAAGCTAGTCCATTTGTAAGATTTCTGGGAGTGCAGAGAAGAAAAGGACAGGATACATTGAGAACAGATTTATCCTAAGATTCTAAGACTAAAGAACTGCATCTCTGGATAGAGGGAAAGCGAGGGATGACATTTTTGTCAGCATTAGCAAAGCTTTAGATAAGTTATCTCACAAGTTATCTTACTAGATCCATGTTTTACACAGCAGTGTTATCACTAGAGCGTGAGAGGCAGCAAGATAAATAGAAGAGTTAGTCAGGCAAGACTAACCCCTACAGGTGATGAGAACCTTCCTTCCAATGACAGCTGTCAAGCATTGGTGTAGGCTGCCCAGACAGATTATGCAACATCCACCCAGAGGTTTTCAAAACCTGGATAAAGGAAGATAAAGCCCTGAACAACTTGCAAGACCCAGTTAGCAGGAGAGTAGAATAGAATCTCTAGAGGTCTAGTCCAGCCTGCACTTTCCTATGATAACAGGCAGCTATGAACCGCAAGTATTCTGGTAGAACCCAGAAAACATCAGTCTGTTAAACCTGCACGTAAGGCAAGTGTGAAGCAGCAGATAAGAAAAAATCTCTAGTGAAAAAAACCTTGATTTTTGCTTCCTGTGTCAAATTCTCATTGCACTAAAACCCAGCAGGTTTGATTATTGGTTTGGAGACTCATTAAATCCCTTTAAAACACCAGTCCTGATGTGCTTAGTTCTGTACAATCATCAATTTTATCTCACAGATCTCATTTCTTAATTCAAGAGGAACAAAAAGAGTGAGGCAGAGGAGATACATAATTTTCCCAAGGCTGCTGTCCCAAATGAGTTCATCCCACACAGGTTTTTTAAGAAAAAGATGGTGATTAAATGGGATTAATGCATTAATGTATGATTAAACTCCTGACATACACCTAAAGAGATGGCTCATTTAGCTTTGAAGTTAATGGAGAGCTATGGAAAGATTAGGATTGACTTGGGACCTGATAGGACAGTTAAAAACCTCCCACAGATAACTGGACTGCTTGAACAAGGGTGTTTTACCACATGACCTCCTGAGGTTCCTTCCAGCCTCAACCATTCCCTGATTCCGTGATAACATGAAAGGTTTAGCCTCTTGATTGCTTTTGTTGCACAGAGTTGGTTTTGATTGTTCCATAAACACCATGCAAACAGCTGTTTATTGCTGTAGCGATGTGCACTTTGATCCTGGAACAAACCAGTAACCACAGAGAAGGGAAGAAAAACACTAAGTGTTCTGATTAAGAATTGGGATGTGTGATAGAGAATTTCACAGGGATATAGAAGGACATGGACTGCAGAATGTTAAACCAGGACCAACAGTCATTTACAACCACATCAGATCTGTTAGTGCTTGCACATGTCATTGCAAATGAAACATAAAGGAGCATTCCCTTGGTTTACAATCAATGCTCAGTAAACAAAAATATGTATGCATTGACACATAGCTCTTCCTACCCTCAAACCAGGCTCATATTGCCTCTGCCAGTAGCAATGTCTACTTTCTGAGCAGTTCTTAATCCATCACAATCCATATGTCCTTAAATAGCTTTTGTAATGTAGATCATTCTTAATGAAGAAGAACTGCAAATATTGGAGTGCTGCTTCAGTTTAGTTTAGGGGGTGGCTGTAGCTGAAGTCCCCTGCCATGGGCTGGGGCACCTCTCACTAGACCAGGCTGCTCTAAGCCCCATCCAACCTGAACGTGAACAATTCCATGGAGCCTCCACAAGTTCCTTGAGCAATCTGTTCCAATGTCTCAGTGTTTTCAAAGTGAGAAATTGTTGCTAATTTCTTGCTTGATCTATCTTCTTCTACTTATCACTAGAAGCCTTTTTGTAGGTTCCCTTTAAGTACTGAAAGGCTGCACTGAGTTCTCCCCAGAGCCCTCACTTTTCCAGGCTGAACAACCCCAACTCCTTTGGTCTGACTGAGGAGTCACCAGCAGTTTACTAGGAGAATGAAATGCTGTTATGGAGGGGAGTGAGAGATGTTACTTACTTGCATCACCTGAAGCAGGTGGTACAGCTTGCTGAGTTTCACCCTAGATGATCTCCCTGTATAAGCTGTGATATTTCTTCCAAAATACATAGCTCCTCTGCTGCAACCTCATATTGGAAGCATATCTAATTAGTTTGCCGCTGTTATTCAGCTTTCACAATTTCTTTTTGGCGTGGCAGAAGTGTATTTTGGATGGGAGCTGAGTGACATTCTTGATGAGCAATAAATCTGCTAAAATTCAGCGTCTGAGAAGCAAGGGAAGGGGGGGAAATATATTTATGAAATTAATTTCAAATTTGGCAAAATGTTTCAGCCAGGAAATAAAAAAAAAGAGGAAAACATTTCATAACATTTCATATTTTCAGAAGGAAACTTTCTAGATTTTTCATGGTGCCAGGCATCAGAACTGTAAAATATCTTTAATCTTAGATGGGTAAAAATAGTTAAACCAGAATTGCCATAAAAGCCCCAAACAAAACAAATGTGTAGCTTTTAATTGTCCTACTTGAAAATCTGTAATAGCTCTGCCTTGACTCCAAGAATACAAAACTGTTTAAACTTCATGGGTAACCTATTTAGCCTCAGGTTTTTCTTACTTTGTAGAGACTGGTGAACTAAAGTAAATGTCATTTTCTTTTCCTTTTCCTTTTCCCTTTCTTTCCCTTTCCTTTTCCCTTTCCCTTTCCCTTTCCCTTTCCCTTTCCCTTTCCCTTTCCCTTTCCCTTCCCTTCCCTTCCCTTCCCTTCCCTTTCCTTTCCTTTCCTCTCTTCTTCTATTTTCTCTTTTCTCTCTTCCTCTATTTTCTCTTTTCTCTCTTCTTCTATTTTCTCTTTTCTCTCCTCNGCCGGGTGCTCCCGGTGCCTTTCGCAAGGGGAGGAAGATGAGTTCTTCCAGCAGCTCCTTCCCTTCCCTTCCCTTCCCTTCCCTCTCTTCCTCTATTTTCTCTTTTCTCTCTTCTTCTATTTTCTCTTTTCTCTCCTCTCCTCTCTTCTCTTCTTCTATAGTTGTTTTCGTATTTTCCACTCAGCTCTGTACAGAATTTACCTCAACCTGTGCACTGTGTTGAGAGATACCGATCCAGCGTTCCTTCCTCAGTTCACAGAGAAGAAATACCAGCCTGGCCCTGGCAGCAGCAGAGTTATGACAGCACAGGGATTCCTGGGGAGAACAACCTTTCCACCTGGGGAAGACACAACTCAGTTTCCACTTGTACCTTTAGCACAAGGCATAAAATAATCTAGGTTGGAAAAGACTTTTAAGCTCATCAAGTGCAGCCATTAGCCCAACTGTCCCAGCCCACTGCTAAACCATGACCAGATCTCCATGACTTTCTAACACATCCAGGGATGGCGATTCAACCCCCTCTCTGGGCAGTCTGTTCCAAGGCCTGATGACCCTTTCCATGAAGAAGTTTTTCCTCATGTTCAACTTAAACTCCCCCTGGTGCAACTTGAGGCCATTTCCTCTTGCTCTAAACATTATTAGTTGTGAGAAAAGACCTCAACACAAAACCTTTCACTGTTTACAGAGAGTCAGCAGGAAGGTTAGGGAAGGACTTTTTATCAGGGGCTGTTGTGACAGGACAAGGGGTTACGGCTTTAAACTAAGAGAGGGAGATTCAGACCAGATAGAAGGAAGAAATTGCTTACACTGAGGGTGAGTAAACCCCAGTCCAGGTTGCTCAGAGAGATGGTAGAAAACCCATCTGTGGAAATATTCAGGTACAGGGTGGATGAACTATGAGCAACCTGATCTAGTTGAAGATGTTCCTGCTCACTGCAGGTGGTTTGGACTAGGTGAGCTTAAGGATCCCTTCCACCCAAATGCATTCTATGACTCTATGAAAAGCTTTGCTTGAGTAAACTGCTCTAAGCTCTGAGAGTTGCAGAAAAGCTTAATGAATCATAGAATCATAACAGATGAAGAGCTGACTGCTGAGGACCTGCGGTGAGACATGTACTCGAAGAATCTTCAGCTTGGACAGAGAACAAGTCCACACCACCCTGGAGACAGAGGAAATCTTCAACCTGGAAGGAATGCGGCTATTTGGTGCTCTCTAGTGACTGCTGTATAAAGACATCTGCCACTCCTGTGCAGCTGCTAGTGGTAAGGGTTAAGCTCTTTGATTTCATGAGTTTCATTTCAGCTGTAAAGCATGAAACCCCCTCTGTTCAGTACTTGTGACCAGCACAAATGTAGCTGGTCAAGCAGGTTCTGATGATGCCAGTAAATTGACCTTCTCATTTGTTTTGAATTTTCATACCTCTAATACAGGTTCCAGGCTGCTCTTGCATAGCAAATTGCTTGCCTTGGAATTCAGACATTTGAGGGAGATTTCTCCTATTCTCTTACAAGGTAGCATGACAATCTGCAGTCACAGGCAATAAAACATACCCATGGTTTTAGGTACCACCAAGTATTGCTCTCCTGCAGTTCAAAAGCAGGAGGAGGATTTGTGTGAGATTTTCTAACATGCAAAGACCATAATCAGGCAAAGAATACTTGGGCTTAAAGGACTAGTGAGAGGTGTTCCTGCCTATGGCAGAGGGCTTGGAACTTCATGAGGTCCCTTCCAACCTAAAAAATTATATGATTCTATGATTAATTCCCTAGAGGATTATTAATAGTCTATTAATAGTCTATTGCAGTCAGTGGAAATGTCAGGGTCAGAGTGGGGCTAGCAGACACTAAAGCCAAAGCAAAGATGGAAGATGATTTTAGTGAAAGAAGAGAATCTTAAAGTAGAAAAAAAACCAAAACAATAAATGCAATTAGGGTCTCCCAGTGCTAACGAGTGGGTGAGTTCACCTTGTCTGTCTTCACTTGCTCTCTTCTATCCCTCACAGCTTTTTTAGTTCTTCAGTAATTTCATCCAAATTTGACAGATGGGTAGAGGTCATAAAGACATGTTTCATTAGCACAGGCCAAGAATGCAGTCCCATGAGAGATGAGAGAGGCCAAACAGGAGCACTGCTGCTATAAAAGACCAGAAAATTTAGGAAGGAATCTGTATGCAGACAACCCGGGCATCTGACACAAACCCACAGGAAAGGATGTGGCACTGTTTCTGCCATTCATCGGACAACAACCATAGAGGCTGTTGTCTCACCATGGTGAGTATATTAGCAACCTGCATGACCCCCTTGACTTGTATCTGTCTTGCCATTTCTTCTCTTAGCTTATTTAAATTCCTAGTGCCACATGGGCCTCCAGTTTGAGGGTGGGAAGAGTTCTCCAGTGATGAGAAAAACACACCAAAAAAATTCACCCAGATTGTTATCCCAGGGGAGCTGACCTCAAGTAAATTATTTAATCTTTCCCCATGACTTAGGGAAAGGTCTTGATCCAAGTGATGGTCTCTCCACAGGACCCATTTCTGTGCCCTCCATAGAGGAGAAAGCTTGACTGACTCCACTTAAGAGTATTCTTAAGACTGGTGCTTGAGAAGACACAGAATGTTCTGCAGCTCTTCGTTAAAGAAGGACTTTTTTAGGTACATGGAAAAAGGAGCAGCTTTTCTTTCTAATCACAGCTGCTATCCAAACAGCTATTCTCATCCAAACGACAAGACTCACAGATTTCACATGTCTGTCGAGTTTGGTTCAAATTGGCTTCTGTATTAAAAAAAAAAAGCCTACATGTGGGCTCAGTAGTTGATTGCATAAGCTTTGTTCCCTTAGGAAAGCAGACCAGAAACTCCTCTCCTGACACAGTTACTGTAAAAATCTGGAAGGGACAGAAAAGGAGGGAGAGCCCCACCTCTCATTTTGAGTTTAGCCTCAGTCATCCTGGCACCTGTATTTAAACAGCAGGTAGCCTTTTCTCTGTATTGGCCTCTTCTTTTTTTGTTACTTTAGAAAAGAAGTTCTTTTGGCCAGACGCTAATTGCTTTAATGTTAAAAGAAGAAATAACAATTCAGCAGCAAAGATCTGGCCTGAACTTTCTGCTAGGAAGATTTATGGGAGACGTAGGCTTCAAATGTCTGAGCCTGGAAATATTCCTTCCTTTCTGGCCCTGTCCCTCTTTCCCATCACCCCCTCGCCCCTGGGTTGCATATGCCTGTATGTGCACAAAAGAACCTCTCACACACTGTCTGTATTATTGATAGACATGCTGGCATCTGATAGTGTTTAGATTTATGGCCGTGCAAGCCATGGGCTTTTTAAAGTGCTAATATTTTACCATCATTCATCCTGAAAGAATGCCAACTTCTATGAGGCCCAGTAGCCTTCAGGATAAACCTCTGGCTACTCACCTCTGCAGCCTCAGACGGCAGCTCCTTGGAGACCATCCCTCTTGCTTGAACTGCCAGGAATGAAATCTGGGGTCTCTCAATCTTTAAGCATCAGCAGTCTTCAGAGCACACTGGAACTTTGCTGAGCTTGTGTACTTTTCCGTCCCCCTACCTCCTCTTTCTTTCTCTTTCCTCTGTATTCTGGTGGTTTGGTTTTAATTTACAAGTTTAAAATGGGCTGGATTCTCCTTCCACCCAGCTATTCCACCCTCCTCCTTACATGTCCACAATGGCAACTTATTGTCGCTGGCTTACAGCTGAGTTTTCTCCCCCTATCACTGAAAAACAACAAGATTCTATTAAAATTAGGAAACCACACATTACTGCAGACCAAATCTTTTCACCAGTGCAAATCAGCATCAAGCCATTGAAAGCAGGGTCTGTGAAGGCTCTTAGCTCTGTAACCACAAGCTAAAATGGGCAGTTGCAGCAAGTACATTAAACACTGCATCCTCAGGAGATCTCTCTGATCAGTGGTTCATTAGGTCAGGAGAAGTCTTCAACCAGGTTGATTTCCACTTTTTTCATAGAAGTGATAAAAATATTTCTTCTCTTTCCTCCTCTTGCCAACCACCACCAGGCAGCAGGTTTCATTGTATGTATTATTATATTTTTATATTCTATCTAATTATATATTTATTGTATGATATACTACAGCAAGGTGAACATATTTGCTCGTGCAAGCAAAATGCCAATTATCTCAGTATCAGGTGGGTAAAGCATGAGACCATTTGCAAACCATCATGAATTTCCCTATCAGAGCAAAACACAAAAGCTGCCTGGTAACAAGGGTGGTCAGAACAGTCTCATTTTTAAAATACATATATAAAACCACATTTGTACGTGTGTACACATACCGATTTTCCTAGGAACTGTTTCCTAGTTACAAGCCTACATGTCTATGGCTGAAAAAAATAGTAGATTAATCTCCTATTACTTGCTCATCAAATGATGCTCAGAAGTATTGTGTTGTGTCTTTCATAGAATCATTAGGGATCAAAAGGGACCCTGAAAGATTATCTAGTCCAATCCCCCTGCCACAGCAGGATCACCTAGACCAAGTGGCACAGGAACACATCCAGGCAGATCCTGAATGTCTCCAGAGAAGGAGACTCCACAATCCCTCTGAGCAGCCTGTTCCAGTGCTCAATTACCCTCACTGGGAAGATGTTCCTTCTGATATTTAATACATGCAGCTCATTCAGCCTTTCCTCATAAGGGAGGTGCTCTACTTCCTTCATCAGCCTAATGTACTGTATTCTGTCCATTTTTGGGAAGATCTCCTTGTGTCAGTAAAGCCAAAGTCATCTCACTTCTGTTTTCAGTGCAATGAGGGCTGTGCTTTCATACGTAGCCCTGAAGATGCACATGAAAGGTAGAGAAAAGCAACATGATGTTGTTCAGATGTTGTTCAGACTGTTGTCTTTGCTCTGTTCTGGACCCAGTCAGGGCAGATTCATCTTTTCTGTCTTGTGAGTGGTTGATGTCTTCTGTGGTGCTCAAGATTCACTCAGCCTTCTGTGCGTCCAAGACTGTTTTCATTCAGGAAAATTGTGCAGGGGTCCAGAATCGCAAGCCAGAGACCTGTGTTACCAGGGCAAGCACATCAAGACTCCAGCTGTCCTGATGAAGGACACCTTATGTCTCCAGTTTAATGCTTTTGCAGTTATCCTCTCTACCACTGTGGTGCAACGGCTGTACCTTCTGATTCCTCATGGGGATCCATGCAGATGTAAGAATAGGTGAGGCTGCAGTTTCTTCAAGCATCACTTCAGACAGTCTTAAAGGAAGGGAAACCTGTGTTGTGAAACACCAGTAGTTCCTGATAGGAGAGAAGAGTCTGAGACCAGTTCAGTCAAAGCAGTTCTTTTCATCGTACCTGAAAACAGCACTTGGGTACCTAAGGGTGTCTGTCACAAGCCAAGCAGGGTTGTATTGAGGAGCTCAGCTCTGGGATGAGGAGAGGTTTAAAGAGAAGGTGTCCCATTTTAATGCATCAAAGGCTTGCTGGGACTGGGTCTGCAGGACATTAGCAATCCTTCCTCAAGTACAGAAGCAGAAGAATGCAATCACAAGGCCATTATGCCAGATGTGTCCCAATAACCATCTTCTGAATTATCTCACTCAGGAATTCAAAGTAATGAAGCCCAGATCCTGCTGTGAGGTTTCTGAGCTGTGGTCATTCCTGGATTTCTCTGGATGCATACAATGCTCAGGGCGTAGATGCTGGAGGCTCTGCCTCATGTTATGTTTAATCATAAGAAAAACAATAAATACCCACCCAGCAATGCAGTATTTCAAACAGATGAATGGCAGAGGCTGTGAATTAAGCCGGGTGATATAAATGCAATGCTTCAGCTTGGGGGAGCTGATTAAAAATATTCTGTTGGTCACCATATTTGCTCTGTCAGCTTCCCTGGATTCACATGTTGTCGTGGAATCATTCTATTGCTTTAGGCTCCAAAACAAGGCAAACAATTGTAGAGGAAAGGAAAGCTCAGCTGCCTTCCTGACCCACACTCGCTTCTGCTCAGCAAATACACACGACTTTTGAGTTTGCAGCTTCAGCTGTGTGAGAAAAAGAGTGTCCCTGACTTAACTCGCTGCTCTTTCTGGGCTTCATCCAAAACACACAGAAATCAAAAGGTCTTTTCCTGCTGACTTCAATGGCCTTTGGAACATACCTAGCGTGTCCCCTTACCAAAAGTCATTGCACTTTAAGGGTCATTGGGCTGCTATCAGGCTGCTCTTAATGCACAGACAGTCTCTGCTCTCTCACAAGCCCTGAAGTTGCACCAGCTGCTATAGTTCACAGAGCCGGAGCCCTCCCTCATGTCCTTGCTGTTGCCCCAGCAAACATGTTTCAGCAGCAGCAGAGATGTCTTCAGAGAAGGTTGTCAGTGTAGGGGGTGGTGAGCAGGCTTTAGGTAGCAAGACAGAGTTTTCAGGGATGCTAGGTGGTTGCAATGATCTGGGGGTGATTTTCATCTATGTTCTGGTGGGGCGTAAGAGAGGAACAGGCTAGCATCCGTCACCCAGTTGCAGTTATAAGGATTTTGCTGGAAAGAGGCTAGTGTAGGTTTTCAGCTAGAATCCACTTTTTCCTCCCCACTTCAGTATATGCAAAGGCAGCATCTGTCATCCCCGAGGCACTGATCCTTTCTCTGTGCCTTCAGATGGTCCTTTATTCATTGGAGGCTGCGATGCTGCCATGAAGACCTTCCCTTTTAAAAATAATTCTATGTCTTTCAAGCTGGACCAGGCAAGAGACCTCAGAAATTCCTGACTCGAGTCTTGCCCTTATACATGGAATTTGTGTCAACAACAATTTCTGCTCTCCACCAGCCCCAGCTCTCAGTTCCCACCATCAGTCAGATCTACCTTAAGGTGTTTTGGCAGCCCTAGAACAGAGGGAGATCCCTGAATGGCAAAACTAAACAAAAGATAGATGGGTGTGGTGTGAAATGGTGGCAGAAATTCATTCTTTATGTTTGTATTTTTGATAGTTTGAAATATTAAAGGCAACATTTTCTGCCACTTTCAGCAATGCAGAACATTTCTACCAGCTTTTGGGGCTGTGAGCCAAGCCCAAGAAAGTTTAGGAAAACCACTTGGGAAGGCTGACACATCCTTACAGCTGTAAAACTCAGTTTCATCTCCCAGTGTTTTGTTTTAACAAGCTGACTTGCATCTTCTGTCAATAGGTTTCAACAAAGCTTTCAGTCTTTCTACCTGGAAAGGTGGTTTGGGGAATTAAGAAGCTTGTTTCTGGGTTGATTAGGTTCATGGTATTCCTTCTTTCATAATGTTTCTTTGAAAGAACCCAAGCTGGGGAGGCAAACACATATTTTATTGATATCATTAATAAAAAGTAATTAAAAATATATTAGTAACACTCAAAATAAAGTCTCCAGAATTCTCATGATTCTCTGAAGATGAGCTGGAGACCTCATAAAGACAAGATCCTGGGGCCTCATACTTCCACTCTGGCTGGAAATTCCCTACCTTGGCACTTCTGTTACCCATCCTGGGCAGAAAGAAGAACATATTGATTTACCAACACCCCAGCAGACTGTGCTGCCATTCAGCAAGACCTGGACAGGCTAGAGAGCTGGGCAGAGAGAATCTGAATGAGGTACAAGGGTCAGGGTAGGGTCTTGCATTTGGGTGTCAGGAGCATGGAGCCAGGCTCCTCTCAAGGTCATCTGGTGATAGAACAAGGGTCAATGGGTGCCAGCTGGAACAGAGGAGGTTCCATATCAATATCAACAAGAACTTCTTCCCAGGGAGGGTAACAGAGCACTGGAACAGGCTGCCCAGGGGGGTTGTGGAGTTTCCTTCTCTGGAGACGTTCCAGACCCATCTGGATGTGTTCCTGTGCAACTTGGTCTGGGTGACCCTGCTGTGGCAGGGGGATTGGACTGGATGATCTTTCAAGGTCCCTTCTGGTCCCTAAGGATTCTATGATTCTGTTATACACAAAAAAGAAAGACACGTTTCAGAATCTCAAGCTCATTTCCACAAGATTAGATGATAGTTTTCCATGAGGAGCCAGGTTTTTTCACCTACAGATTTGATGATCAGCTGCAAGGATTTTTCTAAGAAAGACATTGAGGTGTTGGAGGAAGTATAGAGAAAGGGGAAAAGCTGTTTAAGGGATTGGAGAACATGGTCTTAAAGATCTGTTCCAACCAAATTATTCTATGATTCGGTACATCCATCAAAGCAAAAACATAGTTAGAAGCTTTAGCTGCCAGCAGTTATGTAGGAAGATCTTTGTCGATAGCTCTTGGAAGTTTATCCTGGCTTCTGGGGCTGGCAAACAGATGGGGCAAGAACACAGAGCTAAGGCAGCTCAGCCTCACAGTCATGTTGGAGTGTGAACTGTGCTGGATTCCACAGCAATAATAGGAAGGATGAAGCTCACCTATACTTAGATGTATGAAAGAACAAATATAAAGTACAAACTTGTACTTTTAGAAAATCTAGGCTGTATTTGCAAGCATAGAGAAAAAAATACACCTGGAAAAGAAAAGGAATCAGAGCATTTTTCAGATGCCTGCCTTGGAATGCAATGAAGTACTATATTGAGTTCAGAAGTGATTAAAGAAGGGACAGCCTAGGGTGTTAGGCTTTATGATCTAACTTTAAGACTGGATGAGATTTATCCTTCCTGCATCATCTAAATGTCTTTTTTTTTTCCCTCTTTTTGTGATGTTCTTCCAGTCGCTGTAATTCACACATCAATCACTCTCATCATTATGTGGTACCTGTTTTCCCCTATAAACAACTGACCATCATCATTTATTCTCTTCTTACTAGGCTTTGAATAAATGCATTATGTGGAGAAAAGCAATCCTATCTAAAAGTGTTTCTGAGCCTTGCATTGTGCATGCAGCCTGATGTACATTTGTCCCAGCTGGCGAGAGAGTGACAGAAGGGATGAGCAATTTTCTTCTTCCAAGACAGCACCTCTGCTGCCTCTTCAGCATGGGAATTCTGGCTCTGATCTTAGTGACGCCAGTGAATTATCACCCGTCAGGAAACAGGTATCTACACTCCAGTCAATGTTCCTTCAAAAATGATTAGACTTGGCAGCATGAGGCTGAGGAGGGGGGAGCAGGAAGGTGAGTTGTCAAGCTGTCTGCAGCAGGTTCCATTCACAGATGCTTAACAAGAGGGTGGAATCCTGAAACCCTCTAATTCTTAACTTTTCTCTATGTTTGAGATCCTGGTTGTGCTCGTAAACACAGACCTGCCACTTAATAACAAATAACTACCATGCTGCCTCAAATTGCATGTTTACGAGAGCAAACCCAGCAAGTACAGGAAACAATAAAACCTCTTGCCAGCATTGTATTCTGGCTCTGACTCTGTAAATGACTATAACGCCTGACAACTTCAACCTTGGCTGCATTTTAATGACCCAGCACGCATTGTTCTGCAAGCTGTGGATATTTCCCTCAGCTAAAAATAAAAGTGTGTACCTGTATTTTCTTTCTGTTTCCCCCCCTTGCTGCTTCCTTCTCCCTCCCTTCTTGTACAGGCAAATTCCCACAAGTGCAGAGCCAAGTCCAACAGCTGTTGTGGCTAACACTGCTGAGAGCCCTGTGGTTAAGGGGCTGGGTTAGAAGTGACTAGACTTGTTCAAGCTCCAGCTACGCCACAGGTTTTCTGGGCAACCCTGAAGAGGGCATCTAACCTGTCCTTGCAAGCGTCAGAGTCTTTCTTCAAAAAGGCTGAGATGACACGCTCCTGAAAGAATGTCAGGATAGTTAAGGAAGAGAGGTGAATTTGTGTTTTGGTTTGAATACGATTTTGATGTTGGATTTTTTTAAGGTGGCACTTCCAACCAGCTTTCATTTTTTCTTAGTAGTTAAGGGGTTTTGGCCTTTGTTTCCCTTCCCAAATCATACAAGTTTTCAAGCTTTAAATTCTCTTGCTAAGTCTGCAACCCAGTCATAGATACGGTGAATTCAGAAAGGAAATTTTACATATGAATAGAGAGCGACTTTCCTAATCCTTCTGCTGTCTTTCAGTCTCTCTGACTCTGATTGCTGACTATGTTGGTAACTTTTCCACAGTGCTGGTTGCTTTACAACACAGAGTAAATGAAAGCTTCTACTGCAGAGCACTTCAGAAAGAAAACCATGCATTATGTTACTTCTGGTGAATTTTCTTTGTCCTAAAGTATGTGGGCTCTATAACCAATAAACATTACTCATTTACACCTCATGAAGAGCTGGCCCAGAAGTCTACATGGAACCATGGGAAGCCAAAACAGCCAGGAAGCTCCCCAAATCAAAGAAGACAGGTTGAGAGTTAGGGTTGCTCAGAGTAAAGAGGAAAAGACTTGGGGAGGACTTTATTGCAATCTTCCAATACCTGAAAGGGTATTGGGGAAGGCTGGGGGAAGAAGACTGGGGAAGACTGTTCACAAAGGCATGGAATGATAGGATGAAGGGCCATAGCTTTTAGCTGGAAAAGGGTAGATTTAGTCTGGACATTAGGAAAATGCTATTTAATCTGAGAGTGGTGGATCACGGGAACAGATTACCTGGAGAGGTTGTAGAATCATAGAATCATCATGACTGGAAAGGACCTCCAGGATCATCAAGTCCAGCCCACCTCCAGACATTGCCCATCACTGGAGACATCAAAGGTCAGGCTTGATGGGGCTCTGAGCAATGTGTTCTAGTCAGAGAAGTCCCTGTTGTGGTAGGGGGGACTGGACTGGATGATCTTTGGAGGTCCCTTCAAACCCAATACATTCTGTAATTCTATAATTCTATGATATAGGAAGGTAATTGTTAACTTATTAAAACTTATGACAATCCCTTTGGTGGGTGTGAAAATCTATCTCTTGCTACTTATCCTTCTAAACTCTGATGTGGGAGCTGAACAATGAATACAGCTTTGTAGATTAAGATGTCAAGACTTACATGTAAATACACCAGTGCTCCCACTTGAATAGCATTCATGCTCCCGTGACAATTCGTGGTATGGATGAGGTTGGTTAAGTTGGAAAACAATCCAACTGAGCAAATGCAGTTGGTTGCAGCAGGGTAAGACAATCCTTGTCTTTAATTTGGGAAAAGTGGATAAAATATTCTTTACTCAGCATTTAATATAACTTGAGACACAAGAAGGCATCTGGCATTCATAGGACATTGACACAGGGTGGAAAGGAGACTTAGTGGCATGAGGCAGGATGCTATCAAAGACACCAAATGAGGGTGGACCCCTCACATGCAAAACTGAATTACAATCTGAAATCTCCGATCAGGGATATCGTCCATTTCAGCAGAAAGACCAGCACAAAACATGCAAAGTGTTAACTCCTCTCTTTACAGGCTACTTTTTAGATGCTTTATTCTGGCCTAAAAAAATAAATTAATACCTAGTGTGAATTTCAGAGAAGATGCCAACTATGTGCTTCACATGGCAGAGTTTATTTTGTTTATACTGTTAGTTTTGAAAAAAGAAAGTATAAATACATACACTGACTGAAAATAATGAGAAATTGTATGAAACCAGACCACAGATCCTCAAGAGACAGCTTACAATTATATGGGACATGACAGAATTTAAAAAACAACACACAGAGCATGTAGAATAAACAAGGAAAAAAATATCCCTCAGGTCTTACAGATTCTGAGGGGCCATAAATAAAAGATAATGATATTTAGGTAAGAGGGGGAGGCAACGTACAAGCTCCCACTACTATTAATTTTCAGGCTCAACATTTTGTGACTGGTGTAACACTGCATTTGGATGCCTTGACTTGTAAAGAAGAAAATTCAAAGGACAGCAAAACGACTTTATGCCATGTTTTTAGCATGAAATTGAACTTCAGTGATCTTTAAAGAGCAATATTTTCCCCTTGTTTCTGAGGTGCCTATATAAATATTTAAAAGCACAGATTTACCAGGGAATACACCCTGGCTTTAGAGAAGTAGAAGGTCCTGTTGTTTCAGATATTATAGCAGGAAAAAGCTCTGTTTTGAAACCACAGTAAAGAGATCCCTAACTGTGAACACTGGCACCCCAAACACAGTAAGACTTCATGCCCTCTCATTGCGAAATATCATAAAAGTTTCCTTAGTTCTAAACCAAACATGTGTTCAGTCCGAGTGCAATTTCCTTTGTCAGGAAGGGATGAAGAGATGAAGATAAACAAGTGAATGAGTAAAACTGGTGCTATGAGTGGGACCTCATGAAAATCACAAGAGCTGCTGGTAAAGGCAAGCCCTGATGCAGAGAATGTGAGGCAGGAGCAATGGGGTTGCTAAACCCTCCTAACCCTCGTGGGGCAGCTCAGCAGAATTTTGTGAATTCTGCAGAAATCAGAACTTGTGCAAAATTGTACAGGCATGACCCGAGTTAGAGGACAGCATGTCTCAGTCAGCTATTTGAAACTGAAGAACCTTCTGGGTACCGCAGTTGTAGGAGACCTCTTTCTTCCCTAAATCCATGGAATTTAGCAATTTGGGAGTTAATATGCCCTCCATATAGTAGATTGGACATGGAGAAAGAAATTAGTGTTCACATTCAGAGCATCTGAAATCAGCCATGTGTTGACAGGAGTTGTGAGTCTGTTAGAGGATCTTGCAAAATTGGAGAAGTTCCATGAGAAATCTTGGATGTAATTCAATGACAAGTGGAGGTCTACACCATTTGGGACATTTTGACTGCATCTGACTTCATGTTTCTGAAAATTAGATGTCTGGTTCAGCCATTGAGTGGGACTTTCTGAATATAGAGTGGGCACTTCAACTACATAGAATCTTAGAATCATTAGGGATTGGAAGGGACCTTGAAAGATCATCTAGTCCAGTCCCCCTGCCACAGCAGGATCACCTAGACCAAGTCACACACAAATATATTCAGGTGGGTCTGGAATGTCTCCAGAGAAGGAGACTCCACAACCCCCCTGGGTAGCCTGGCTTGAGAAGAGTCTGACTCCATCCTCCTGACACCCACCCCTCACATATTTGTAGACATTAATGAGATCACTCCTAAACCTCCTCTTCAAGCTCAAGAGACCCAGCTCCCTCATAAGGGAGCTGCTCTACTTCCTTCATCATCGTCGCTCTATGCTGGACACCCCCCAGCAGCTCTGTGTCCTATACAGGTCAGTCCCCAACCTATACTGGTACCTGTGGTTGTTCTTGCCCAGATGCAAGAGTCTACACTTACGCTTGTTGTACCTCATTAAATGTCTCTCTGCCCAGCTCTCTAACCTGTCCAGGTCTTGCTGAATGGCACTTGATGTTGCATCCCACCTCTGTTTGATTGGCAGCAAAATCTGGAGATTCTGACCTTTTTTATATTATCCAATGAAACAATCTAGACTACAAATTTAACTGGAAGCTCCTGAGAATAGAGGGATAATTATTAAGCATTAAGAGAGTTATGAATTATTCACTGTGAAGATAGGAATGTTAAGTGAAAGATTAGGCACAAGCTCTTCAAAGACAGAGCAGCGTATATCCTATTTGCTTATTCGACAGTTTGATGCATTATTAGAAGGTTCAACACCTTCATCTGCTGTCACTGGCAGCCAGGAACCAAGGTTTGTAAGATCTTATCTGGATAAGCTTGTTCAAACTGAGGTACTACACTTCTGGAGCCGCATGGACCCAACCTTTTCCTTTGTTTGAAAAACACCATCATCCATTCAGCTGTATTTAACCAAAACAGACTAGGTCCTTTCCTAGATACTGTGCGACAAGAAGCACAAAAAACACAGCAAGAAGCTGTATTTATGCAGCTTCTCCTCCCTGGAGGTGGTTGATTATCTTGCCTATTGGGAATGGATATCATACGAGCTTGAAGCACTGCTCTGGTCCTCTTAGTTCACTTAGGCTAAAGTGCCCTAACCACCAAAATACAGGCTGTAGCAGATAGTGAAAAGCTGAGTCAATGCTTCTGGTTTTAGCCTGGCAGGTCAGGTCAAACCGACTTTTAGATGTGGACCAAGATGAAGAAACAGTTGAATGGAAAAGCAAAAGACAGTCTTTTCATATTCTGAAGTAAAAACACCAGAGGGATGTCTTAGATCCAGACCTTATTCCATGGGCTTGTTGTACCTTTTTTGTGAGCAATCCTTGGCAGCTCTGGGATAAATTGATCTGCCCAGCAGATCTCAGAACGTAGAGGATCACAGGTTTAAGTATAAATGAACTGCTCTCCAGAGCTGTCTGCTTTAGGCACCAGTACACACTGGGGACTGTCCTGCTGGCAAGCAGCTTCATGGAGGAGGATCTTGGAGTGCTGGTGGGCAGTAAGTTAGCCATAGGATGCAATGTGCCCTTGCAGTCAAGTGGGCTGATGGTACCCGAGAGTCCATGAAGAACAGTGTGTTGTGATTCTTCTTCTCCTCTACTCTGCCCTGGTATGATCACACCTGGAATATTCTATCCAATTTTGGACTCTCCAGCTCAGGCGAGACAGGGTCTTGGAGAGAGTCCAATGGAGAGCTATGAGGATTACTAACGGACTTGAACATCTATTCTATGAGGAAAGGATGAGAGAATCGAGGCGGTTTAATCTGAAGAGGAGAAGGCTGAGAGGGGATCTTATTAATCTCTATAAATATCTGAGGAGTGGGTGTCAAGAGGAAGGGGACATTCCCTTTTCAGTGATGCCCAGTAATAAGACCAGGAATAACAAGTGTATGCTAGAACATAGGCAGTGTGACCTCAACATGAGGAGAAATTTCTTTACTGTGAGGGTGACAAGAGCCCTGGAACAGGTTGCCCAGAGGTATGGGTTCTCTCTCTCTAGAGAATTTCAAAACCTGTCTGGATGCAGGCCTGTGTCACCTGTCCTAGGTGATTCTGCTCTGGTAGGGTGGTTGGACTAGATGATCTCCAGAGGTCATTTCCAACCCCACCATTCTATGATTCTGTGACCTACAGAAGGAAGAAGCATAAAAGCGAGACAATGTTTTGACACCTCAAAGAAGAAATGACTTACTGTGAAAAGTGTTAGAGACAGGGAATATTTTTAATTATTCACTGAAGACAGCATGGTCACCCCCTTGATGGGATTGCCACCAGCTACTGTATTTTACGTAACAATGAAAAAAGCATTTCATGAAAAGAAACCCAGTGCCATCAACTAAAATCAATAGAGCTTTTAAGAGCAGTCACTGCCCACGTATCTGGTGCAGGAAACATTTTGTTGTTCTCCATCCGAGAAGTATTAAATTCTTCTCCCTTGTAAAATATTTAATTCCACTTGGTAATGACAAGCAAACCATTCTGTAGCAGAAGTGAAAAATCCATAAGGTTTGCATTTAATAAAAAGGCCATTTATTCTCTCCAGCTGACCTTTTTAAAACCATGGCATTTCCCAGAGAAGGGGAAGCAGGGTTTTGGAAACAGATAATGTGAATAAAAAGCATAATGCAAAATGCAGCCTCTAAAAGTTTAAACCTTTATATTCTGTGTCTTCGGTAACCTGGCTGCTTCCAATTAAACTTTCTCACAGGAAGATAATAGCGTTGAAAAGTGACTTTTAGCATAATTGTTATTAAAACCTTTTAAAATGATACTCTCAAGCTGGTTAGAGAGACAAACACTATGGCCCAGCACATTATTTATTTATTTTTTACCCAAACACTTTATTTTTTCCAGCAAGAATTTTATTGGATGGATTTTAATAGCCAAACATTTGGAAAAATGTCTTTAGAGGATTAGGTGGCTGGAACTGCTGAAACGCTTTTATGCAAGCTGGGAAAGGCATTGCTTAAAGGGCAGAATTCAACACACCGCATGTTGTTAGGGCAAATTATTTCCAGGCAAAAGGTGATAACCTGAGCCGGCATCCACGATAGTGGGTTCTGTGATATCGTCCCACAGGGCTTTATCCAATATTAAAAGTCAAAGGGAAGAGATTTCCCACCCTTTCCCTTGGGAAACTCTCAGTCATCTGGTAGTTGTGATTTTCAGGAAATATATCCTAATGATCAGCCTTATTTTTCCTTCTGTCATTTTTCATCTCCCCACACCTAGTTCTGCTTCAAACAGCATTTCTTTTTCTATGTCTATCTAGTGCGCGTGTAAATTGTATTTTCCAAGCCTGATTCCCATTAACTCTCAAACTGGTGAAAATAAAAACAACATTGGAAAGTTTTCAGTTCCTAGAATCATGTGATTTTAAAAAATAATATTTTTAGGGTTAATTTGTGCTAAGAAGGGCTTGAAAATGCTTCCTGTGAAGTACTAAAAATCCCATGCAAAATAAAATATACCAAGAGTATTGCTCAGTGTTCTAATAGTGCTTCAAGGTTTGGGGAGACTTGTGTGTACAGACTCCTTAGGTGGAACACGCATACATCATGTCATGTTAACTCTGTTCTTTCTGGTTTCTCACTGGAAGTGCCCTCTGAAGTAAGAAGGGATATGTACAAAATCTACTTCATGCAAGGTTAAAAGCATCAACCATATGATTCACACACCAGGTCATAACAATCCACCACTTCACCGCAGCAACTCTTCCCAGTGGCATCAGACACAGGTTTTGATCACCTCAAGACCAAAACCACCTGCATTCTTTTCTGTGAGCCTGCAGGTGTGGTGTAACACATGCCCATAATCCTGTGTGGAACTGGCATGTTGCAGACAGGATAGGTGATGTCTGGAAAGATACCTTTGCCTGTTTCTACCTTCTCTACGGACAGGTACCCCAGGACTAGATAGACTTATAGACTCTGTTTAAATACAGAAAACTGTAATTACCTCCTCCTGCCCATTATATATTCTGCCATTAAATATGCTTTCCTTAATTAACTGGTAGATTTATTCTCAGTTTATTTTCAGTTACCTTCGGAAAGCCCTCCAAGCTCATGTGTTGTGCAAGTCTCTCAGGTACTTCAGTTGCAAAAGTCTTTGATGATCGTGCCTCTCTGGCTACTGCTTTTAAAAATGTGTCCTCCAGCAGTTTATGTAACCTATACAGGGTTTATCCTTCACATAGTCCCACACATTAAAAAGTACAACAAAAAAAAAGGCATAGAAAATAGGACTCAAGGGATTCTCAAGGAACCATTTACTTCATCTCCTGAGAAGGGACCAGTTAATTTAGTACTGCTAATCAATCAGTGTCCAGATTGTGTCCAGCTCCAGATTGTTTGTTCCACTGTTTCAGTATTTTTATGATTGAAAAAATTCCATTAACAAAGTCAAATCCCCTCCCCTCAATTTCTACACTGACTCTCCTGACTGAAGTTTAAAACCAAGGTCTCTTATCCTGCCCTTAATGGGCAGGGAGGTTGGTCTGTTTTCTTTATGTTCTACTGTCTCCAGATTAGAAAAGTGGTATCGTGTTTCCCTTCTGTTTATTTTACCCTGGACTTAAAAAAAAATATCTGATTACTGGAAAGGAAAGGTATCAATCCCAGAGGGAAAACACTCGCACTTTTCCTTCTACTGAGAAACCACTTCTCAAATGATAGACTTACAAAGCACTAAATCAAAGTCTCTTTCATAACATCTGAAATTTCCTTGATGAAACTGATTTTGTTGATCTGAGGCTGTACCCATAAACTCATATTTACCAATAGCAGCCACATTCCTACCCTCAGTTTCTTTTGATTGAGGTTTATCAGTTTTTCCTTTCTTTTCCTGGAGGTGATATACGGGTTCCTCACAGGCTACTTACGTTTCCATTGCTAATCATGCCACAGTAACAAAACCAGTCTTCATGGTTTTCTAGGATGCAGCACCAGCCTGGTTCCAATGCTGCTTAAATGCACAGTGGCATGAAAATAATCAACGTTTTCTCTAGAGAAATTAATGCTGAATAATTGTTTCAAAGTGCCTACACGTGGGATTCATAGTTTTTTATGTGAAAAAGAAAGATGACACAAACTGTCTTGAAAATGTTTGACTATTCTAAGCTATGTTTCATTAAGTTTATCAGAAGTGTATAAAAAATTCATACTGAGAACACAAAAACATTCCTACTGAGATCAATCTGATAGGATTTATCTTAGAGTTTTGTAATAATTTGCTCCTGTGTAAGAGACCTTCATTTTACCAGTCCCTGCCCATTTGTTTTGGGTAACAAATACTGTGTTTTGAGTAATAAATAATCTCTTGCAAAAACCTTGCATTTGTTTTTCACTTGTAAGCTTTTTAATTAAATTGATTACATTTTCTTATTCTCAAAAATCCCTACTGTTACTTAACCCTTGAGTGACTCCTCGCTTCTTTCTGCTCTTCCTTGTTTAAAATTAGAAGATTGTAAAGGTTTTTCTAAAGAGTCTTTTTATTTGCCTACATTCATATGCCTGTGATCAGGAAACTGATCAACATGAAGTGCTGTCCATATACCAAGTATCACATCTTCACTTGTCCAAATGATTGTCTTCTGATTTGTTTTCTACCCTTGGACCTCTGCCTGACATTCCCCTGAAAATGGAATTTGTCTCCTCCCACTTCTTTGCACAAGAAGTATTGGGCCATGAGAGCCTTTTATCCTATTTTCTCCTTCCTCTACTTACAATACTAGGAATGCGCTTACCCTACAATACTATTTATAAAAGCTAGATTAAAGATGACCTTTCAAAATTTAAAAGTTCTTTGAATGAATTTTGTTCCACCTAAAGAACAGATAGATTAGCACCGCAGCCAAAGGAAGGTTCTTAAACCTGGATGAGAACACAGCAGTTTGCACAAAGGCCGGGCTAAGAATAGATGCTGAGTCTCGCTTGATCAAGAATATTTAAGAGGATCTGATTTTTTATTCTTCATTGGGGTAGGATTAACTTCATCTAAACACAGAAGATCATCTCATAGGTAAAGAAAGCTAAATGTTGTGATTTGCATGTAGCCGTCCTGTGAGATTTCATCTGACCTTCATCTGCTGCTCCAACAGGCACTGTTGTCCTAGAAGTCCTTATAAGAATATGAGGAATTAATAACAACCAGCAAATAATGCATATTGTGGGGGTTTTTAGAGTTAACAGCACATGACTAAACTACCTGCTGACCTACTCTGCTCCAAAGAAAACTGATGTCTACTGAATTTTCCTAGAAATATCCCAAGGCTTTTAATCCCTACATACTCAAGTAGGTCAATATATAAATATGTATTTATATAGACATAATATATATATAAAATATGTATTTATTTCTGTTCAAAAAAGAGACCCAGGGGAGAACAAAAGCAATGTTTGACACACCTTCCGAAGCAGCCCATGGATTTTACAGTTAGAAATGATTGCAATAGCCCTCTGAATTACCTAGGCTTTTACCAAGTCAGTTTTCCTATTGAAGTCATACCTTTGTTGCCATCCATTATTATTATTATTATTATTACCATTACCATTACCATTACCATTATTATCATTATATTCAGGATTATCTAAGATGACAAGAAAATCCTGAGGGACAATATTTCCCAGATCTTTTTTTCCCATTCCTAAATCTTTTAAAATTTGAGTGAATTTTGACCCCCAGCTAGATGACCACATTAATTATGGGTCACCTTAGTCAAATCATTATTTCCAGGCATTAAAAAAACAGACAGAGGGGAAGAAGTATAAAACCTAGTCCCACGGGCTCGAACAGTAAATTCTTCATGGTGGAAGAAGGAGGAGTAGGAATGGGTAGGGTGATGAAATACCATTACCTCGTAGGAAAAGCAAATCCTTTTGTGAAGGCTTGCCTCAGAAGAACTCAAGAGGCTTCACAACACAGAAAATTGCTGAAGAAATAACATGTCATATATCTTTACTTAACCATAAAGGCTGCAGGAAGGAGGCCGCAAATACCACTCCTCTATTTTGGTGGAGCCGTGCGGCTCTCTTGCCGAGTGCGGCTACTGTGCTCTGGCATGGAGACTAAAAGGTGGGGAACTGCCGGGGAAATGGGTGTTTCTGGCAGCCGTGAGGAGGTGGCTGAAGGAATTTGTTTTTACAGGGACTCACAAGGAACTTTAATGTGTGAGCTACTTCTCCCGGGGATGTAATGGGAATTTGTGGCAATAAAATGTGGCCTCAGGAGGGCCATTCAGATTTTATTAGCTTTTGTGGAAAGATTAAAAACTCATCTAAAGACCATCCCACTATTGCTTTTCAATTACGTTACCCCCTCTTGGGCTGCTTGGCCAGCATTTTGGGGAGGACTGCGGTGGTGTGGGCAGGTGATGCTTTAGACTTTCCATGGGACACACTGTCTCATCCAATTCCCTGTCCTATTCACTTCTCCTGCCTCCTAATGCACAAACACATGCATACATAGAGTTCTTGATCATGCACAGGATTTTCTGTGCTAATAAGACTTTCTGATATAACCTGCTGAATGTCAGAGTTAAAATAAAACCAAGGGCACATCTAAAATCTCCCATCTAAAGTCCCCTGTTTACTCCATTCAGACACCATCTATCACTGGTGACAGACCTTCTCTAGCCCAAAGTTCTACACAGTTCTATCACAGTGTGAAAGAAAAAAGGCAGAGCTGGTTGTCCACTTAGCCTTGATGAAAGGGACTTTAACAACCAGAGACTTCTCTTGTAACGCAGTGTTTTCTACTTCAGTGCATAGCAGAGAGCTATTAATTCAGGTCTTTCATGTCTGTGTGGGTACAAACTACTTTCTCATTTGGCAGAAGCCAAATGGATCCCTGTGATGTGGGAGAGGGATGCCAACTCCTCAGCTCATGTTACTGGAACCAGTAGTCAGCCATGGCACAGAGTGGGAGAGCTGCTGTTGTGTCTTCACAAAATGAGGAAGTGTTTTAGCTAAAATGAGAAGGGAAAGTGATGCCCAGCCTCGAGAGTCTTCTGAAGACACTTGCTCACTAAATAATTCCCTAAGAAAAAGAAGCTCCTTTTGATAGAAGCCTGCTGTTACAACTTCCTACAGCTGGCTGGAGTTTCATCAGTTCTCATAAGGTTAGTAATTTATTTCTTTGAGGCTGGAAAGCCTACAAAGAAAACTAGTGGCACATAGGACACAGTCCTGGCAACTCTAGGATTTTATTTTTTTGCCTTAGTCAATGGGAAAGCAATATTCTAGAAAACACTGTTCTGTTGAGGCATACAGCCAATTCCCTACAGGAGTGCAAATAGAAAGTTTGTTGAACATTTCCTCTTAATTAATAAGTGATCTGATGGCATGAACAGTGTTCACCCTCTGACATCTATGTTTGTATCAAACAAGGGACCCTTAATGTTGGACTGGCATCTTGGAAGAGAGAGCAAAGATCTCAGTACTTGTACGGGGCCGGTGGAAATATGCTCCTCCTTATGAGGAAAGCAAAATGGATGAAATTAAATATAACATTTTATTCACATCCCTGATGAGATCCCTTATGAGAGCCTGAAGTGGTGTTCCCTAGCTTGAAAAATTTCCCACTTTGAAAATAAAAATAAGATTCTTCAAATTCCACTGTGAAATGGCAAGTGGAATACAGCTCTGGCTTCCTTTCACCATCACTATGGAGTAAGGGGGAAAACGTGTAAATCTTGTCTTTATTTCTTTTGGCAAATTACCTGTGTCCCACGGTGGATTTGTTTCAGGTACAGTTCAGGTGTATATCAGACAATTCTCTTTACTATGCACCTAAAAGACAAGCTCTGGTCACTCCATCCATGGCTTTGGGGAAGTGGACAGGCTAACATGACCTCAACAAGCTGGACCTCAAGATTGCCACTTTCACAGTTTCACAGACTACTGCAGGAGAGTTGGACTAGATGAGCTTTAAAGGTCCTTCTCAACCCAAAGCCCTCTGATTCTATACTGAAGTATCACAGAATCACTAAGGTTGGAAGAGGCCTACCAGATCATCCAGTACAACCATCAGCCCAACAGCACCCTGCCCACTAAATCAACCCCCCAGGGCTACAACTACTTGTGTTTTGAACATCTCCAAGGGTGGTGACTCCATCACCTCCCTGGACAGCCTGATCCAATACTTGATCACTTTTTCAGTGAAGCAATTTTTCCTAACATCTTATCTAAACCCGGCCTTGGCACAACTTGAGGCTGTTTCCTCTTGTTTTAGCATTATCAGAACTCCACCTGCCCTTTCAAGTGAAGGAGAAGAATGAACCATTTCTCAGGGCTGTATAATCCATGCCAGAACTGGACTCAGAATTTGCCCATTCTTATATATTTGTTAGTGTCTAACAGCAAGAACCTCTAGATGAGCATTACAGGTACTGCTGGTGTCATCAGGCAGTTACCTAAACATGTATACATTTAGGAACCATAGGGTATCAAAATGAACTACCTACCATCACCCCAAAAAGAAACAGGTCTTCCATAGCTTCTCTGTTGCATTTTAGCCTCATGTGGGTCTCTACAGTCCGAGTCTGCTCTGTACCAAACACCAAAGTTTGGGCAACTAGAGCTCCGCTGACTCTAGCTGCCAGTCAGTGCATAAGGAGGTGCCTACTTACTGAATGTACATTTAGGACACTCACTCTGTGAACTCAACACTTAGCCTAAAGTTGTACGAGATAAATCCTCCCCCTGGGACAAAAGCACTTAGCCATATCTCATTTAAAGGTAGACATGTTCATGGTGAGCACTCACAACTCACCTGTTAGAGCAGGCTTTGAGCTAATAGTAGATTACACATTTGCAAAGAAGGATTTGAAGAACTCAAGTTAAGTTGCATGCCTACGTGACTCTTGAGACAGTTGGGATGCTTGAGGGTCTGCCAGACATGACACAACAAAGGCAAGACACTTGTACCATTAGACACTTAGCAGAATATCTCAATAATTTTGAGGGAAGAAGATGAACTGTTGCTCTAAAGGTGTGATTCTCCCGCAGGGACATTGACATCTAGTACTATTGGAGACCACTTGGGGCTTTAAGACACTTGTCTTTAGAACACAGGTCACACAGGATGTCTGGTGCTTTTCTGGAGCACACTCCTATAGCTGAGGCATATAGATAGCCAAACTGCAGCAGACAACTGTGTTTGCACAATGGAGCCCCATCCTTCATGTCTTTCTGTAAAGAGAATCTCGGGTGATATTTGCTCAGGTGAACAACATCTATGATTTCTCCAGCTTCCAGGAGGAAAGTTCTCCCTTGCCTTCCCTTGAAATTCAGCAGATCTCACACATCTTTCTCCAGTCATAAAACTGCAAAGAACCTCCCAGAACAAACACATGTGCTCGATGGTCCCACAGCCCTTCATGAAGCTTAGGAGACTTCCTCTGACACCTTGGAAACCCCTGCTTGACAGGAACCTTAACCTTTAGGGACAAAACAGTGCACAGTCTGATGTCTCATCTAAAGAACACAGAAAATCTTAATTTCTGTGCAGTGCATGGTTGAGAGAAGACTGATGTCCCATCTTGCCTTGTGCTGAAAGAGCTGCCTTCTGTTTTCATCTTGCTGAGCTGATTGATTCAGAGCAGTCACATTAGACTGCCGAGGTTTTGCTGACCGCAGGAACTGTCTCACTTTCATTCCGGAAAGCTTGTTATTCTCTGCCCAGTTCTGTTTGGAACGGATTCCCTCACTTTCACTTGTCTGTCTCTCCTGAGGTGCATTTTCAGCTCAGGAGTAAGGTGGGAGCAAAGGGATGGAGCAGGGGCACGGCCGTATTGAAATAGGTAAGACACAGATAACTCCTGTCGATCGGATGGGTCAGTAAAAGAAGCCATTAGGTTTCAGAGCTGTATTTTATTTTTTTCCCTTGTGGTTTTGGCTGCAAAGCAAAGTGGAGTTGGAGATGAAAGTTGGCTTTTACTGTTGGTATGCTTTGTAATTCATGACCAGATGGCAGAGGAGGACTTTTCTTTCATTTTTTTCTTTTTTTTAATTCTTTTTTTTCTTCTTTTTTTTTCTTTTTTTTTGGTTTTCCTTCCTTTTTGTTCCCATTTTTCCTTTTTTGAAAAAAGTTTTACTTTTCCCTACAGTGGCAGATGTAGTGGTTTAAGCCTTCTGCAAAGCCTTGGGAGCTCCCTCCTCGTTTTGCTTCCTGTCTCTCCCGTTCTGTCTTGCTGTGTATAATTAAGTACAACCACATCCAATGTCAGCCAGTGATGTACAGTTGCATCGCTTCCAGTCATGTATTTGGTGGCATCTGTGACAACCCAAATATGTAAAATTCATAAGATATTTTCACATTAAATTATCAGAATGATTTTTGGTTTAGTTATCATCATTTCCTATTTGATCTTCAGCAATAAATTGCATAAACATTTTAATGCAGCTGCTCAAAGTGCCACAATCACGGTGCCTTGTGGTTCTGGGTCTTGACTTGGTGAGTTCACAATATATTTCCAATAATGAGCTGAATGTGGAAAAGTAATTGCATTATGTGACAAATCACTAATGGAGGTTTCTAATTTGCTATATGAAGAATCTGTAGTTATTTCCTAGAAGAAAATAGAAAGGGAAAATAGAAGGGAAAACAGGGAGAGGGGTTAACCATTAGAACAGGATGTTACCAGAAGAGTCTGTTTTCCCTCTCTTTGTCCTTCTGAACCAAGAAGTGGTGAATATATGACTCAAATAAGCTATTAGACTTAAAACGAGGTAACTAGTGAAATCCCAAAGATTTTATTACACAAGGCACAAGATTATACACATTAAGAATTACTTCCTGACCATGAAAATCTTAAGAAACATTTATATATATTTTCACCTAAACCAAGTTCTTTTCCTTTGAATAATGAACACTCATTCAGGATTCAAAATGCGTGTCTTGTGTAAATTCTTGAGCAAACAAATCATTAGTCTTGATATGTTGACCTTAGCAGACGTCCTCATCTGCTAATTGTTTTTCCACCAGACAGCAGGAACATTTTTCCTGTTTGTCTCCATCAGGAACAGAAACCTTCAGATGCCACCGAGTCAGTTATATAATCCCAGCTTTTTTTTTTCTAGCTTCTGTCTATAATAAAACAGAAAGAAAACTACAAAATGTGGCTTGTGACTCCAGCTTTATAACAGGAAGGCTGTTATGTGCTGTCCATGTATGCCTGTTCCTTACACAGGGTGACAAATACCTGGTTTAAACTAGACTATGGACTTGCACAGTCACGGGATCTCTTTGGTTGAAGAACATCAAGTCCAACCTTCAACGCAGCACTGCCAGGTCATCACTAAACCATGTCCCTAAGCACCAGGTCCACAAGTTGTTTTACACAGCTATGATTTAGCTAAAGTAACCCAAAACTTTGGACCTAGTAGGTCTAATTCTAGGAAGGATATCAAGCTGGTTACCTGACAGTGTGCCAGCTCCCATAGTCAGAAAGTGATGCAGCTGCTATATGCATCTACCTACATATCTGTGCTGAAAGGCTTACCAGAGCACCATTTACTGGTGAAGTACATACCTGGGGATACTCCCAAACAAGGCTCAGAGTTCTGACTTGGAATCCACAACAGGAAGCCATATACCCAGTAGGACTTTCCTACTGAGGCCTCTAGGTAACTTGGTGTACAGGCTCCTCCATGCCAGCCTACCACATTCCAAGCTACTCTAGCGTACAGATATACATACTACTTCAAGTCATGATTGTCCCTATTATTAAACACAGAGGTGTTCTACTGAACTCCAGATTTGGGATAGAGCAAGTCATGCAGCTCATCACAATGAAGTCGCAGCTGTTCCTGGTGTAGAACTAAACCATCAGTGTATGTGGACACAGAGAAATAAGTGGGGAAGAAGAATTAGAACTGTAAATTCTCATGTCCAGTGGGGATGGCATTTGGCTTGAAAATGATGTACTTAAATTTAGACATCCAAACGTAGGAGTGTAAATGTATTGCTGTTGTCTAACCTCCCACCACAGACAATGAAGAGGCAATGAATCTTGTCAACGGGAGACTCAATTTAGCTGCCCACAGGTAAACACCTAATGTTACATGAGACACCATAGTGTATCCAAGATATCCCTCTGTGGGTAGAAGATAGGAAATAGGATTTATGGGAATTCTTCTGCCTCTTGGAGCAGCAGCTGTAGGCTATATGGGACAACAATGACCATTTTTAATAGCATGAGGCTGTAATGTCAGGGCAACAGAATTATTTCCAGAGCCCAAAGGGTGATTCAGCTCATCTCGAAATAAATTAAACCCCTGTTTATATCTTTCCTGAGTACAGGTTTCTAATGCATTTGAGACTTCCTGAAGCGCCTTTCTGGGAAAACATTTCTGGCCACAGAACTTCTAGAAGATGCATTCCTTGCTGAAATCATAAAGAAAAAGCAAGCAAGATACTCTAAAGCTCATGGATGGGTGTGCAGCACTAAAAACCTGTATTGGAGCAAATCAGTCACATACTGTTGACTTGTTCTACTTTGAATCCAGGCCTTAACTCAGAGATTGATCTCGTTTTCTCACTACTGTCAAATGTTAAACTTGGGGAAAGAATTGTAATCGGCTGAGAAAAAGGAAGAGCACCAGCAGATCTGGCTGCTGCCTGTGGATGATATGATGTCTCTCAGTCCAAATGAAGTAGGAAACCCATCTGCAAAGCAGAAGTGGTAGAATTCATGCATTGCTCAGTTAGCTGATGGTGGCTGGAGCTACACAGATGTGCACTGGCTTCTGACAGATTTGTTCTCAACTGACAAAGGTGTACAGCTCACCAGGTTTGCAAGGATAAAGTACTTGGCTTTGTATAAAAGGTGAATGTGAGAGATTATGTTTTCCACCTACCCCTCCCAGAGCCATTGAATATGCCATTTCAGAACTCCTTTGGCCTTTTTTTGTCTTGATTTAAAGTCCAAAATCTGTGAAAGAGGATTGTTCAGGGTTGCAGAGTGGAACAGTTTCATTGTGCCTTGCCCACAGATTCGCAGAGCTGTCCAGAGATGGAATGATAAGACTTGGGCTACGCAGAAGGACTGGAGTTCTCTGTTTTGTTAGTATTATTACAGTAGATTCCAATTCATCGGCCCCCTAGTAAATGCCACCCTCCCTCACCTGGCAAGATTTCCTGGGAACAGACTCATGAGTCATTTCATTGCCTTGAAACAATGAATAAACGGCACATCTAATCCACAGAAAGGCCATGTAAGAGGTGATGGCTTAATGGGCTGAGCAACAGGTTTAAAGGGAGTAGACTCTCTGGAACCAACAGCATTCGAGAGAATTCAAGCAGTGTCACCAGTTCTGCTTAAATTTTTTTGTTTTCTTGCTTGCTTTTCCTTCTTTCATTCTTCTAAGGGTTAAACCAACAGAGTATCAGCATGCTGTAAGAGGCAGCAGTATATTGGACTGCTCTGCAGTTCTAAATCCTGACTGCTCCGGATGGACCTTGAAAAAAGCACCAGACATTGTTTCATATATGTGGGAATTCACCCTGTTGTCCTTGAACATATTTTTCCTCCTTCCTATTGTTATGGCCAGGTCGGGCTGGATTTCAGCACCAGTTGAGATGACCTTTGGGTGTGTAATTTGCTGAGTGCTTTGGGATCACAAGGGATGAAGGGCTCTGTTTAAATGCAAACTTTTTATTATTAGCTCCTGTGAATAGACTGCAGGCGACAGGTGTGAATTGGTGCTTGCTTAGCTAAGACTTCCTGCTGTGCTTGCCTTGTCCATCTCTACCGGGCCTCCAACCACTGTCACTGCTCCCAAAGCTCAGGCTTACCTCCACAAATATCTTCGTGCTTCTTACAATGGTTATTTTTAAAAGCATTACTGAGTGATACCCCAAGGATTCCCTAAAGATCTCGGCATCAGCAGATACAGAGAGAATATCCTACTTTAGGGCTTTTCAACCTGGGGTTTGCATGTTCCTGGTGTCCCGCTGACCACCTAGAAGAGGCTTATATGATCTCACTGAACTCCAGATCCTCAGACACCTTCAGAAGGAGTCATCATCTGTACTGGGCAATGTTTAATAACTCAAATTTAATAAACAACAAAGACAGACCCCAAACCAATTGAAAACTACTGTCTGAGAGAGAACTTCAAGCAATAACTCTTAATCCAAGGGGTCAGCCTCCCACTGTAAATTCAGTCATCCATCTTGCTGCAAATGTTCTGTGTTGTCCTCAGCAATACTTCTTTTCCCCATTAAGAACAGTTTCCCTAGTCTTTGCCCATGAGGATGAAGCTTTTACTCCATATGTGGTATGGAGTTATTGCTCATTGATTCATTAATACCAAGGAGTAAGACTTTCTTTTTGCTTTTAAGTACTTGGGAACCTCTATTGCTCTCATGTGCCCTGCCTTCCTGGTACTTACAGCCCAAGAGCATCAGTGTCAAATGGCACAGAAAGTCACTGGGAAACCATTCCAGGAATAGTACCTAAGAACTGACCTGTGAATAGTGGCTAATCCTTCAAAGAGTTTGCTCCATGGTAGCCAAGTGATGAGAAAAAATGGAAAGTCCAGAAGATTGAGCCAGATAGGAGCCAAAACTGATGGAGGCAGGTATTTTCCTTGGGGCAAAAGTAGGTAATGTTGTGTTTGTCTACCTGAAGTCATCCCTCCATGCTAGAAGACACCTTTGGCAGTAACTATAAGACCATTTCCACCAAGTACAAAATGCTATCACCTTTTCTGAGGGCTGTATTCCTATCCTTATACTCTTATCTTTTCTCAGGCTGTTTCCTCCTTCTCCTCCCACACATTTGTTTTTTCTCTGTCTTTATTCCTTGTTATTTGGTGGAGAGACATTCAAAAAGAGAAAATATTTCTGAGAAAATAGCTGTGGATAAGGCATAAATATTAGAGTTTGTTGAGGATTTCTTTGTCCTCTAGAATGAGGGTGGCTGAACATGGCTCATCAAGAAGCTAAGTAACAAAAGGCTGGTTTACATGGCCTTGGGAAGCACCAGCAGTCATATCATGGGATTGGTCAAAGTCAGTGACCTAGTGCTGGCAAAACAAGGATGGGGTAGTGCTTTTGATTAGATAATAAATTATTCTCCAACCAACACTTTCAGAATAACACTTGATTTTTGTTCTGAAGTTTTCACCATGGCTATTTCACAATATTCCCAGCTTTGCCATAGAGAACTACACCCTGGGGAACCTATGCACATGTACCAAAGTGCCCCTTGAGTCTAATAAAGGGCCTAATTATGAACACATCCACTTCTTGATCTTTAGCTATAGCCAGGCAGCAAAGCAAAATGAGATATTGACACAAGCCCACGATGAACAAACATGTTCATTAATTATCCATAGAATTGCTCAGATTGGAAAAGAACTTTAAGATCATCAAGTCTGACCATCAGCCCAACAGTCCCAAGACCCTAAGCTCCATAGCTCCATGACTTTTATACACGTCAAGGGATGGCAATGTAACCCGCAATCTGAGCAGCTTGATTAAGAGCTTCCTTTGATTTGAAAGACTGTTAACTGCAGCACCTTGATTAATGTAATCACAAGCTGAACAATTTATTGAAGTTGGCAGAAGCTTTTATACTTTTTTATTAAATTACTATTAATAATTCTTATTAGGACTGGTACGTGTATATGCCTTACAGACAGTTGGTTTACTTATGATTGGTTAACATACGTTGTCCAAGCACAGTCACACACTCTTGGAACTTTCCTGTTTCACTCTTCCCATCCTTGAGTTGTCTTTCTGTCTTCTTTCTCATGCCTCAGTGTCCCTTCATGTAACATCCTTGTAACTCTCAAAGTCCTTGAGCCTGTGCAAGACTGCAGGTGCAAGGCTGCAGAGCTAACTACAGTCTTTGTTCCACACAGAGGCAGTTTGTATTGCTCACATGTCTGTTTTCCAGCAAATAATCACCCACAGTTAACTACCAGGGATATTAAAAGGAATTTGCAAGAAAAGAGTACAGGAACTGAATTGAAATGTAAAACTTCAGAGGATGGCTCACAGATACAAGCATATGTCTACTCCTGCAACTTCCCCAGATGGAATCTCTCCCAGAGAGATGCAATGTGCTGATATTGGTCATCATGCAAAGGAAAAAAACTACCTTCTGTGTCTTCATAACTATTAAGAAAACAATAAAAGGCAAGAATACTACCAAATGTTCCAGCCTTCAAAGATGAGCACGATAGGTTGACATTTATAGATGCCATTCTTTCCTTAAGATCGAATTTCATTCCGGATTCTTAGCAGGAGTTTGGTTTCAAGACAGTGTTTGTGTTTGCTCCCCTGCAATTGCGAAAGCATGATGAGCCACAGCAGAAGGTCAGCACCAGGTTTTCTTCTTCAAAGAAATGCATTTTAAGGAAAAGATAGGCAATGCAAGCAGTTAATATGGGAAGAGCTGTGTGTTTCCTGATGGGACTGGGTTCATATTCTTATGGAAGGCTTCAGAATTTGAACTTGGGTTATATTTCAGGGTATAGTGGAGAAATGGGAAATAATTGTATCTCCCCTTTACAGGGTCACTCTCTTTTACTGCAAAACAATTCTGAAACTATGAGGACTTGTTGGGGTCTGCCAACAATTGTGAAACTACTGAATGATGCAGCAAAGCCCAGGTTAGATTTCACAGCAATGGAAATACGGCTCTGCTTTACCCAGACACATCCTGAGGTACGTTTGTGGTGTAACCTGTGGCAGAGAAAAAGAGATCCATGGTGAGTTTTGAAGGTTTCAGCTGAATTAATTTGGATTGGTGGGACTGTAAGCAAGGAGCAAACCCAAGAAGAGGTCACAGACACAAACTGAAATTTATAATGAAAGTCATTGGCTTATTTGGTACAACTGTGCCTTTTGTCTTCCAGATGTGTCACATCGTGTAGACACAGTTTTAGAAGAGCTGAAGACAAGTTTTCCCTAGAGATATGGCTTTATATGTCTCTATTGAAAAGACCGAGTGTCTCATCTGCAGATGTCTCCTTGTTCCTTTGACTCCAAAGGGACTGAAACAACTATCGACAGAGTTTTTCCAAGACCTAAGAATGTCCCAAATGGTAAACTGAACCATTCAGCTGGGAGAGGGAGCTTGACCAGGAAACAGGTGGATCCATCCAGGTCTAGATCTCATTTTTTTAACATTGAGTATCATCACCAAGGAGACAGATTTTGGAATCTGTGTAACAATAGCTTTCCCCACAGCACTTCTCGGGGTAATAAAGCAGACAATTCTAAGAACTACCCAGAGCATTGTATGAGATTAATTCAGACAGCAGTGAAATGCTTGTTCAGTTAAAAGCACCATGTCCTCTGGAGAATTCAAATGAAGACATAGCGCCAAAACTGATTTATTTGAGATGTTGGGAGCTACACCAGCTACAAAAACCATGAAGGAAATCACTGTTCCTTTATCCAGTGGAGTCCTGAAAGACTCAGTTACACGGTGGGGTGGGGCAGGAGCCATATCAAATCCCAAACGGCAAAAGTAGAAGATTATTTCAGTATAGTCACTATTCTTTCTCCTTTGTCATCTGACAAAGGCATGATCCTGACAGGTACTCACCCATGTACTGGTTCTGAAGAGATGAGTCTGAATTTCATTCGCACTTTGGTGAGTGTTGATTACATAGGCTGCCTATGAGATGATATTTTGGGGAAGTGACAGAAGCTTCACATGAGGTCTCAGTTTCTCCCTGTGTTTCTACTTTGCAGAGCTACATTATCCAATGGGAGAAAAAGCAGAAATGGCTCAGGGATTTTATTTATCTCTTGCAGTTACTGGTTTCTCAGGTGGTATTGACATCTGAGTTTTGTGGAATGGTAGAATTGTGGGGGTGGGAAGGGACTTCTGGACATCATCTAGTACAACCGCCCTGTCAGAGCAGCATCACCTAGAGTGGACCCCACAAAAACACATACAGGTGGAGTTTGAATGTCTCCAGTGTCAGAAACTTCAGAACCTCTCCAGGCAGCCTGTTCCAGTACTCTGTTACCCTCAAATGTGGGTCAGAGTGTGCTTCTTACTTCTCAGGGTACTCTTTTAGAAAAAAATGATGCCAGTCTTTAAATTTCTTTCCACTTACATGTTGAAATTTGTCCTGATTTCTACTGATAGCAGAATCACCCTTGTTCTCCGTTTTAACTTAGGTAATAGCTAAATGTGGAAGTGGCAGCAGCTCCATTCTGGGCTTCACCAGAAGGTTTTGTAATCTGCCCTTTTGTTATTAGCTACAGCTGATATCATACAAGGTCTTAATGGATCAGTCCTTCTGACTGAGGGCTACTATGAATGGGATCCAGTTCATCTGACAGTAGTCATCCAAAAAAACAGACATGTAAACACGAGTTGGGTTAGTCACCAACGGTTTGTGCAGCAGCCAGTGGAAAAGTAGGCACTTCCAGACAGCAACTCCTTTGACCAATTTCAGTTACTCATTTTGGTCTGAGGTGAAATAAACCCTTTAGCTGAAGAAGTCTGGGCACCATTCACCCTACGATGAGCAGCAGCAATACCGTTGACACTTTGGAGCTCCTGAAATAATATTTTCTCATGGACAGAAAACTTTGCATTCATTCTTTCCTTAGGCTGTGCACAAAAAGAAGAAATCACCTGGAGCTATTGAAACGGAGAGGTTTGGATTGCAAACAACTACAAGCAACTACAATCACAAACAAGGGAGATGTTACTTAGAGTCTGTTGGTGAAGACTGTCCATGAATCCTAGCATGATGTGAACATCGTTCATCAACGTGGCTAGGGGTGGGGTTTGATGAGGATTTTGCCTGTAAGCAAATTCAAGAAAACTGGGGAGGTTTTCAGAAGTGCTTGGACCTACCCGAACTTGGTTCCTCATGAAAGCAGCCAAGATAGATGTTAGATTGATGGAGACATGAAAAAGCTAACAGCGGCACCTGGATTTAGTGTTAGTTTGTCTGGTGATGCATGTTGTCTAGCTGCTGGATCCCACTTCAGACAGATGCAGATTTTTTTGAATAAGTTGTCTAAAATACAATAAAAATGACCCAGTCATGCCCAGCTTTGAGTACAGATATAAAAATCAACATGCCTATTGTGTAGGTGCGTAACGGTTAGCTAAGGTACTGAATCTTTTGTCTGATTTAATTATGACCTCTGAAGCATTTTGGATGGGCTTTGAGCAGCCTGATCTAGTAGAAGGCATTCCTGGGTATGGCAAGGGAGTTGGTACGACATGATCTTTAAAAGTGTCTTCCAACACAAACCAGTGTATAACTCTATGATTTATTTACCACCATATTCCTTTTGAGAAACACTCCTTTAGACCCTTTCTCATATCTGCCAGCCCGACACAGATGTTGTGGATGTCTTAGGTCACCTCAGTTGGCAGTAGATGCCTCTGGTTAAGTCGGTGAATCATATTCTTGCATTTTTTCAGCTGAATAGCTCTTTGGCTCGTATTGGCTTTACTGACTGACCTCTGCTGATTTATGATGCGAGCTTAGATACCTACTGACATGTAGATGCCTCCATTTACATAACTGCAAGCTGAATCTTGCTAAGAATACACTTGAAAAAACCATCCCGCCGCATGGTCACTAATCATCTACTTATGGTTTAGTCTGGACTATATATCAAGCTGAGCACTGTGTAGGTGGACATGTGTTCCCAACTGAAGTTCAAAATATAACTACAAGCCATGACATCACATGTAGGAAACAGCTAACAGATGTCACAAACATAACCAAACAACTTAGGATACTAACATTAGACTTCCCAGAAAACTTTAAGGATTCATATATTTTAGTCAAGACCAGGCTTGGCTTCTCTCATCTGACCTCATGCATAGCACAGGTTGGGGAAAAAAAGTGAAAATAAGCTATTCCACTACCAATATGAGTGCAGTAAATTGTTTGCTTGAATATTTTTTTTCTGGAAAATTCTATTATGTTGAGATTAAAGTACAAGGAAACTTATGCTTTAGCCTTTCTCTTGGATGATTATTATTGTAGCTAATGACCCTAATGAAAACAAAGGGGGAACAAAAGCAAACAAGAAAAACTCCGAGAAACACAGAATCCATAATAATTTAAGTTGGAAGTGACCTCTGGAAGTCCTCTGGTTCAACCATCTACTCAAAACAGGTGTCATTAAAATAAACTGAAGGTGTTGAGTTTTGGTTTTTTGGTTTTTAATTTAAATTGAATGGATGCAGCATCATTTGCTTTTCGGCAGTGGGAGGATCTTGGAAATAACAAGCAGTTTAGCACTCAGTAATTTCTTTCTGTGAAATCATTCCATAATTTTGTGAAGGCTTGGGGACAGCAAAGATATCTGCATAAGGCTGTTGGATAATTAGTAGTGTTAAACAGTCTGGAAATACAAGAGAATAACCTATTTTAGCCAATATCATGAGCTGAATCGTTGTTTTAATTTGGAACAGATACAATATTGTACCACAGATGCCTTAGTCAGGCATATAAGACTAGAATAGTTCAGGCTGGAAAAGACCCTTGAGATCAAGTCCGCCCAATAATCCTACTCTACCAAGTCCGCCACTAGACCATTTCCTTAAGCATCACATCTAATCAATCCTTAAACACATCCAAAGATACTGAGTGAAAAAAAAGAAATACCATTTGATATAAAGTCATAATCAAACATATTATTAAGAGGAAATATTACATGTATCACAGTAATGTTGAGGCAATGTCAGCTGTATATGGTGGGATATACGTGTGTGTACCTCAGAGGCTCGGTCTCACACTTTGGTCTGTAGAAGTGGCATTTGCATGTAGAACTGTTAAATTACTCTCCTTTGATAAAACTGATGAATTTCTGACACCTGTACAGCATCTGGAATCCTGTAAGAGGTCAATCTCCACTTGGTAAGACAGAAATTATGGTTTGAACCTAGAGGTTTGACTAGAATGCAAATCTGCAGATGCTGACCGAAGGCAGGAATACTTGGATCAGTTTGCTAAGCATTGATTTTTAATGACATTTCAGGTTTCCTGGGCTATTCAAGGCATACACACGGGGCTGGAGACAATACCCAGGATATGTAGGAGAACCATGCTCTTCCGACCAAGTGGACCAGAAGGGACATCCTGTGACTTCTCAAATAACATGAGACACCTATGTTTAGGAAACGAAGCTGAGTCCTTTTTGATTTGCTCATTGTGAGACAGGAAATGGGTGTCAAAATAAAGCTGGTCTCTGCTTTCCTGAGCCTGCACCTGTTCATCCTAGCCATAAAAGCATCCTTTTCTTTAAAGGGCAAATAACTTTTGAAGGTTGTGGTTACAGAGACAATGTAAATTTCTTCTCTAAGAAATGAAAAATAGAGAAGGAATTGAATTGAATTAAATTTCTCTGACCCTATACTCAGAGCAGTCTTTAAAGAGCAAAGTTTTAAAATGTAGGTAGATCATCTGGATAAACAGGATCAACTTTAGACATTTCTGAAAACTCAGGTGTAAGTGCCTACACAGCCCATGTCTAGAACTATGTGAAGATCAGTCTGAGGCACAGGAAATACTTTATTGTGAGTGTGATGGAGCACTGGAATGGGGTGCCCAGGGAGATTGTGGAGTATGCTTCCTTGGAGACTTCCAAAACCCAGCTGGACATGTTCCTGTGTGACCTGTCCTACGCGATTCTGCTTTTGGTATGGTTTGCACTAGAGGGTCCCTTCCAATTCCTACCATTCTGTGATTCTCTGATTCTCTGTGAAGATTCCTATGAAGATGTGCAGGGCAAAGATTAGGAATGCTGATCTTGTCCTCAGACAACCAGGTTGACAACAATGAACTGAACTTAGACCTTAATGACTACAGCCACAGCTTAGACACCCACAACACATACGAATGTGTAGGTTTAAGTAATTATAGACAGCTTCCATCTCAACCTGATTTTTTCCTATGCAGTCAGAACTCCCTTCCTTTTATTGTTGTGTTCTACTCTTACTGCAAAGTTTGAAAAGGTCAGTCAAAACTATTGACCACTGCTGTGTGCTCCTTAATCAATGTGTTGTAGCACCAGCATGGGAATCCAGGGACAAGAGTTTTTTAATTTTACAGGTAATGGGCTATCTGATTCCAACCCAAAGAAACTTGAAAGTAAATACTATTTTTATTCCTTAAATAAAAATTGGGAGAGTCTCTGTAATATTCTTAGCCATTAATCCATCCCCAGGGATTCATCACCAGTCCCCACTGCTGTTAATAAAGATGGGTGGTATGTGATGATGGTGCTAAGCCTGACCAGGAAACACTAATTACTCAAAGCTCAAGCTCTGCATTTGGATGTACAAAACCTGTAAGTGACCTATAATAGTTGAATGATGATAACTCATTGAAATGGGACATCCCATCCATCCATGCCTAAGAAAGTGTTAGCAGTGGGCTGTAGTGCTCGTGCTACTTCTGATATCGACCAAATGGCCATTAGAAAGTGAATGAAGCAATGGCCACCAGGAAAGGGTTTCAATCTCAAATGGATGATCCCCTGTATTCAAAGGGAAAACTGTGGGCTGCATGGAGAAACGAGCTTACAGGTTTTTGGATATGTACCAGGCTCTGGATTGTGATGTGTTGGAGTTATGCAACAGGTTTTAAATACCAATAATGTAGGAGTTAAATGCCAGCTCTTGCTGCTTAGGCAGAAGGAAGAATAGTGTACTTAGACCTAAGGAGCTTTGCTGGATTTCTTATGTTACGGTGGAGGATGGGGATAGGTAGTTTACCATGGATAATTTAGAATAGGTCATAGTGTTTTGGATGGAAAAGAGTTTAATTTTTTTTATTTATGGACATGAGACAGAGTATTCCACTTGTCTTTGTCTTAGAAACTTGTATCTTACCTGTTTTATTTATCAGGATCTTTGTAATATTTGAATTTGTGCTTCAGATTCTCTATGAGCAGACAGTGCAGGGAGGAGAGCTCATAGCTAAGAAGACTTGGTGCTGAACTGACCATTAGCTATCTTTTTTTCTCAGGGGGTTTCAGCACAATCCGCAGAGGTTGGTTCTTTTTCACTTCTTAGACTTGTCATTTCTGCTGAGCAACTCAATCTGGTCTGCTTTGACTCTGAAGTAATCATCTGAAATGCCTGAAAAATTCTCAAGAGCAGCTGTAAATTTTTCCCAAGGAAATTCAAGCCCAGCCTCCCTAATATTTCTCCTTTCTCACACCTGGAAGCTGTGAGAAGCAAATCAGATGCATTTTCCTTTTCTTTCCCTCTATGAACTTCCCTTGTCAAGGTAAATTATGCATGTGGGAGAAAGGATGGAGGACAGAAGGTGCAACTCCATGAGGAGTCCTGGGAGATGTTGCACTTCAGAAACATCTTCCTGAGGTACAGTTCCATCCCTGCTTCCTCTTGTTTTGAATATCACAGGGATTTCTTAGTAACCTGAATCACTAGCTGTAGATCTCAACATCCTGTGTACTAGTTTTTCTGCATCTGAAAACCTGCATTTCAGGAAAAGAAGACAAGGTCCTAAGAAAAAAAAGAATAAGATATTTTATTGACACTAAGTAAACATTCACCTCTGTCTTGTGAAAGGTCTCTTCATCTTGAGTAGGACTGTTCACACAATGAGCCTCTGGTGTCCTTTATTTCCCCCCTCAAGATTCATAGCTTGCAGAGCACTGCTTGGCTTTGCTATATCCCAATATGGATGTGCTGGATTATTATTTCCTTCCAGTTTTAAGACTGTCCTTGCAGGAACATCTCTGTCCACACAGACATTTTAAATTGATATGTAAACTCAGTGGAAATGGATAGAGTAAAAAGTCATGAGGAACTGATTTCAGACTTGGCTCATAAACAACAGGTAGACCATGAAGCCCAGGACCTTGTTTCTCAGCAAAATGACATCAAACTATATGTAATACTTTATTTCCAAGAGAGATTTAGGTTGTTAATAACATTCTAATGCTTTAGAAAAATTGGGATGATGGAGCAGTAAAGCACATTAACTTCTCCCCCATGAGAGTAATTTAAAATCACATACTCTGTCCCAGTCCTACAGACCTTTCCTTGTGGAAATCTGCTTGTATCAGAT
This sequence comes from Upupa epops, assembly GCA_013397515.1. NCBI lineage: Eukaryota > Metazoa > Chordata > Aves > Bucerotiformes > Upupidae > Upupa > Upupa epops. Next base: position 119,151 of record VZRI01014168.1, on the reverse strand, counting down.
TTGTCTCTGGGTCTATCCAGGCAGAAATCAACTGACAGAACCAAACTAGAAAGAAGGATTGTAATTTTCATCTCAGAAAAATAGGATTGCCTGTCTTTCAAACTGGAATTAGCAAGTGTGAAAATGAATCAGAAGGTACCAGACCCCAAAACCTGCACTTGGCTTTGTCTGAACTAGTTATGGTGAGTTATAAGCCCATTTGTGCCCTCCCTCCCCACGTTTGCAAAAGAAACTCAATACCTGTCATGGAAAGGTATTCTGGACGTTTTGTGGAGTAACATGCCAAGTCCCCTTTAGCCAAGCAAATACAACAATCGCATTGGTGTCACGCATGCTGAACTCACACTCTGCAGGCCAATAGGTGAGTTCTCAGCACGGCAGAGCTGAAGGAAAGAAGAAGGGGTACAACTGTAGTTCAAGATTCTTATATTGTCTTTCCTCAGCCGTAGCTGAATTTTTTCATATTGCTTTAGCAGTATTTGTGATAATTTCTGGTAGAGCATCACTGTTAAACAAATCCCCAAAATTAAAAAAAATGAACAAAAATTACAAAAATCTCATAAAAATGGGGAAAATCTTGGTTCTGCCTGCACTGTTTGATTTGTAAACCTAACCGATCAAGCAATTGAATCATTCCTAAAATATTTCCCTAAAATAGATCACTATGAACGCACTGAAAGCCAAGGACCATGATCATCTTAGTAATCTAGAGTGCTTCATGCTTGTGCAGTGTGGGGATGTCAAAATGCTTTCCGAGCATTAATTAATTGAGTTTCACATTATGCTGCGTGAGCACATGGGCTGTCCTTGCTGTATAGCTGGAGGGAGGTGGCTGAATGCTTCACTCCAGGCAACGTCACGGAGATAAGCCAAGTGCAGGATCCCGGAGGCCTTTCTGTGAAGGCAAGAAGGCTCTTGGATATTTGTCGACGCATGAGCCCAATTTCAGAGGTCACTTGGGTGAGGAATAGTTCAGTTGACACCAGTGTAGTCGCTGCATGGTGATACCTTTTTGTAGGATCCAGATATACTTATGCAGCAATACTTTTCAGGCAGCTGCATGCCAATCAGCTGCCAAGGAAAGAAGACCTGTTGGCATGGGATAAGCTGAAACAAGCGACTTGAAATGTGGCAGTGAAATACGATCAATACTCACATTCTATCTTTATGCTTCCAGTTTGCTTTCCTGAAATGTGATTAAAGATAACTCCTGGAATTGTCTATTAGCAAGTCACCAGACAGAGATTAATTTGCATACATTTTGATGGAAGAGTCCCAAATAATTGGTGAATATTAAATAAAAGTTGCATGTGTGGTTAAGATAATGTCTACTTTTTAAGGGGATGTTCAGCTGATCATTTTCCCCCTTTATGCCCTTTTCTAGACCTTCAGTGTTTAGTGTTGTAGTTGTGGGGGACTGAGCTCAACGTGTAACTTCTACCCCAACCCTTTCTAAGTATCACACATATCCCTCTCACTTCCTAGACCCATATCTATGTCTAGGATAGGTCTATGATGCAGCTATCCTTCATGGTCTTCTTTTCTGACACAGTTTGACTCTTCATCTTTTTCTTACCTCTGACCTTACTCCTTACCTCACTCTTCAGTACCTGAAGGGGGCTACATGAAATCTGTAGAGGGACTTTTTACAACAGACTCTAGCAATAGGACAAAGGAGATGGTCTCAAACTGAAAAAGGGAAGTTACATTAGATCTTAGGAGGAAATTCCACCTTGCGAGGGTGCTGAAGCATTGGAACCTGTTGCACAGGGGGGTTGTGGCTTCTTCACCCCTGCAAATGTTCAGTCAGGTTGGATAGGACTTTGGACAACCTGGTCTGGTGTGAACTGGCCCAGCCCATGACAGAAGGATTAGAATGAGATGATCTGAGATCCCTTCCAACCTAAATCATTCTGTGATTCTATGATTCTTACTGAGTCACCATTTGCTTATCGCACACATGTACCTTATGATGGTGAGAGGCCAGATGACCTTTTTATCTCCACCAAGGCCAGCTCCAGGAACATGTCTACTAATAGGTGGCATTTGCCAATCTCCTGCTTTACTCGACTATCAACCCTGTCCACCATGCCAAGCAGTGAAATGCTTTATGTTTAATTTGAATTACTGTACATGTGCAATTTCCTTTTCAGGAAGTCGCTTCCCCTCCTGCCAGCCCTGAGTCATCAGCAGTGAGAATCATGTAGCCATGCCAGAAAGAAATACCCAAACTGGAGAAGGAGAGGTTTTGAATTCAATGAACTCGGTGACTGACACTGGGAAAATCATCAAGAGAGTAAAATGTAAGAGTAGGATCCATCAGTACCCACAGTGTGAACATTGCATGTCAGGGACGTTTATTTGGTTTGATGTTCTTCCAAGCCTGGCTATCACACAATGGTTTATTACCTATTGATGAGTCTAATTTGTCTTTGGACAGCAAGCCTTTCCTCCTTTTCCCAAGTCCTTGCTATGGAGATCTGTACAATCCCTAATGGTTCTATGATTCTATGATTCTATGATCCTCAGCTTTTAAAAGGCATTTCTACCTGTCTGCTCTGACTGACTAGACCTGTGAATAACTACTAGAGGCATCTCCTCTCTAGGAAGAGAAAACCAACTCAAAAAGAATCCCCATCATCTAATTTTGTTTTCCAGACCCATTCCCTTGAAAGCATTTGCCCCATCATTATACGGGCCTGGCCCTGCTGATTTCATTAGGATGGCTGCAGCACAAAAGAAAAGCAAAGCAATGGTGGATGATCCCTCTACCTGCTTTATTTTATTCAGTCAGTTTAGACTGGCATTGTCACTCTATTCACAAACAGAAAGTGCCACCTTCTCCTTCATACCTCTGCCCTCAGAGGTCTGTTACCTCCTTTATTTATGGTTGAGATCATTGCTTGGACAGTGAGTCAGAGTAGGGAACTAATTCAAGTGAAAGCTAACGCTGTCAAGAAAGAAGAATGTAATTTTCAGCTACACGGATGCCCTGTTCTCCACAGCAGGTCTGCACAAGAGGTAATGTGAGCAGCAGGTACATTGCTGGAATGAGAACCCAGAATCTTGGAAGGAGTGGTGGGACCTAGTTATTTCAAAGCAGGTTGGATTTCAGTTGACTTAAAGAAATCAAAATGCAAAACACTGGGCTGCTGGAGTGATACTGTGCTGGTTCCTGTGTCACCTCTACAGTCAGGTCTGTACTTCACACACATACAGCAACCCTTTCTGCTCCTCAGTACTGCATCATATTCTAGACTAATTTTCCTACATGTCTCTGTGCTAAGAGCCTGGAGAGAGCTGTCTCCAGGATCTAGGAGCTGCCTACCAGAGAATATCCAAGTGGGATGTATTGGATTGGATACAGGGGTAGGAATCACCATAGAGGAAGTTTCCTTTATTGACTGGACATGTGCAGCAGGAATGTTTGAAAGACACATGTTTGAAAGACACCCTAGAAGCAACTCAATAGGTGCCATGCCAAATAGAAAACATCTGGCAGAAAAAGGCAGTTCAAGCCCAATGCAAGTGCTTGAGTCAGTCAAAGATTTGGCATCAAGTGGGACATAATCAGGCCAACAGACATAAACAGCTTTGAATCATGCCCTGTGTATGTCATAGATACCACTTTGGGATTATTGCTTACTGTTGAATTGCCAGAGCTTACTCCAAAGAAGTGTGAAATCCTTATGACAGCCAGACTTCCACTGCTCTCCTTGGAAGAAAATGTGAGGAGAAAGTGAGACTAAGAGAGATTAGATTTCCCCTTGGTAATTAACCTGGCAGTTTCTTCTGCTTGTTCCCCATTTTTCATCCCTGGTACCTCTCTAGTCACATATATCCTGCCGTAAGGACACCTCATTTGTCCTTACAACATTCCTCTGGACAATACTGTTAACACTTGGACTTGTTTAGCCTGGAGAAGAGAAGGGTCTTGGGAGATCTTATAGTGGCCTTTCAGTATATAAAAAGGTTTTATAGAAAAGGCTGAAAAAGATGTTTTATCAAGGCCTGTAGTGACAGCACAAGTGACAACAGTTTTAAAGTTAGAAAGAGTAGGTTTAGATTAGACAAAAGGCAAAAAAATTACTATGAGGGTAGTGAGACACCATAATGCATCACCCAGAGAAGTTTTGGATGTCCCATAATGAAAGTGTTCAGTGGATCACAGAAACAGATTGCCTAGAGAGGTGGTTGAGGCCCCATCCCTGAAGACATTCAAAGTCAGGCTCTGGGCAAGCTGGCCTAGTGAATGATGTCCCTGCTTGTTGCAGAGTGGTTGGACTAAATGACCTTTGGAAGTCTCTTCCAACCCTAATTCTATGATTCTAAGAAGTAACAGGCAAAACAAAGAGGTTTTGAGCGACATGAACTCATGAAAGATGTCCCTCCCAAGAAGGCTGCAGTTCCTGTTCAAAGCATTGTATATCAGATGCTATGATTCTAAGATTATTTGGAATACTGCTTCATACCAGCCAGGGACACAAGAGCTGAGTGTGTTACAGGAAAGGAGAACAGCTTTTCTCAGGGAGCAGGGAAGAAGTTATTTACACTTCTGCATCAGATGATGGCATAGTTACACATGTGGTTTAAAGCGCGGTTCATGATACGCATGGTCAGAAGGGTGAAACCTGCCTTTTCCTGGCTGCAGTCTGTGTCAGGCAGAACATCATGGGAGGAGAACAAATGAAAATACCTGTGTTGGGTCATTTGGAGAAAGCTTCTGTGTAACAGGGAGCAAACAGAGAAGGAGAGAGGCATCTGGCTAAGAGCCCAAGGCATGAGCATTGGCTAGGACATTTCCTGAGAGGAGCTGGAGGCTTGCCTCTGTCAGAGAGCAAAGCCACAATGAAGCATCAGGAGTGACGGAAAAAGGGACTTTATTTGGGATTCAGAGGGGATGGAGTTGATGCAGGAAGTGACAGGAGATGGTGGGAAACAAGACAGAGGCTAAAGGACCTCCCACAAATCTTTGAATGGCACAGTGGGGAGGACTTGCTTGCAACTTTCACTGTTTGATGAGTTACATTGATGACATGTTTTAGAAGACTTTCTGTGGAGATTGGATCTCTCATCTTTTGACGTGTTCTATTCAGAAAAGGCATAGTCTGATCTGTTTCCTGGCTCCTACTAACCTGGGAGTCCACCACAGTACTTGTAGTCCAAAGCACTTAGGAACTGAGAAATCTGCTCTCTGCCTCCTCCCACCTCCTCTTCCCTTGGATCTAAAAAAGGTCTGTGGGAAGGGGATGATATGAAACCTTCCAACTTTCAAGGGCATCACTCTAGAGATGCACTATTAGAGAAGAAGCGGGTAGAGAAGAAGGAACTGAACAATGTTTAACAGTCACGTTCACTGCTGTGGCTGTCAGTTATATATTTACATTTGTAAAAAATATTATTTATTTTATTTGTTATTTGTATTGATTTATGGATTGATTATGGCTTTTGGTTTGCATTTACACAGACATTTAAATTGTTTTTAATTTAAATATTATATAATTTGTTATATTTTTTGAGTTTTTTAGTGGGAGAGCTAAAATCAGCCCATAATGTCCCCTCTTGGTTCTCAGTTCAAAGGATCTAATTTGTGCCTTGCATACAAAAGGTATTGGGGACCTCAGTCTTGCCAGCAGCTAAATGCCTAGAGAGGCACACAAGTTCTTCTTGAAGGGATAAGGATGGTTGGGAAGGACCATCCACTTTACATGAGTTCCTCAGTGCTTTTAAAGGTTGGACTCAGTGGGTTCTGAGAATCCTGTCTGGAGATGATCATAAATATTGCAGAGCAGTTAGATGACTGCATCAACTATCTGCATTGAGACTGAGTAACTTCTGGTAGATCCAGGCCCAAGAACATTGAACCCACACCTTTCCCAATACTACCAGTAGATCTACTGGTTCATCTTCTTTCAGCTTTTAGTTGCTTTCATTATTTTTTGGGTCATCAAAAACCCCCAGATTCTTTTTAGCCTCTTCAACAAAGGGTTTGAAGAAGGTCAGTGCCTGGCTAACATACTGAATGTGAAACTGCAGGTGTGTTCAGGAGTCCCCTGCAACCGTACGTGATCAGAAGAAAACTGTCTCCCATGCACAACTCTCACTGTTCAAACCAGAACATCCTGCTAGGTGTTCACAGCTTGTGCTCCCAGCAGCCTGGCCTCCTCCCTGGATTGGTGACATCCCCACTGTTTCAGACCTGACAACCCACAAGAAGTGTTTGGCTAAAGCAGTGGGAATCCTCTGTGTGGTCTCTGTAGAGCCCCTTCCCCACACTGAGGTGTTCAGTTGTACTTCAGGACTAGGCTGGCCACACAAATCGGGGCAGGTCTCTCTTCTCCTTAGCCACTAAATGACTCCATAAAATGGCCTGTTGACTCTGGTTTTCTGAGCGCTCTGAGTCAGGGAAAGGACCACCAACAATTTGCAGCAAATGATGTGAAGTGTACATTTGAGAAAAGCACTAGTTTGCAGCAGCATGTAAGCTCTTAATATCCTTGGGAAAAGCCAACATAAAGCATTTTCATTGCAATAATAAAACTTGAAACTTGCATGTGGTAGAAGAAGGAAACAGAGAAAGGAGGCTGTGGCAAATGCTCCTATGATACTGCTCTACAGGTTACAGAGGAGAAAAATATCAGATGTGAGAGATATAGGTCCCAAAAGTGGATGCTTGGGAATAATCTTCCAGGAGTTCTTGGAAATCTAGGAGGTTCATCAAAAATTATATCATTTTTTTTCCATGAAAAACGCTGCCTTCTCAAAATGCTTTCCTTTATCCTTAATCAGGGAATTAATGGAAACATTCGGGAAATAAAAGTCTTATGAGGCAGAAGTTCAATAACATATTTTAGGAAAATGTTTTGTCATCTTCTTAGTGAGGGTAATGAAGCACTGGAACAGGCAGCCCGGGGGGGTTGTGGAGTCTCCTCCTCTGGAGACATTCAAGACCCGCCTGGATGTGTTCCTGTGTGACTTGGTCTGGGTGATTCTGCTGTGGCAGGGGGACTGGACTAGATGACCTTTCAAGGTCCCTTCCAATCCCTAAGGATTCTATGATTCTATTCTATGATCTTAAAACCTTGTTTTTATTCTATCTGTTGAGTATCTGTACATTAATTCACAGCAGTTCATGTTGCCTTACATGTCATGCACCACCACCTTGCTGCTAGAAATGGATGTTACAACAGGGCCATATATTTTTTAGAACAGTCAAATAATTTTACTCAATGTGTCATGTAAATAAGGACAGCTGCTTCTCAGAACTTGTGCAAACACCACTCTTTATTTCCTAGATAATCATCCCCTGTTCATCTTCTCTTGAGGTAGTTTGAGATTTCCCTACTTTTCCCAGTTATATTCCCTGAAAAAACTAAACTGAGTACTGAAAATGAGCTCTATCAACTGGACTTTAGGTATGGAAGTGTACTAGGTAGAAAGATTGCTCACAGTACAACATCAAGAAGGTTATTTGTGTCATGAAGTCACCTCAACAAAAGAAAAGTACCTAAGAATATGAGAGGAGAAAATTCAAACCTTATGCAAGAGATTGAGCAGATTATGGAGTTCTCCTGGGTGCATTAGTTCACCCAATGTTAGGTGCTAAAACTACACTCCCTCTCCTAGATTTGAAATAATTTGGTGAGAATAAACCTTGGAAAGTGCCATAAAAATACACTGTGCATAAGCGAATATCCTTGTGAACTCTCCTTCGACCCAGGAGGAGGTGACTGAGTGGTTTTTACGTTCACCTTCTTCTATTTCTTCTCACTATTGAACTTCCTAAGCTGGCAAGAGCTCACATAGACACACACATTCATGCAATTCTTCCCATCTTGACAGGGACTGTTGGGATGGCACGACTGATGAGCTATTTCAGTTGAGGATAATGTAGCTTGCTCTTAAGTCCCCCTTGTTAAAAATAAGCCACCTTCCATGTGGTTCTCCTACACATTGAAACCAAATCCTTTCGTTGGTCAGCTGGAAATCTGTTCAGCCACCCGAGATTCATTGTGGATGAGAGTGTTTACAATGCTTCGTGTAAGTATCTCCACTCAAATGTCAGCCAGGGGCCCTGTTAAATCGACAGGAGCTTTTCCCATTGACTCCAGTGTCCTCTGAATGAGCCTGAAGGTGGTGGATATTTCAATACTTCATTGTGTGGAAGCCTGATTTTGTAGTTAAGGCACTGGTGTGGATACAAGAGAACGGTGCTGGGTCCCGAATCTGTACGGTTAAGGCAGGGACAAGGCAACGCAAACATATGATTTTCATCATTTTGACATTTCATTGGCAATGCCAGAAAACTATACTAGTTTGAAAAAGAATTTACAAAAATGATGAGTTATTTTGATGACTCAGAAAGGAAAAATATATATTTCGTGTAATTCAGAGCGATCCATCATTTGTATATTGCAGAGTATATTCTGCTTTCTCAAGCGAGCAAAGCCTCTAAAGGTAAACTGTGTCTGGGTGTTCTCCCATCTTTTAAAATTCAATCTCGGACAGTTCAAGAGAAGACAAAAATGGTGCTGAAAACTACAGCAGATTGTCATTTTGCCATTCATAACTGTTTTATTAATGAAAAAACAACCTGACACGTTCAGGGACACTGAGGCGCACTGTATGACTCTCTTCAATTCACTGAGCTCTGAAATATCCAGATATTCAGTGCCAAGGTTGTACCTAAATGACACATTTCCACTGCCTGAAATGTAAAATGCCTTCTCCTGATGGCATTTCCATTGTTTTTAAAACTCTTATGCTTCATTTCATCCAACCCAGGATGGTTTTCCTAGCAGTGGAAGAATGTAGCTCTCCTGTGGTTTTATATCTCCTTAATAAATAGCTTTTAGAAGGGGGATAAGGGATTGACATCTCAGAAGATGTAGCTTTGGATGAAAACTGTACACTGTTTAGGATATTTTCAGTGACTCCCAGATTTATTGTTTTGTGCTTAATATTTAAAATAATTTTTAACCGAGTGTTCATGCTCTGTGTATTCGAACGGGCTCATGACCTCTCTCCAGCCTGTGGATGTTATCCTAACAGAGAAGAGCAGTCACAGCTTGTGACGTCTTTGTTTTTCTCCCTCTTAAAGCAGGGTCTCCGCAAATCTAAACTTAGAAAGAAAAACATACCTATGCTGACAAAACTGAACAAATGTAATGGTGATGGGAGGACCCCAGCAGCTCAGGACATAAAACATTTCAGAGTTCAGGAGTTTAGTCCTACAAATGAACACAGGCTTTGCTGAGCAATGGAAGAGAAACACGAATAACACACAGGCAAAACCTCCACTTTAGCATCTGCGTTGAACAGATTCCTTGAAACAGCTTCCCACTGCTTATGTTTCAACCTTTCTTGGTTCAAGGTAGAAAAAAACCTGCCCATGAGTCCATCTGGACTTGGGTGGACCTAGAAAACCTCTCTGGACCTTCCAGGTCTGATTCTCCATCATAGAACCATCCCAGAACGGTTTAGGTTGAAAAAAACTCCCAAAGATCATCAAGTACCAACCCCCTGCCATGGGCAAGGGGCCATCTCACCAGACGAGGTTGCCCAGAGCCCATCCAACCCAATCTCAAACATCTCCATTCCTTGGGGCAATTTGGGGAATGACACTCTGGAGAACTCATGAATTTGGTTGCATCATGCTGAGTCAACAGAGAGACAACACACCTTGTGCTCCTCACACAAGAGACCGTACATGAAATGAGTTGTCTCCAAACCATTACCTTCTCTCAAACATAATCTGTGGGAAAACACCGGACTTACCAAGACAATACAGCTGGGGCAATTACCTTCTTTTAATACAGTAAAGCAGCATTTATGGAGTTCATGTGGACTCAAGGAGATCCTCTGCTTAAAGGACTTCAGGAGAATGCCCATTAAAATGTGTGTTTAGAATGTAAGTTTTGCATTTCACGCCAGCTTAAGTTACACTGTGTTGAGTGTTTTCAAAGTTTACATGAAGAAAAATCTAAACTCCAGTGAAGTATATGTTTTTCTTCAACTCAGCACCTCTATAAAATGTGATTTTTGTACTTAATACTTTAATAAGAATTCAAAATAAACCATTCTTAAAAAAAAAGAAGCAAAAGTTATTTCAGTTTTCCCTAAAGCAGTTTATGATTCTCTTCAGAAAACAACTTTATTGTGAAAACTGTTTTAATTAGTTGTTTACTGTCCACATACACATTCGAAGTATCTGAATACACCTCCAGTTCTGGAGCCCTTATTGCAAGAGGATGTGCATGTGCGGGATCGAGCCCAGAGGAGGGCCAAGAGGATGATCAGAGGGCTGGAGCACCTCTCCTATGAGGCCAGGCTGAGAGAGTTGAAGCTGTTCAGTCTGGAGAAGAGGAGGCTCCGAGGTGACCTTAGTGTGGCCTCCAGTATCTGAAGGGGGCTACAAAAAAGCTGGGGAAGGGCTTTTCAGGATCTCAGGTAGCAA
>VZRI01014168.1:0-108679 GCA_013397515.1 Upupa epops | reverse complement strand
TTGTGGAGTCTCCTTTTCTGGAGCCATTTTAAACCCACCTGGACTTGGTCTGGGTGTCCTGCTGGGGCAGGGGGATTGGACTGGACGATGTTTCTGGGTCCCTTCCAATTCCTAATGATTTGATTCTATTTGATTCTATTCAATTCTATTTGATATCACCACTCTTACAAGAAGGTGGTTTCCAAGCAGTGTCTTAGTTACTGTTAAACAATCATAAATATTTGCTTTACTTAAGAATTACAGTATCATTTTCCCACAAAACCCAAACACATTCTCAGCTACTGTTTCCCACTCTTCTCTCATACATAAGAAAAAGATTAAAACCATAAGATGTAGGGGCATTTTAAACCAGGAAAGGGCCTGATTTGTGCACATATGCAGATCCCTTGTGGACAGGGGACAAGGGGGATGGTTTCAAGTTAAAAGAGGGGAGATTTGAATTAGAGCTTAGGAAGAAATTGCTCCCTGTGAGGATGCTGAGGCACTGTAACCAGTTGCCCAGGGAGATTGTGGTTGCCCCATCCCTGGAACTTGGTTTAGTAAGAGGTGTCCCTGCACATGGCAGAGGGTTAGAACTAAATTATCTCTGAGGTCCCTTCCAACCTAAACCATTCTATGATACCATATATAGCAGCAGAATCACACCAAAACAAAAACAAACAAAAAGAAACCCAAATCAAAACACACAAGAACATGACATACTGTGACTTCAGTCCGGGAATGAATGACTTTGTGTACCCCCAAGAGCCTGGATAGTGTGTCACAACCCAAACACATCAGCAGGCTTTGAAACAGCCGCATGGCTGGGATTACTACTGATGAAAACTATTTTCAACACACACAGAGACTGAACCAGGCTTGTGACTGTACCTGAGTTTGTGAGCAGGTATCCCAGCTTTCCACCAGAGCAGGGCTTTTGTGACCAACCTGGCATTCAAGCAGCAAGCACTGAGCCCCCTTGCTGGACGCACATCCTCACCTCACTCACTGGTGGCCAGAGGCATGTTTTCACCAGACACAAGTGCTTTCTGGGATGCTCCTTATGAAACAATCAGCTGTTCCCTCCTGGTGAGTCAGGACAGGAGAAACCACCAAACCTGTCTTTGGAGGAGAGCAGATTACCTGTGAAAGGTATTTAACTGAGATAACCTGGGGCTGATTTAAAGCTGATAACCTGGTGAGGTTCTGGTGGGGGCTTTTCCAAACCACCTGAAGGATGCAATCCCAAGTGCCACTGGACATTAGTGACATCAGGCTTCGTTATTCAGTTATTCAGTTATTCAGTTGAGATTTGGAATTGAAAGAAAAGGGCTTTTTGAGGACTTTGTCACATTTCATGGTAGCACTGCTGCAGAAGTGAATAAGCAACCACATATGTTTTTCCAGTAACAGCACAGAAGGACAGTTTCCCTCTAGTAAGCAGTTACAATCATAAAATCATAGAATTTTTCAGATTGGAAGAGAACTTTATGGTCATTGTGTCCAACCATTAACCCCACTGTCCCAACCCACTGCTAAACCATGACCTTAAGCTCCAGATCTCCATGACTTTGTAACACATCCAGGGATGGTGATTCAACCCCCTCCCTGGGCAGCCTGTTCCAAGGCCTGATGAGCCTTTCCAGGAAAAAGATTTTCCTCATGTCCGACCTAAACTTTCTCTGGTACAGCATGAGACCATTTCCTCTTGTCTATCCCTTGTTATTTGTGAGAAGAGATCAACCCCCAGCTTACCACAACCCCCTTTCAGGTAGTTGCAGACAGCAAGAAGGTCTCTACTCAGCCTCATTTTCTTCAGACTAACCAAACCCAGCTTCTTCAGCTTCTCCTCACAAGGTTGGTTCTCCAGACCCATCACCAACCTTGTAGCCCTTCTTTGGACCTGCTCCAGCTCCCTATGCTGGCACAAGTTGCCTGGTGGTATATATTTGTGGGATGGTGCTATTGCAGAATCACAGAACTGGTGCATTACTGGTGACTTCTGCAGTCGTAGTGAAATCTGTGCATTACCTCTGAGTCTTTCTACAGTTCAAAAATTCTACATTGAATCTTTCTGCAGTTCAAAAATGTCTCTTTCATTTATTTCAACGTGGCTTGGGTGAGATCTTTCACATCTATGAGCATAATTCAATGCTGTTATTGATATCTTGAGGACGTCTGAGAAGAGACCAACCCCCACCTCTCCACAACCTCCTTTCAGGCGGTTGTAGACAGCAATAAGATCCCCTTTCACTCTTCTCCTCTTTAGATTAAACAGCTCCAGCTGCTTANACTTCTGCAGTCGTAGTGAAATCTGTGCATTACCTCTGAGTCTTTCTACAGTTCAAAAATTCTACATTGAATCTTTCTGCAGTTCAAAAATGTCTCTTTCATTTATTTCAACGTGGCTTAGGTTAGATCTTTCACATCTATGAGCATAATTCAATGCTGTTATTGATATCTTGAGGACGTCTGAGAAGAGACCAACCCCCACCTCTCCACAACCTCCTTTCAGGCGGTTGTAGACAGCAATAAGATCCCCTTTCACTCTTCTCCTCTTTAGATTAAACAGCTCCAGCTGCTTACTGCAGCCATAGGAGACGCAGGACTGGTAATTATTTCTGCAAATGAGGTTGGACTCTTCCTACTCTAAATGACAACAGCACACCACCTCTCCTGTGACAGAAGAATGCCAAAGCTCAATGTCCAGGAAGCTTCAACCCTGTCCTATTGTGGACTCACTTCTTGATTGCAACCCCACTGTCCAGCACCCAGATTTGGAAACAATTGCCTAAGTCTGTTCTGGATGATTGTGGACTTAATCTTCTTGGAACCATTTGGGTTTGCATAATATGCTTAAATATCATTTGAAGGGAGCAGAGTGGGACTTGTTCTCCCATGGGTTATGTTTTCCTAAGGATTACTCAAATCACATCAATGTAAAGAATAGACTACAGAGGTTCTACTTCTCAAAGGAGCGTCCTAACTAGAGTGTGCTAGAGGGGTTGTGTCACATGCTTTCTTTTCTGCTTGACTGTCTAACCCTAAAATATGAAGATGTAAAAGAAGAGAGACACTAGAACTACTGATAAAGATCCAGACAGCACTTACTCCTCAAAGAGACAACCGACTGGTAATTTTTACATCAGCACATCAGCAGGTAATTCTTACAAAGTACCAGAGGGACACAGACGTTGGGCTATGGAGATGTAGGTCCTGTGACCAAGCATCCAGCTAGACATCTCTTGCCTTTCTTTACATCAGGGCTGTGCTAACAGGGATGTTTCTACAAACTGAGTTATTGGTGCAAAGTCGATAAAAGACACCTTCCTCAGGTCAAAGGATTCAAGGATGTCTGCACCACAGTCTGCAGAAATTAGCTAACACGTTTATCCATAAGGAGTAGCTAAATTAGTGAAGTCTTCCTTGATTCCCTGCAAGACATTAACCTGGGCTGCATGAAGGGAATTAACCTTTCAGGCTCTTTTCTCAATGGTTTAGAGTTCCCATAAATTGTCCCGCATACTGGAAAGACTTTCTTACCAGATCCCCTTTCCCTTTTGCTAAAAAACAATTTTCTTCTCCTTTTCTCAGCATATTTCAGGCAGTACTCCTGGAAAATTTCCAAGTGTTTAATTTGGAACATGAAACCTTTCATTTAAAAAAAAAGAAAGAAAAAAGAAGAAAACAAAAAAAAAAGTCTAGTAGAAAGATCAGAAGAGTTTATGCTGGAGCTGCACTGAGCTGCTCAAGGGAGAGCTGAACTCTGCTGAACAAGCCCCTAAGGGCTGGCTGGGAAATGCAGTTTTACTCATTCTTGTTTGCCTTTAATTTTGGGATGGAATTGCAATGATAAAGTTGAGAAGCCATTGAACAGCTTTTTGCTGGAGGACATCAACAATTCAAGCTACCCCAAGACCTATGGGTAATGATGCAGTCTCTGCTCCCTACGGGCTGTTATGCAGGAAGAAGGCATGAAGAGATACCCAACAAAAACGAGTAAATGGACTCTAAACCACATTGGACTCTTTCCTATAGGCATCTGTTGTACCTTGACTGTAACCCACATCCTCTGAAGACTCATCATCATAGCATAATCACCAGCCTACCAAACAGATTCTGCTGCATGAGGCAAAATGTATATAGGCTTTTGTGTAATTTAACATATTTTCTATGCTAGTCCAAGGATGATTTTTAAATGTCCACATTTTCCATCAGTTTCTAGTACCCTTATAAGGAAAATGTTCAGATCTGCATTTCTCTCTGCTGCTTCTTTCTCACCAACTTAGTTTTATTTCATTGGAAATTCTATTCACAGAAAATATCACTCCTCTTGGCTGCATTAAATTAAACATCCAGAGCATGTACACAGAAATACGGTGATGTGTTGGGGTTGAATAATAGGACAACAGATTAAGGGTTCTTGCTCTTCCCTTCATAGCTGCTGAGGAGGAATCAATGGTGTCAGACCAACATGCAGCGTGCTGGATGGGTTTTATTGAAAGCCCTGGGTGAACTCTTGTTTGTGTCACTGCTCCTTGCATGTGCTACCAACCCCCACTTCTATAACATGATTAACGGCTTCTTGATCCCAAATCTGTGTTCTCAATGAAGGAGAGAGCAGAGGAGAACTATGAACTAGAATACCTTGTATGAATATTAGATTACAGCGAGTAGTTCTTAGAAACTACAGACATGAAATTAAACGATATAAAAATATTTGTCTTTCTCTTAGGGAGCTCAAAGCATCTTGCAGTAAGCGTTAATTGCACATTTACAGAGTTTGTTGAGCTTACAAGAATCATAAAACCCCTTTTTGTTATTTATATATATTAGGGTCATACAGAAAAAAATGAATTTTACATCAAAACTGCAGCCTGGTGGAAGGAAGGCAGAGCTCACCTTCCTACCTTCTCTGTGAGCTTCAGATATCTGAGTGCTTAGAGGTCAGTACTAGACAACAAGGTATTAAATAAAAGATCACAATAAAGTAATAATAGGTTGAGGTTCCTGCTCCTGAAAAAAGATTGCCTTGTGGTCATCTAGATGTTCAATCAAAACATTCTGCAACATGGACACCTGATGCTAGCTGAGATAAACCCAGGGATTTCTCTGAGCTTTCAGGCAGCCCATCACTCCACTGATTGCAGTAACGTCTTGACCATGTTCTGCCAAATTTAGGAATAGAACTGAGACATTCTTAGGACTTAATTTTTATCTGGGTTGAGGAATAGTGATTTGTTTTCCTTAGGGGCCCTTGTTCTTTAACTTCTTAGATGATTTCCTATATGCCCAGACCCTCCCTGGCAATATGGCTGTGTGAAATTCCTGGCAATCATGACCATTATGGTACATTTTTCTCTGTCCCAGGGAACTGAAACATCCTGTTTGGCTGTTGAGCAACTATTGTGTCACCTCTAAGGAACTTTAGACCATGGTGAAGTGATTTCAATACATCATCCCTGGATCTGTTTACATGTGGTGCTTAGCAATATGGTTGAGCGGTGAGCTAGGTAGATAGGGCTGATGGTTGGACTTGAAGATCTCAAGGGACTTTTCCAACCTGAATGGTTCTGTAATTCTATGATCAAATCATAATTAATTTAGTAGGTCTTTCAGTATCTTCCTTTCCCTCCTCACCAAAAAAATAAAAGCTTTGGACCCTAAAGGAATCAAGTCTCTCTGTATATTTGTGTGTTTCCCTGTCTCCTCCTAAAATATGAAATTAGCTCTCCCAGCATGCCAGAAACACGTACCTCTGTGTACCACTATTTCAGTTCTGCATAAAGCACCCACCCTAAGAACATGGGCACTATACACAGATGAACAATTATGAGAACAATCATAGCTTGCTCACATGGAGGTCTAAGTCATTATTACACACAGGAATCAGACAGAAAAATACCTGGTCCAAACTTAGCAAATAAATAAAAAATGTAGATTTAATGAGACAGGGAAAGGTGATGCTGTGAAGGAGAGAAAAATCTGCTCGGAAAGATTTCCAACATGTGCCTGAAAGGGTCACAAGGATTTCACAATCAACTCTTTCATATATTTGTTAATACACAGTGCAGGTCAAGGAAGCTGTCACCAGTCATCATTTATGGAAGAAATTGAGACTGTAGGGGATATATTCAAACTACAGTCAAGTTTAGACTTGACATTAGGAAAAGGTTTTTCAATGAAAGAGTGATCAGATTTTGGAACGGGCTGCCCACAGAGGTGGTTGTGTCACCTCTACTCTGGAGGTGTTCAAGGTTAGGCTGGATGAAGTGCTGAGTGGCATGATCTAGAAGTCAGATGTCTAGAGTTACTTGGTTGGTTTTAGGTTGAACTGGATGATCTTTAAGGTCTTTTCCAGCCTGATTATTACTGTGATACAGGTTCAGTGGTAGTGATGATAGTGTGGTTTACAGTCCGAAAAGCAACACAAAATTCAAAACATGTACTATTCAGACAGGGCACACTCTATTTCTGCTTTAAAGGTAATGGAGAGAAGTAGCTAAGGAGCCGATGAAAAGATGAGAGTCTGTCCTTTCACCTGAAATACCTTCCCCTGTGCTCCTTCAACTAGACCTATTAATTTTGGAACAGAGCTGCAGCCTGTGTGACCCTCTTACTTTGAAACTACCCTGTGGTGGGCCTGGCCAGAAATGCCTATGGTGATATCAGATTGCCCTAACAGAGTCAAAAATGTGTCAGATGCCTTCTTGCTGGCTCCCCGTGGGATGCAGGCAATAAGATTGTTTGGAGGGAGGGAGGACGTATTGAAACAGAAGGCACTTATGCCTGTAGCCAAGCAGCCATAGGATGCCTTACTGAGAAAGGCCTCTTCTCCAATCTGGTGTTAATCCACTAAGCTGTAAAAATGGAAATTTAAACATCTGTCTGTTTTGCTTGGTTGGGAAGTAAATGTACCTACGTCTATTCTTGTCCCTGTGGCCATGCACAGGTAGAGTGCATTATACACAGACACCTATATAGGCTAGACAGACTAGAAGACATATATTGATGGTTTGACTTGATGATCTTGGAGGTCTCTTCCAACTTTAATAACTCAGTAATTCTATATGAGCATCTGTATTCATATGCTGTGGGTCAAGGGCCAGGGGTAAGTCCATGGGGAGGTCTGGGATGGCAAATTGAATTGTAAAACCACTTTAGCAGAGATGCAGGTATATGGATTGAAGCAGGAAAGGGACAGCCCTGATGCCACCGGAGCTTTCACAGACTGATTCCAACACTTGTGTGTTCCAACACTATAGGGGACTAATACCTAAAGTATACATGAAAAATATCATACATGGACACCTGACATATTCAATTTTACTCATGCTAAAATAGTAAGTTCTATGTACACCTCATCTACAGTATTTGATCCAGCTGTGGGTTCTTCAGCAAAGCAGACACATGGACCTGCTGCTGCAGGGCCAAAGGAGGCCACAGGGGTACTCTGAGGGCTGCAACCCCTCTGCTGTGAGGTCAGGCTGTGAGAGTTGGAGTTGCTCAGCCTGGAAAAGAGAAGGCTCTGGGGAGACCTGAATGTGACCTTTCAGTGTTTAATGGGGCTGAAGAGAAAGACTGAGTGAGTTATTTTAGCAGGGTCTGATGAGACAGGACAAAGTGTGATGGTTTCAGGCTATAATCAAAGTCACAGCTCACATGGTACCCTCTACTTCAAATCTGCACAAGTTTGCCATGAAAGAAACCTGGTGAACATGATTCTATCATGCTTCTACCACTATTGTCCCCTCCCTGGAAGTGTCCAAGGCCAGGCTGAATGGGGCTGTGGGCAATCTGGTCTAGTGAGAGTTGTCCCTGCACGTGGCAGAGCGTTGTCACTGAGGTCCCTTCCAACCCAAAGCATTCTATGATTCCATGATCTCTGAACTGTGAACAGCTTCTGCTGTAGAGGGTTAACCGTGCACAGAGAAATTCACCACAGAGGAGACAGTCTCCTTTGCGTTTAGCTTGCTGAGTAACTGTTTTGCATCTTTTGTCTGAAACCTGTCAAATTCACTCAGACTTAATGAGACAATCAGGCCTGTGAGACTCACTTTTGAGACACGTCAAAACATTTTCCAAAGTGTGAGGGGAAGCACATAATTGCTTCAATAGAACCGATAGAGATTCAATAAGCAAAACGCTGACAATTGCTAAACCACAGAATCTGCAGAAGTTAGCAAGAAAAAGACAGTAGTAATTATTTAATCATAACGTCTGGAGGAGCTACCTATTAGAATATCAACAATTATTTAACCACATCATCTAGAGAATACAGCAAATTGGAGCTCTTTTCAGTATAAAACTGCAGTTTCTAGAGATCTGGCGGGAGGTGGGAAAGCACAGCAACAGTTACTCAATCACAGTGTCTGGAATATCAACACGACTGGCAAATTGGCTTCAGGATTTGGAAAAACAAGGAGAGAATACCATCCCCTAGATCTCCCCAGAGCATCTGTACCCTTTAACGTAGAATCAAACATGAGCAAAGGACCCTATTCCCTCCAGGGGCGACAGAATTTTTGTCCTGTCAGCAAAAGAGGAGGTTTTGATTGAGGCACACAAACCAAATAAACATCATTTGTTAGGATGTTTCTTCTATCACCATGTCCCACATAAGTCCCTGAAAATTGCTTTTTCTCTTCTCATATCTGTGCACCGGGTGTAAAAGCACAGGACAAGGCTACTGTGGTTGCTTTAATGATCTAGTCACTAACCTGGGATGAGTTGGGGTTGTCCAACACTGAGAAAAGAAGGCTCTAGGTAGACTTATCGCAGCTTTCCTGTAGCTGAAGGGGACCTACAACAAAGCCTGGGCATGTGTGGGGGTTGCTTTTAACAGAGGCTTTTAGTGACAAGGTGATAACTAAAAGTTTTAAACTGAAAGAAGGGAGATTTAGATTATATGTAAGGAGGGTGGTGTTACCACCCTTCACTGTGAGTTGGAACAGGTTGCCTAGCTAAGTTGTGGGTGCTCCGTCCCTGGAAATGTTCAAGGCCATGTTGGACTGGGCTTTGAGCAATGTGATCTGGTGAGACGTACTGCTGGCCGTGGCAGATGATTGGAACTGCACGGTCTCTGAGGTCCCTTCCAACCTAAGCTGTTCTGTGATTCTATGATTCAAAGACACAAGGTCAACACTCTGCTCTGTGAGATTGTTTCTGGGTCGTCATGGCCAAATCACACAAACTATGCCTTCGTTCTGAGAATGATGACAGCTCTGTCCCACCTTGCAAATCAAGATAGTAAAGAGTATGAGATGTGAAGTTTACTGCAATGGAAATCTGAGAGATGTCCAAGATGGTTTGATTGGAAGGTGGCAGCTGACCAAGACAAAATGGCTCCCAAAACAGAATTAAAATTGCATCAGTGATACTTTGGGATGAATAATATTAAAAAAAGCTGCCAAAAAGTGTGGAAGATTTCCTTTAGGAACTTATCTTTATTTCAGTGGAAGGAGATCTTCAGTTTATATGGCTTCTGTACCAGAGCCAGGCTTAAATCCCCAGCAAAAGGGTGCAAATATGAGCAAATGAGCACCCTGAGCCAGATGTGCTGACTTGCACTTATTAACTGTGAAGAGTTTTATATATCGTGTGGTTAAAAATATAACAGAGGATTCAGAGTGTGGATTAAATATCCCACTTCCCTTCGAGACTTGCTGGGAAACGCAAGCAAACTGTTTCAAGCAAGTGAGATTTAAGTAATTAATACTTAATTCATCAAAACACATTCTGGGTTTCACCTATGTTTGGAGGTTGTTCAAATCCCTTTCCTGGAAAACTTTCTGTGTGCAGAGATCCACAAGGTATGGGAAGTATGTACCACAGAATATGTCCCGATAGCACCAGGTGACCTTCTCATCCAGTGACTTTTTAATCCAAAACTTCTGTGAAATTTGCAGTAGTGGTGTCATAGGAACATCATAGTCATAGAATGGCTTAGGTTGGAAGGGACCTCAGAGATCATCTAGATTCAATTCCCATGGCATGGGCAGGGACACCTCTCACTAGACCCGGTTGTCTCATCCAACCTGGCCTTAAACACTTCTAAACCATTCAGAATCAGCTTGGACAACTTGTTCCAGAGCCTCACCATCCTATCTCAGCCACAGATCCTCATCAGTTGGACACCTTTGTAAGAGACTGATCATTGGAAGTTCTGCTGATGAACTTCCTTGCACATCTTGTACTCCATCTTCCTTAAACATTGCTCTCAGGGCAATGGACAATGTGAACATTAAGGGTCTCCACTCTCCTCTGCCTGTGGGGATATGAAACCCACATCTATAATCTTAGCATAATTTTCCTTCCTATACAGAAGATGGACCTTCTACTTCATGAATTTACTAGATAAGTTTAAAATGGACAAGGTAATAGCATTTTCAACAAGAAAGGGTGACCACCTTCCCAACCTCAGGGATGTTATTTATGGAAACTTCCTGTAAGGTAATGTTGTAAGACTTTCCACTTTCTTCAAGAACAGTTCAGCTTTTGTTCTGTTTGATGTGGGGAAGGAAGACCTGCTCTTGGAAAGGACTGAAGGGTCCCACACACATGCCAAGATCTAGAAGACAGGTGGTTATTGCTGAAACATTTACTTTTCTTATGTGCAGAAATAGCTACGTAACTGCTTGAAGGACATATAAGCCTCTTCTGTATTTTCTACTCTCTCCTGTTTTTATAACTCCTCTGATAATCTTACTCCAAGGTTACTTGGAGTCCTACTGACCTTCCCTGATTAGACCTAAACGTGGCAGTAATAGTAGTGTCATGCTATTAGCAGTCTCAGAGTCAGCCATGGTGGAAACTCAGTAGGACATTGACTAAAACAAAGAGGAGTCATACAAAATGGGGACACTGTCTGCTCTGATACCAAGAAATCCTTCCCCTCCCTCTCCACCATCACTAATCACTTTGCAATTTAAAAGTAAAGAAGCAGGGAGAGCTCGGCAGACGGCGCAGTCAACTCAAAACAGGAGTAGGATTTGCTTCATTACCCTTTGACTGTGCCTTTCCCTTTGCCTTCTTCTTCCTTTTAGTCAGGCTTCTGTCTGCCCTGGCCCTCAATATTGGTGTCCTCCATCAATGAGCCCCATGCTCTATTCCGTCTTTCCTCTCCCTGACACACAGCACAGTGCTTCTCTGTCAGACCCTATTGCTCCCAGATTAAAACAATATATGACAAAATGATACCCGCTGACTATTGGCAATTATAGAAGAATTAAACGAGGCTGTGTGTTTTGGACAGGCTTCAAAGGCTTGTGGGATTCCCACACATGCTCAGAAAGTTGTGGGGTCTGTTTTTTTCCTTCTCAGACATATGGCTACTTCCAAGCCTGCTATTTCCTATTAACATGAAACTATTATTACCCACTTACTAAATGCTTCCTGTCGGTATCCAGCCAGGAAAGAGAGCGTCCAAGATAACAGCATCAGAAACCCCAAGAAAGGGGGCTGGCAGATGGGTCTGTTTCCTAAAGGAGCAAGATTTATCCGACTTTCCATTCCCCCACCGGTGGGTGGGGTTGGAAGGGTGATGTAATTTCTATCAGTGCCGGCTGTTGAGCTGAGCATCTGTCATAACAACCGTGTGAACTCCTCACATCAGCCCAAGGTATTACGTGTGCCATGGGAAAAGTTCCTACTCATTAACAGGCACAACCCTCAGGCCCCCTGCTCATTCTGAACACACTTGGACCACTACTTGGTGAAGAAAGAAACCTTCTAAGAATTGACCTTCCAATAACTTTCTAAGATGTGAAGGGTTTTCTAGGTATTTTCTTCACTTCAACTGTTAAACATCTCAGGGATGTCTTAACAGAGTAAAACCTGACAAAAATGTTAATCCCCATTTTTAAACAGAATAACCTGAAGCCTAGATTTTCTGCTTGTATCCAGATCCTTAAGTCTCATCAACAGTCTGCTTCTGGAGTCACCAATGTAAGAAGCATATGGAACTGCCCTTTCAGGGGAGGCCACAAGGATCATCAGAGGGCTGGAACCCCTCTGCTACAGGGACAGGCTGAGGCGCTCAGGCAATTGCAGCTGTTCAACCTGGAGAAAAGAAGGCTTTGGTAAGACCTTATAGCAGCCTTCCAGTGCCTGAAGGGGCTCCAGGAAACTGGAGAGGGACTTTTTACAAGGGACTCTAGTGATAGGATGTGAGTGATGGTTTCAAGCTAAAAGAGGGGAGATTGAGATGAGATCTGAGGCAGAAATTCCTCCCTGTGAGGGTGCTGAGGCACTGGAACAGGTTGCCCAGGGAGGCTGTGGCTGCTCCATCCCTGGAAGTGTTCAAGGCCGGGTGGATGATGCTCTGGGGAACCAGGTCTGATGACAGGTGTCGCTGCCCATGTCAGGGGGATTGTAACTGGATGATCTCTGAGGTCCCTTCTAATCCAAACCATTCTGTGATTCTATGAATCTGGTATGTAGGGCCAGCTAAGAATGAAGATGATGATTAGATGATTTTTGAGATGGCCGCCCTTTCTGTTTCCATGCTTTTGTGCTGAAGCTATTGGGTCTCAGCCATTGTAATGGCTTTGGAAGCCACCAAAGACAAACACATGCCTGCTTTTAGAAAATCTGGTTATTAAGGCTCTGCCTAAGAAAAAAAATGAGGGGTTTATTCCTCAAGGACTTTTGGTTTCAATGAGAGCTGGACCGAAGCTGCATGGCAGGGGTGTCAATGTGAGCCCAGAGGATGACATGTTGTGGTTTTGATTCAGGCCCTTCATTATGGTTTCAGTGGTCCACCCTGAGTCCTTCTGCCCAAGGACTGCTTGTGGCCAGGCTCCTCAGAGCAGATTGTCCTAGCCCACCCTGAACCACACAATGTGGGACAGCTCACCACTGCTGCTCTCTCCGGGGAAGTTGGAAGCAACAAGCTGAAACGCTTGGCTTTGCCCTCAGTGACAATCCAAACATCCCTTCCCAGAGTTAAGAGCCTCCCTCAAAGGAGGCAAACACAGTAGCTCTGCTGCCTTCATCCCTTCTCATATTCTGTGCTTCTACTCTCGGTCACTCCACAAGGAGTGTGAGGATTAACCTGAATAGTAGCCATGAATCTCCAAAGCATTGTTTTAGAATGTGTCCAGAGGAGGCTACGAAAATGATCAGAGGGCTGGAATAGTTGTATTACGAGGACAGGCTAAGAGAGTTGAGGATTTTTAGCCTGGAGAGGAGAAGGCTCCAAGGGGACCTTCTAGTGACATTCAATTCCCTGAAAGTGGCTTATCAGAAGGCTGGAGAAGTCTGTTCACAAGAGC
Source organism: Upupa epops (assembly GCA_013397515.1). NCBI lineage: Eukaryota > Metazoa > Chordata > Aves > Bucerotiformes > Upupidae > Upupa > Upupa epops. The sequence continues at coordinate 95,426 of VZRI01014168.1, read as the reverse complement.
AAGGGGTAATAGGACTAAGGGTCATGGTTTTTAACCAGGAAAGAGTAGATTAGGCTGGACATTAGGTAAAAGTTATTGAATTTGAGGGCAGTGGATCACTGGAACAGGATGTCTGGAGAGGCAGTGGAGACCCCAACCCTGTAGACATTCAAGGTCAGGCTGGATGGGATTCTGGGCAATCTGGTCTATTTAGAGATGTCCTTATTTGTTGTAGGGGAGTTGGACTAGATGATTTTGGAGGTCCCTTTCAACATAACACAATCTATGTTTCTGTGTTTACCGAACATCTCTCTCTCAGGTCACAGTGCCTTGGTGGTGCAAATGAAAATAAAATGCAGCCTGGATGGCGTGGAGAGAAAAAGAGAAGATAAAAATATCATGGCAGTGCCTGTACAGAGGGTTAAAGCTCTGGGCAAAATGATGTGTTTAATATCTGCAGCCTGTTCCTGAGGTTAACCAGCCAAGGTTTGACATAACCCTGTCATTACTGTTACTATTATAGGAAGGCCTTGGGTCTAGGTGAAACTGGGCTTTTCTCACGGCACAAGGAGGTTATGTCTGTAGCAGGAGATGGTTTTCTCTGCATTCTCAATTAGTTCCCAGCATCCCAAGAAAGCTGGCAGGGAGACAAAGAGGAGTCAAACTCAGCTGAACAAAGGTCAGTCGAGGAGCAACTAACATTTCAAGACTTGTAGCCACAGCAATACCTGCTACATCAGGGCACAAAACCTTCTTCAAAGAGCTTTAGGAAATCAGACCACTGTCCACCCTGCTTTGACCTGCACTCTTTGGGACCTCCACCAGCACTGATACTACCTATTTTTTTTGTGAGAAGGTGGCTATTTATTCTCTCTGTGTTTTGTTTCCCTCTTTCTGTTCATCTGCTTTTACACAGATGTAAAATGCAGCATTTCTGTTGAAATAAGACTGAGCCTGAAAACCCATAAGCCCTGTTATCTGGAAGTGCCCCAAATCCACTCCAGTCTATTACAATCTATTGGGAGACAAGCGCTGGCAAGTTTATTCCAGATACATCAACAAATTACTGGTCATCAGAGGCCTTTCTTGAAGCAAAAGGGGAAGGGGTAGACTCAGACAGGACATAAATAATGTAGCTATGGCAGAAAACAAACCACCATTTGTTGCTAGTTATTGACTTTCAGCTTGAGAGGGACAAAAACCAAACAATGGAAATTTGTTATGTACATTGAGGTTGGAGGAGTGTAAGGACCATGCAGCTCTGGAGAACATGCAAGGAAATGGGGTTTTGCCAAGCCGACTACTGCCATAAATCTGTATTTCTGTCTGCTGTTTGCTTATTATATCAGGGATTTTGTTGACAGAATAAAGGAATTCAAGGAGATGAGTGACACAATATTTTTTTTAATTTAAAAAAAAGGCAACCCTTCTTTTTCTTTCCTCAAAATTAATGAAGGGTGAAATCATCCCCAAACTGAAAGGGTGGGACTCAATAAGAAGCCGACAGACTCCCACTACTCCAGACAAGGCGCCAGGAAAGTTATATGCGGTATCCTTAGAGTGGAGCTTTCTAAAGTTGCTGGTGAGTGAAATACTGCTCACCTAACGTTAGCCACCTAGACGTGAAACATCTCCAACAGGTGGTGCCCAGCTACCTCCAGGAGACACTTCATTACTTGCATAGTTATCTACAAACACTGGGTTGTTCTTGGAAGATGTTTGTGTCTCTCTGTTGGCAACAGTCCTAGTTTAGAGTAGTATATAAATGTTAGGTGATCAAAGCTAGGCAAGGAGAATCTCACCTTGATTGGGTGACTGGAAGCACTTTGATGTGTGTATTAAGAAAAGTGTGGCCAGAAGCCTGAGGGAGGTTCTCCTCCTCCTCTACTTTGCCCTGGTGAGACCACATCTGGAATGCTGCATCAAGTTCTGGGCTCCCCAGTTCATGAGGAGCAGGGAGCTACTGGAGAGAGTCCAGCAAAGAGCAACTGAGATGCTTAGGCGGCTGGAGAATCTACCCTATGAGGAGAAGCTAAGAGAGATGGGGCTGTTCAGCCTGGAGGAGAGGAGACAGGGGAGATCTGATCAGTAGTTATAAGTATGTAAAGGGTCAGTGTCAGGATGATGACCAGGCTGTTCTTGGTGGTGATAAGAGACAATGGGTAGATACTGGAACACAGGAGGTTAGATGTGAAACTTGCAATAATTTGAACTTAAGGAAAAATATTTTATGATCAGGGTACTAGAGCCCTTACACAGGCTGCCCAGAGAGGTTGTGGAGTCTCCTGCTCTGGAGACATTCAAAACCAACCTGGAAGTGTTCTCTGTGATTTGCTCTAGGAGAACCTCATCTGGCAGGGGGATTGGACCAGATGATCTCCAGAGGTCTTTTCAACTCCTACTGTTCTATAATTCTGTGATTTCAAAAGTATCTCATAAAGCAGAGCTGGGCTTTGCTTTTATAAGTCAAATGTTGTATTACCATGTATGGAGACTCCCTGTAACCCAGAGAAATGTCTTGCATTGTGAACAGTCCCCTTGATTTCAGGGGGTTGACACTTCACAGGAGTAAACTGCCTTCAGATGCAACCACATGTGGATTTACTAAGGATAAGAAAGGTCTGTATCATCCTGTATCTACTCCTTGACTTTTCAAAAGTGCAGAGCATTTTATAAATCTGTATCCATGGGGGACAGCTGAACTGCATTACATTCAGTGTAGCTTAGTTCAATTTCAATGCCTACAAGTGAGTGAATTTGTCACTTATCCATTGATGCCAGTAGAGATCAATGGTAGGATCCTAGGTTGCTAGTTCCTTTCTCAGGTATCATGAGATCTCTGTATCTGGGCAACTGAGACACAGCCCTAGTCAATAAAGCTAAAATATCTCAATGAGCAATTAATTTCATCACTATCTATGCTGGTCAGATGAAGCAATTTCCATTCTCCACTGGCTGCATTAATGAGATGTTGATTGAGCCACCCATTCATAGTTGTTTCATGGGATTTAAGATGCCCTGTACAATTTAAGACTTGCTCACAGGGCTGCCAGACGTGATGCAGGACCTGTAAGGAAACTGCACCATTCTGGAGCAGAACTTAAGGTCATTTGATGCCACATTAGATGTCCTTAGCTTTCTGGAAGTCTTCATGTAGGTATGACCTGAATTTTGTTTTAGAATTATTATGAGAATTATCAGAATCATTAAGGTTGGAAGAGACTTCCAGTCCAGCCATCAAACTGAGCCCACCATGCCCACATTTGTGTCAGGAGATTCTACAGTGACTAAACAATGCTAAACAATCATGATTACGTAAATTAAATACACCCATAAAGTGTATCCATGTAGAGATGAATAACAGTTTAAGAGTCTAGGCTTTAAGCCAAACCAGCTTCCCTGTGTAATTTAAAGTAACTGTGTTTCAGTAACCTGAAAAAATAAGATTCAAATTCTTTTAAAATAGAGAGGATTTGGGGAAAAAGAAGATGACTGTTGGTTCTTCCGATTATTGCAAAAAAACACATTAAATCAGGGACTTTTCATTTACTCTTGGGTTAATGAATAATAGAATAAAGAATTAAGGGTAGATTGGGAAAGGAGTGGTGAAAATATATCCTCTGTAACAGCACTGAGGTTGGGGAGATGCGTGGTGGAGAGATTTGCCAAGATTATGAGGCCAGTATTCAATAAAACACATCATATTGAGCTTGCTGTTTAAAACTTTCCTGGGGAAGAGAGCTATATAATAAATATAACTCTTGTGCAATTTCTGGGCATTTGAGACCTAAAACGCAACAAAATATGAGGGAAGAAAGTTGATAAAAGTGTTTTCTCTGCAATTTGGAAAATGAAACAGGTTCAACAATAAAAACACAGGCAGAACCCTTGGGGTTTTTTTCTAAATTAGTTTAATGAGGTTTAACAGCCTAATTACAAAGAAACTCTGAAGCAGAAGGGAATAAGTGAGGGTAGAAGAGATTTCATCTCCGTTGCAATAGCTTCACTGCAAAAGAGACACATAAACTTAAGAACTGACCCTTGTGTCACCAAAAAAACACCCACTGCATTCAGGGCAAATCTGAGCACAATTCCACTTACATTCCTGGCAAAGTATTTCAATTTTACTGTCATTTAATTGAGACCAGAATTTACTGTTTTCTATCAGGAATCTAGTCTAGAAAAGTCTTGGAAAATTGGTTCAAATTAATTGTAGGTCGTGACGGATAAAGAGAAACAATAAGTGAAACATAGGGTGTTTCTAGCAAGAACTAGACAGGCATCCCCTGCTGTTTTCATGCTAAGAAGGGATGACTGGAAGTCCCTATGAAAATGCTGATTGCGGGTGATGTCAAGATATCAAAGATAAAAACTTTGAAGAGCAACTAAAGTCATGAGTCTGTTCAGATAAAGAAAGAAAGAAGGCAGAGACGCTGATGAAGGAATCATCCTGGAGGTGTAAAATCAAATATGTACAGGTTGTTATTCCACCCCAGACAGTGCCCATTCAGCTGCTGATTATAACTGTGTATGAAGGATCATGTTTCTCACTAAGTGCTTGTGAACTTTTGTCACTCCAGTGGTGCACTTCACCTGGGTAGAGTGGTGGGTCATTCAGGATCACGATTGCTTTGCTTTCCTGATTAATGCAAGGCTGATGTAGCCCAGCAATGCACCTGGCTCATTCACCGGTATAACCCACAGAAATCCCACAGAGCAAAACCGGCCATGGAGGTGTCAGTCATTTTCACCAAGTGTACAAACAAGCAGGTATGCTGTTGGGAATTTTACGAAACTCACTCACAGCTGAAGCCTGATGCTTATAGCTTTTTGGATGGAAAAGTCAAACAATTTGTCCTGTTTTTCTATAGGAGTAGAAGTGACATTAGCTAACTTTGGCCAACTCACACAGTACTTTTGACATGCTTCCCTTGGCCAATCATGTCCAATATTAGCAGACAGTTTCCTGTACCGGTTCTTCAAGTCACAGAATCCTAGAATATATTGAGTTGGAAAGGACTTCAAAAGGTCATCTAGTCCAACTCCGCTAGAAAAAAACAGGAAGAAATTGCCCAGAGCTCCCTCAAACCTGACCCTGAATATCTCCAGGGTTTGGGCTTCCACCAGCTCTCTAGGTAGTCTGTTCTTCCGTCAACCTCATACTAAAGTTTTGCTTGATATTCAGCTTAAATCTACCCTTCTATAACTTAAAACAGTGACCCCTTGTGAACAGATCTTTCCCAGCCTTCTTAGAGGCCTCATTCAGGCAGCGAAAGTCAAGTCACTAAAAATTATGAGCACCAAATGACTAATGAAAATGCCATCAAATCAGTAGCATTTTTTGTGCTAATATACTACAGCACTAATAGCACTACCAAGCTAGCCATGGCTTCAAAAAATTCTGCAAAATCTCCTTTTTCCTCCCTCATTTTTAATAATATCACAGACTCACAGAATTGCTGAGTCTGGAAAAGACCTCTAAGAACATCAAGCCCAGCCTATAACCTTAATCTGATTGTCACCACAATCAGATAGGCCATGGCATTAAGGGCCACATCCAGTCTTAAACACCTCCAGGGACAGGTACTCCAATACCTCTCTGGGCAGTCCATTCCAGTGTCTGATCACCATTCCATGAAGAAGAGCTTCCTAACATCCAACCTAAATCTCACCTGGCACAGCTTCAGGTCATGTCCTCTCATCCTGTCACTAGTTGCCTGGGAGAACAACCCATCCCCCACATGTCTGTAACTTCCCTTCAGGTAGTTATTGAGAGTGATAAGGTCCTCCCTGAATCTCCTCTTCTCCAGGCTAAACAAGGAGAGGCCTTACCATTGCCCAGCACAGGAGGAGAATCAAGTCCTTAGTCCTGCTGGCCACACTATTCCTGGTACAAGTCAGGATGTCATTTGCCTGTAGCACCATGTAGGCACACTGCTAGCTCATGTTCAACTGGTTGTCAACCAGTACTCCCGGGTCCCTCTCTGCCAGGCCATTCTCCAACCACTCATCTCCCAGTCTGTAGCACTCCATGCGGTTATTGTGGCCAAAATGTAGGAATCATAGAATCATCATGGAGGAAAGAACCTCCACGATCATCAAGTCCAGGCCTCATCCCAAAATCTCCCTAACCCCTAGACCATGGCCTCAAGTACTCTATCTACTTGAAGATACGGAGAATTTCAAGCCCAAATCACACCCTGACAAAATGCCAAGGTCTGGTTCACCATGCATATGATTCTCATTTAGGAGACACATACTCAGATGGATCAACGTCAAAGGCTCATTTAAACAGAGTAATTCTGCAATGAGCTAATAACTCATGCACAACAAGGTATTTCATTTGCTAGTTCTAAACAAATTATGAATGTTAAATAAACATCTTTTTCTTGTCTAAAATGAGTCAAAAAGAGAGGAAGCACCCGGCTGCTTTTAATAAAAATGTTGTGTAAAATGAGAGAGTCACAGATGGCAAGGTTTATTTTTTTGTTTTCTAAAGGGCGCTTTTAATTGTGATTGAAGCTTAGTGACTTCTTTTCTTATTTGATTTCCCTAAAGCAACGTTCCAGTTTTCCCAGTTTGGATACTTGGGCAGCTCTGTGCTGAAATTCTCATCTGGAAGAGTTTTTCACTCATTCATAGAAGATGTGATCCAGCGGCCCTCAAAGTCAGTAGGAACCTTTCTACTGATTCCAGCAGCCTTTGGGGTATGAGCTAAACCTCAGAGAAATCACAGAAAGATCCTCTTAACCTTAAGAGAAGGTGGCTGAGACTCCTGCATTTGCCCCCACTTGCAAAGCACTGAAGCATTTGGCTTCACTGAAAATAACACGTTCAACGGAATAGGAAATTGTGTTTCCTTTTTTCCAGGTTTGAACTACTTAGTTGTAATAATAGTGAAAGATAGGAAGCTCATAACTGTAATCATTGAAACAGGTCAAATTAAATTGAAAATGCTACTGTAGAAAAAGTCTTGGGGCAACACAACAAATTGATTTTTGTTTCTCTCTTTTGAGAAGGAAAAAAAAACAATGAAAATAAATATTTTGGTCATAAAAGTTTTTGTGTGTCTTGTACCATATACAATAAACTGATGATGTCTTTCAAGTTGACTGAAATGTTATTTCAGATCTTTTTGAAACCCTGACACAAACTTATCTCATCCTTTCAACATCATCTAAAGATTTAAATTTCATTTTTATTGAATAAAAATGAGATATGTTACCATAGAATTGAAATTGCAGCTTCTCCTTAGCATCACCATGGCATAAACAGATACTTAGTCTTTCTGGACTCATAGAACTCCAGTATGACTTGAAGGAGGTGACAGAGAGTCTGTCTTGAAGGCCACTCTGCTGCTTTAATGTTTCATTCCTGCAGACTACTGAAACGAACCAGTGGATTAGTAGAAGATAAACTGACATCAGGACTGATGACTGCACTCACATTTTTTCGAGTGTGAGTTGTTTAATATTAACTAAGAGTCTCACAGTTCTGCTGCAGAAAAAAATCTATTCCACTAGGCTAGCTATAAAAATTTACAGCACAAAAAATACGTAAACCAAACTCTAATAGTTTAAAATTACTACAATTGGATGTTTAAAGAAATAAAACATTCCTTTCAAAGATTAATCTTTTATTTTACTTTTTTTTCAGGTCCTCTTTCAAGTGGTCAGTGAGAGACAAGTGGTCTTCTAATTGTTTTTTGTTTCTATGTGAGAAAAAGGGAAGTGAAAATCAAACAAGATCCCAAAAAGTGAAGTGAATCAGCTGGAATATAGGAGGATTTTACTGAATTTAAAAAATGGGGAAAAAACATTCAGTTTCTTTTGCTAGGAGCTCTTGTCTTAGGAGGGAGGGGAGTGAATAAAAAGTAGAAATAAATAAAATATTGATGGAAACATATTGAAATAGCTTGAGTAACGAAAACATATGCTCCTATTGGCATATATTGTTCTTTTACAGTGGTTTTAGTGGTCCCAACAGAGATGGAGGAGGTCTTGCTTTGCTGGAGCCCAGATCCTTGGTATCAGGCAAAGAAATCCCACCCAGAAGCAGAGTATTAGTAGCTGGAAGAAAGATGTCACAAAAAATGGCTCTGATTAGGGTATTAGTAAGCAGAGTGAGCAATGGGGACACCTAAAAGAGTTGCCCACCCTTAAAGGCTCAGGCAGAAAAAATGCACTTCCTAAATATCATTTCTATGAAGCCTCATCAAGATAGCTTGGAAACCAATGTGAACAAAACCAGGGCACTCACGCTCTGTCTCTTCCAGCTTTAGCAGTTTGTCCAGGCTTTATTTTCTCTTCTGTTATTTATGGCTTTTGGTAACCTTGGGAAACGTGAGCACAGGGGCAGGAAGGGCACTTCCCCAGCTCTCTGCTTGTGATTGTTCTGAGGTGCCACTCCCATTTGTATTAATCAGTGGAGGACCATCCTAGCTTGGCTCTGGCTCCAAGTGAAGCAAGATCCTGCTCCGTCGCCTGGAACACATCTGCTGGGGTGGAAAAAAGGAACAACAAACACAGAGGAGGGAGGACAGGGAGGACAGACAGTTGGTAAAAAGTAACAGACCTTTCAAGGTTGGATCCAAAGCTCACATTGAGTCAGAGACTCTCATGACTGAGCTTAAAGAGCCTCTGGATCAAACTCAAGAAGGCCCTATAAAGCTTTCTAAAGATTAAATTTTCATCCTGTGGCTTACAAATCTAGGATGGGTTATAATCTAGGAAAGTCAGCTAGCAAATTGTAACACAAGTCTCCAAAAGAGGCTTCACTGGACGAAGGTGGGAGGTTAACTCCATGTGAAAGCTCTGAGAGATCTATAAAATAGACAAGGTAGTCTACCATCACTGACCATTTCACTATCTTTCACTATCTTTTCCTTGCATCATGCCCATACCCCATTACCAGTAAGAACTGACCTAAAAGCTGCTGCCTCGAGCCAGCGGAAGAACCTATCAATAACTTGTGACTCGATAAGGAAAACATAGCCATGTCTTTGGACATGGTTAGTTTTCTTAAGTCTTAATTAAACCAGCAGCTACACAAACACAAATGAAAATTTCACCTATGCAAGGAAGTACTGTTGGAAAAAAACAGTTGAGCAAAAGTGCAAAACCATGAGGAGATCCCAGACTATGGATCGGCACAACCAGAGTTCCTGTGGAGCTGTGCATGCTGTGTTCACTGTATGCTTACACAAAAAACCACATAGAATATCAACTCATGATCTAGGGACCAACAGTTGCAATCACAAAGTTATTCATCTAGGCTCAAAGCTGAATTTATTGGACTCTCTCTCCATGTGAATACTCTTGAGTCAAGCCTTAAGGTGGTCAAAGGGGGTCTGCCTAAGGGATCATCTAAAAGCACTGTCTGAAATTCTTCTGTGCATACTCTGGGTGACATTCTGTAACAACTTCAACCTGGCCTTCAGTGACAGCCTCCACTCATCTCATCTGCTCTTGCAGTACTGCCTTATGGCACGTGCAAGGGAGGCCAGGAGCTTTGACCCTTCCCAGAAGTATCAAGTCTTTTCTAGAGGAGACAGAGTCAGTTTGTCTGATCTATAAGCTCCCGGGAGTTCTCTGCACTTCAGTCTGTTCTCCCAAAGTTCAGCATAAGTCTCTTCCTTTTACAATATTTCAAGATAAAATTAATAACTTTAAATAACAATTTAAGGATAAATATTTGCTTTACTTAATGACATTGTTATTACACTTGAACTACACGACAAATCCCTTCTTAACATGCTAGGAACCAGCACACAGTATAATAGGACCACATCTAATGGCTTTCCTGTTCAGAATTTAATGTACAGATGGAGCAGTGTCTGTCACCACCACGACCCAGTCAAATCTGTTAGTAGGGTGTGAGTAGCTCAAGTCACATCTACAGCAACAGGTCTGCCAAGAAACTATTCATAGCATGGAATTGCTTTTGCTAAGGAAGTGGCACTGTAAGGATCAGTTGTCAATTCCCACATCAAACAAGTTGCATCAGGAAATGGGAAATTGTTTATTGGAGCTGTTCCTATGCTAAAACCTTGTCCTGGCATCACTATTCCAGATGAAGGTAGTCCACCTGCTTTTGCAGAGTCTGTGTCAGAGCTTTGATGATGTGTGTCTGTCTAAAATCACCTGATGTATAGAAAGGGATCACAGAAGCACAGAACCACAGCATATCTTAGGCTGGAAGACGCCTTTATTATCATCAAGTCCAACCTGTGACACAGCATTGCCAGGTCACTGCTAAACTACACCCCCAGGAACCACGTCCACACACCAATTCAGTATCTCCAGGGATGGTGGCTCCACCAGTGCCCTGGACAGCCTGTTCCAATGTTTGATAATCCATTTGGTGAAGAAGTATTTCCTAACATCCAGCCTAAACCTCCCCTGGTGTAGCCATTTCCTCTAGTCCTAGCGCTTGCCACCAGGTAGAAGAGACTGTCCCCTCCTTGGTACAAGCTCTTGTCAGGTAGTTGTAGAGTGACAAGGTCTCCTTTCAGCCTCCTTTCCTCCAGGCTAGACAACAGTTCCCACAGCTGTTCCTCAGAGCACTTGCTCTCTAGACCCTTCACGAGCCTCATTGCCTTTCTCTGGACATGCTCCAGCACTTCTGTGTCCTTCTCATAGTGAGGGGCTCAGACAGTATTTGAGGTCTGAAATGTTCCTGCCTAGTACAATGAAACCCTGAAGAAATCCTCATGAGATGTCTGAGCAATCCTACTGTGACCACACCATGCAGATCAAGACAGCTTAGCTTTGGAGGAACTTTTTGCTGAAGCAATAATATTTATACCAATTCTCAGTGCGCTCAGCCTGCATAGTCCTGACATTGTCTGGTAGAAACATACCTGGATTTATCTGCCAAAAATCTGTGGAAGGAATCTACTGGGGAAGTAGCAAACGGCTCAAATCCCACAGTTCTTTGCTCTTCTGGCTTTCTTATAGCTGTTGCCAGATGGCCAAAATAATCAGTTTGGGAACCAAAATCCTCTCTAAAATGAAGACTGTCAGTGGATGGCATAAAATTGCTACTGCAAACCTTGAGTCTAACAGACATGGTATAATCTCCAGGCACTAATAAATGTTGATTGTGCCCTGTTTATCAGTGCAAAGCTTATGTGCTCTTCTTGCAATACATTTGTAATTCTTTGTTCAACTACTATGAAGTTGGACAGAAAGTTTGAAGGTTCCTACAGTTTCAAGGTACCTACAGCTTCAAGGCTCCTATAGTTATGATGAAAAAAAGTGTTTTTAGGCAAGGAAGAAAGAACCTAAGAGAGCCTTACCAAAACAAAATGTGAACTTGCCTCACATCAGGCACTAAGTTGTCTACTGAGGCAGGAGAAAATGCTGTATCTCTCATTTCAGGAGTTTACTTTTAATCCGTAGTAGGATTTAGTAGACACACAAGACTCAAAACATGAGACTTTGTCTTATAGGAAACAAAACTTCATCTTTTTCATCACTTGTTAAGTCTACTGATAGCAATAATTGTGCATTTTCCTTTCCTTGTTTCTCTTCAAGAGTTTTGTTTATTTCTGCATGTTTGCGCTTGATCACTCTCCTCTCTCCCATTTCCAGAGTATCCTTGAACACAAGGTCTTTGAACAGCACTTCATGAAACAATTACCCACATACCTGGGCTTTTCTGTTCCAAATGGGCTGGAGTCAGGTTCATATTAAATCAAGCACGTTTTAGGATTGCCCCCAACTGCTCCATAGTCCTGGAAAGGTATTTCTGGACAGAGATGCACGGACTGTGATCATTCCATGCTTCAACCTTTCTTAAACAATTTCATGAAGAATCATGATGGCCATGACCCAAAACAGCTTGCTGTGTTGATCAACATTTGCCTCGTGCCAATTCCCCTAACCCAATCCTACTGAATTCAAGAACAACACTGTCACTGATTTTACATGACCAGGCCTACAAAACCTTCTTCATTTGTTTTTATTTCCTTTAAAAATTAAAGTCAAATGAATGGCTTTTGAGAAGACACTTTCAGGAACACGTTTCCACTTTTAAGTAGGAACAAGCTTTTCTCCTCTTAACAACACATTGTGGTTTTCAAAAGCCAGAACTCATTAAAAATTGAGTTTTCTTTTTCTTGTCTTCTTCATTAATAAAACAAAACCAATTCCTAAAAAGAGAATCATGCCTGAATGAGAGCATCCCAGAGGTCTAGCTCCATTTTCCTTGGCCAACAGTGGATACACATGAAGCCATGTAAGTGATGAGGTTTAGGGTAGCCTACATGCAGAGACAAGAACGTCACATCCACTCTATATCACTGGAAATGGAATGCAGAGTGCTAGAAAATGGTGTATAAAGAATTGCATGCAGAAGCAGAGAAGCTAGATGGGAGGTAGACCCTTTGTCCAGAGTTTCCACTAAATCTAGACTTGTACCTGCTGCAGTTAATTCGAGCTGAAGCAACGAGCATCATGGGACTGAAATACCTTTCCCTCAGTCTTCCCATTGGCATTAGCTTTGGAAAACAGTCAGACCAACATACAGGGAGGTAACATACCAGCAGTCATCCCTTATGCTAATAGGGGACTAAGTTTTCTTTAACCAGTCCAACCCACCATCAGTAACACAAGATAAATCTCCTTTCCAGTCCTTTTTGGCTTTTCCCTCTTGAACCACAGTAGCAGGATAGATGGCTGAATGACTTCCTCTTTATCCCTGAAAATAAAAAGTAAGTTCTCTCTCTATGTCTCTGTGTGTGTGCATGTAATCTTTCATTTTATAGCTCTGCCTGAAGCCTAGGTTTTTCAGGCTTGACTTGTTTAAGAAAACGATTTGTAGGATTTGATGTTATCCACTCCTGTTCACTAGGGTGTCACAGACAGCAGCTCTGATCTATTAGTTTACTTTGAGGAGATTTCACCTGGTATGAGCTCAACAGGGAGAAGCACACAAGTTCAGCATTGTATTATTTTGTGCACCTGGCATTAAGCTCTGGGTTTGTTTATGAGTTGTGGGAGATTGTGATCTTAGTCTCCTCATAGTGATCCTGTTGAACATCACTGGATGGAAGCATTGCCGATTAAAAGAGACAGCAAAGAGGGGAGATCCCTTCTTTCCCTTTGTTATCGTCTTACAACATCTGCAATGACTTCCCAAGCAGCCTCCATAAAGGCACAAAACATGACTTTCTTTGAGTTATCTGTGGGTATAAGCTGTATCTGAGCAGTTGCTGGAGCCTGGTATATTACTACTGGGTGAGAACAAGGTTTATAGATCCTATTCCTGCACTGAAGCATCCTGTGATGAAGCTCAGCCTGGGCAGGATCTGCTCCTCCTGATGAGGATGTGGAGGATGTGGAGAAACACAATAGCAGACAGGTCATGGCAGAGATGTTTTTTAAGTATCCAGATAGTATTAAGTTCCCAACCTCGGATGCAACCAATGTGAGGACCAAGTTCTCCTATATAAATAGACAATGAGAGCTATTGTTGGTAGGACAAGGAAGATGTCACTATCCAAAGACCTATTTTCCCACATGCTGTAGCTCTCTGTGACACTCTAGATTTCACCTAAAATGCAGGTGAGGAACATGTTTATTCTGTGTCTCATGAAGGGGAAGTTCTTGTGTTATCTAAAGATAAGTCCTTACTACCTTACAAACCCTATCGATTTTGACAGTAACACACAGACGTCCACGACATCTCATCTTGCTTGAATTTCCTGACCATGGCCAGCATGTGGATTACCACAAGACTCCCTTTTTACCCCATATTATTCTGATTTTCAGTGGCCGAAAGCTCTACATTTTATCTTTTTCTTATCACTGACTTAGTCCTGACAGCAAAAGACAAGAATATACTCAGGTCAGGAGTGTAAGTGTAAGGCAGCAATAAAGAAGGAAAACAAAAGTGAAGCATGGCTTGAACACACATTTTACGGGACTGTTGCCCAGGTGCTTTCAATACTCCTTTTCTAGGGATCCCTTCAGTATTTTCCAGCTGTGCCACCCCAAATTGAAGATGACCCAGAAGCACCACAGAGCTTCCTTTCTGTTTTACCTTACTTATGTTTCTGAGGAGTTAGGAATGGTGCTGGATGGCTCTCATCAGAGCCAAGAATGCTGGACACTTAAAAGCAATTTCCTGTCCCTATTTCACACCTAATCAGCCCAGGGGTGTGTAGGAACTATGTCAATGTTGTTGATGGCACTTTGCTTTTCCAACTGCAAACAGACTGGCTGCTACTGCTTGAACTAGGAGCAACTGTGGTCTGGCTGTTAAGATATATCAGAGGATTAGAGAAACATAGAATCATAGGATCATACAATCACAGAAGGTTTGGGGTTGGAAAAGCGACCTTTAAAGATCATCTAGTCAAGATTCCCCATAGTGGGCTGGATCAGGTGACTTCCAGAGAGCACTTCTAACCCCAACTAGTCAGGGGTTCTGTGATTCTTCAGTAAGATGAAGCTTGTCACCCTCAGTGCAAATAATTACTGTTGTTAAGGTTGTGAAAGGCTGTCTAAATTTTTAAGGCAATTTTCCCTATAAGAGATATTCTCCATCATGTTATAGATTTATATTGCACCTGCTGTAGCTTAATAATAAATGAAGAGAAACATGAACATTTGGAGAGTGATTTCAAAGATTTTAGAATTTTGGTGAACAGAGTAGTTCTCTCCAGATGGTTAATTTTAGCTTGAGTACCCTTATGACATGTAAAGGTAGGTGAAGTGAAGATAGGGATAAGAGAAAAATTCCGTCTACAGATGATGGGATTTTGCTTCTAGGTTGCCTTTGCCTGTTCCTATAGGACTCTTATCAAATACATCTAAAAATTCACTTTTCTTCCTGACCACTTGTAGCAATTACGGAAATGTCAAGGCTGGAGCAGACCACACAGTAGCTTAAAACTTCAACCTTGAGGCATTTTTCAGGCTTTTGGGTCCTAGGATCTATTTGGTTTCCTAAAGTTGGTTTTCTGTACCCTCCTTTACTGTTGTTGGCAGGTTGTGCCAGGCATCATTTTTCAAAGTTGTCCTTTGGCTTTTGTATTTGAATAGAGATCATTCTTTTATCATGAGACACAACCCTTCCGTCCTCTCTTGATTCACATTTTTTGGGGTTAGTTTTTCTGCAGCAAATAAGTTTAAATAATGCCATGTGATTCCTTCTTACATCCTCACATTCAGAAATTCTGCAGTAGTCGATGTACCCCTCTGAAAGATAGATTTGAATTGTGACCTTGAAATGAACTAAACCTAAAATGAAACTTCTTCTAAAATTCATCCTAAACCAAAGTGTCTATATTTCTGATTGCATTAACCTTATGTCTTCCAATCCCTTCTCCAGTGATGAGCTCACTCTTCTCTTTCTCTAGGTGGCCCTTAGATCGTGACAGATCACCCCGTCCTGTTGAGTTCCTTCTTCACCTCATTCTAATGCCCTGTTGAACTCTGAGAGGCAGGAAGCCAACTGGAAGTATAGAGTTCTTATAGCTCTAAACCTTTTCCTTGAATTGCAGCAGTTCTCAGGCTAGTTTAGTTTGGCAGAAGCACACTGGACATACCAAGGCGTAATACTGACTTTTAAGCTATTTTCACACACAGAATGTTGTGGATTGCGTATATGCTTATCAGTAGTCCCCAAAACCTGTCCTGAAGTACTTCTCTACAGCTCTTGGATGATGAAGTGAATGAGGAGGAGAGTGCTGTTCCGACACATCAGCTTTCAACCTGTGAACTGCCATTACCTTATTTGTTTTCATTTTTGGGAGGTATTCAGAGCATTTAAACATACTGGTAATAGAAATGGCACAAGACTCCCCACTTTCTCCAGGCTTCAGGAGCTATGTAGGTCTGTCATCAAATATGGTGCCCATCCACCAAAGGCTCCAACAGTCACCAAAGAAGATGCTGCCTTCTGCATTCAGTCTCAGACTAATTTTCTTATAATACTCCACAGATTTCCAAGACAACTGCTGACTCCCAGGGAACTGTAGACTAGCTCTTGTTCTGCTCCAAAAGGACACAAACTCAGCAAAGAGTGACAGGAACTCTAAAGTAACAGCCAGGACCTCTGAAATGTTATAGAATGAAGACTGACCAAGAGTGCATATTCTCAGCATGCAGCAATGAACTCCACCACAGCTAAGGTTTGAGAACAATTCCAAGTATAATATATGATTTTTAAGGGAGCTTTTACTTATGTTTATGCAATTATTTAAAATGAACTAGTTACTTCTGGAAGAGAGAACGTACATTTGGTGTCGGTATTTTTTTATTTAAATAGAACCTAGCCAATTTCTTCACAAAGTTTTTGGCAGTAAGATGGTTATTTGTATGCAGCACTGCATATTTGTCACTATTGATGGATAGGTAACATATTCACACATTTCAGGGACAGAAGATTGGGTGTGAAATACTGACTTCCTACTTTGCCCAGGTGATAGACCTTCTATGTACTGACCAGTAGCTATACATTTGGATTCTGGGGCATATTTGAAGATTACAAGATCTGTTTGGATTCTAAATTAGGATAAGAAGACTAGTTCTTCTTACTCTAACTAAATGGAAATGCATCTGTCAAAATGTTTTCCTTCAACATTTTTTTTCCCTAAAATGAAATATTTCAGCATTCCATGAAGCTGGAATGTTTCACTTGGATTCACTGATTTGACCGGAAGTCTTCTATTTGACATTGATTCAATAGTAACCTGCTTCTACTTTTCTCTCTTTTTTTTCACTGTATCACATTGCCACTTGGAAGATGCAGTCCCAAGCCTGCTGGTGTCAATAAGACCTTTAGTTCAGATTTTCTATCTGGGTTGTTTTTTCTTAGCATCTTGCCTAGAATTCCACAGAGGTACTGTATAGGCTCCATCCTAGGATGTTTTCAAAAATGAGCAGAGTCTGCTCTAGCTTTAGAGATTGCCTTGAAAAACAGTTAACCTTTAAAAAGGTGGTTGGATGAGATACCACTGGAGGTCCCTTCCAACATAAACTTTCCCATTATTCTGTGATTAAAAGCCTGTTTAAGAGGACTGGAGATCTAGTAAATCCAGCTTTTAGTCTTAAGTCCCACAGTTGACCTCTACTGAGAGCTATCACATGCACAGGTTCTTCACTTGCTAGCCTGGCACTTTCTACTCATTCTTGTTCTGTGCTTGAACTTGAAGGCATCAATCATGCTTCAGCTGAATGAGTGCTTGAGATATGTTGCCCAAAGCTCAGATTACATTGACACACGATGGTTTCTTCTGCTCTTAAAATATATACAGGCTATGCATGCTTAGAGTCATAGACACGTATTCTCTCACAATTTATTCCCTGTGCGGCTTTCCCTCCATTTCCTGCTTTCCCTTGGGTCAGCTGAGCTTTGCATTAGAGTCTAGGAAAAGTGCAAACCCGCACCTTCCCCTCTTGTTGATGCCAAGTTTGCACCAAGGACCCTGGCAAGAATGTGGCTTGAAGGTGTTGAGCCAGAGCTTTCTCTCTGGAGAGTTTCCCAAAGTAATTCCATCTTACGGAACAAAAGCTCTAGAAATGTACCATATTTCTTCTAAAACAGATGTTTTAATGCCTTGCCAATGCCTAATAAATGGCAACGTATTCACACTGTCAAGGTTGTAAACTGAATAAATTACATTTAATACTGATATAAATACAGAAAACCACACTGAAAATAGACAAGAAAAGTAACTGCGTCTTATATAACAGCAAAAATGCTGGTATGAGATTTCACCTGGGTGTACGTGGGCATCTATCTGTATATATCTGTGTATGCAAGCGAATATTACCAATTGGCTGAGTGGTTCTGGGTTACTCAGAAGCTCACCTGCAGAAATTAAAAAAGGGGAGGGAACAAAAATTAAGAAAGAGAAAGAGAATTTATAATGACAGAAAGATTGGATAACCTTTTGCAAATTCCCGTTCAACAGTCAAAGCTAGACTATGCCCTGACTAGTGGTTTCTACAATTCATCTAACTCTTTTCAGATTCAGTGCCCTGAGGTGAAACAAGGATTAAAGCTATTTCAGGTTATCCTGACATCAACAAAAAAGGTAACATCCACAGCCAACAGCTCTTCAGTGCTACAAATAAACATCTCACCTCTGCAAAGATACCTTTTGCAGTGTAGTGTCTGGTCCATTGCAACGTCATATACAAACATTTCCTTCTGCTGGGCAGACAGTACAGACTGCTCTTGGTGAGACTCTTAGTCACTGTCAATGGCTAGTATCCACACATTTGCCAGATAGAGACCCTTATACATTTCTCCTCTTATTCTGGCTCCTTCTCTTGTTTGCATTCTATCTCTCACCTGGGCCTGAGCTAGGCTCCTCCCTTCTTTTATAGGTCTGGATACATCAATGCAGTATTGCAGAATTGCTAAAGATGAGCCTCTGGAGACTGTCTTGTCCAATCCAGATAGAGAGTAATGTTCAGGGATGTCTTCAGTTTTAAATATCTCCAGGGATGATGACTCCACAACCTGCTAGAGCAACTTGTTACAGTGCTCAACCACCCTAACAGCAAAAAAATAGGCTTCCTCTGTTGAAACAGAATTCCTTGTATTTCATTTTGTGTCCATTGCCTCTTGCCCCATCTCTGGGCATTGCTGAGAAGATCCCATCATGTACCAATAAGCACTGATAAGACACTCATGAGCTTTTTCTTCTGCA
The DNA here is from genome assembly GCA_013397515.1 of Upupa epops. NCBI lineage: Eukaryota > Metazoa > Chordata > Aves > Bucerotiformes > Upupidae > Upupa > Upupa epops. The sequence continues at coordinate 76,777 of VZRI01014168.1, read as the reverse complement.
GGCTAAACAACTTCATCTCTCTTGCTCTTTCTTTTCTAGGAGAGATGCTCCAATTCCTTAATTACCTTCATGGCCTCCACTGCACTGGTACCATTATTGTGATTCTGAGGAGTCCAGCAGTGTTTGGAGTAGCCCAGATGTGTCCCACCACTTCTGAGTAGAGAAGTATCACCTCCCTCACCCTGCTGGAACTCTCCCTTCTAATGTGTTTGTGGGCTCCCTCTTTCACAAGGACACATTTCTGCTTTATGTTTACCTTGCTGTCTACCACACAACACTTTAATGACCTATCAAACATTATAGCCTAATCAGTGAGTGTGCCAAGTCCCTCTTTGTGGTTGGTCTTTGTGGAACAGGAGACTATTTCTGGAGGTTGCCTACTCCAGATCCAGAGACCCTCTGACCAGCAGAAGCACAAAATCCACTTCTCCCATTCCATTTGTGGGGATTACACAGAAAATTAGTCTGTGGTAATGTCACTGCTTTCCAGCAAGACACTTCAAAGAGCCTCTTTCTTTCCTTTAGCTATAAAGGGTGATAGCTAGGATGGAGACATTCCTATGAGATGTTCACTGAAAGGAAACCCAGCCCCTGGGACTCAGTCAAACAGAGATATTATTCCTTACGGCAGTTATCAGTTTTCCAAGGCCTCTTGCAGTGAACCTCTGTAACACTTTGCACCATACATCTCTCATCCTAATGTTGGCCACCAGGCACTGAAACACTGTATGCTCTACAAGGTAGAGAATGAAATTGCTTCCCACCCAGGCAAAAGAAGTCCAGATATAGGTGTCTTTCTCTTCAGGGAGCCATCTGTTTGCTGTCTTCACATTAAAGCCATGTAATCACTTAAACAGTTTGGATTTTTTCTTGATTGCAAAAATATGCCCATTTGCTCTTTTTCCTATTAAAGTTCTAGTGATGGAGCAAAGAGATTAGGAAATGAGCTACATGAAAGTGTTCTGAATGATATTCTCTATCAGATCTGGCTCTTTTCAAGGTATGTTAGAAATGAGCCTCACAAATGGTGTGAGGGTTGTTCATCAGAGTCCTTTTAAACTTGGAATTTACAGGAGAAAATGAATGTGCATCTCTCCTTCTTTGTCCTTCCAAAGAGTATCTGAATAAAAGGGGACATGTTGACCTTGGAAATTACCTCCTTCTGTTCTTGAAGATGAGAGGCAGAAGGAAGAGGTCAGAAGCGCGAAGTGCTTTGTGGTTTGGATGATGAACATTTCAGCCTTGTGTTGCAACATGTTTGTTAAACAACACAAGTGATGAAAAATCACATTCTTCTGGTCACAGCCCTTTTATCAGCCTTCACATCTGACAATGAGACTGCAAATCGTGACTAGGTATTAACAACTAAACAAGATGAAAGGTGACCTGGTGACTCCCATGGTGCTGGAAGAGACCTTGTAAAACACGTAAGACTTGGCTAGGTGCAAAGCACTGCAGATGGCAGTGTCTTTAAAAAAGGATCATTTCAAAAATAACCAACAATAAATAATGAGATTAATTCTGACCGTTCCTAATTAACAGCAGGCTCTGCTTGTTTCATGTTCCAATCTGCCTTACGATAAGCCTTTATTCATACTCCAGAAAGCCAACAGAAAGACTTCTAGTAACTGGATATGTGAATAGTTTGGCACATTTGGCAAACTACAGTGTCTAGCCTGACAAATGTTGTGACAAGGAAACTGTTGGCCAAGCTGACCCAGGCAAATCTGAATGGATCACAGGCACAGAGCAGCCTTATTTTATTTATTTTTACCTTATGGTACTTTATTCTATTATTTTATTCCTTTTTATTTTATGTATTCTTAGACATTTCAGGTGTCACTCAACAAGGGGATGTCTCCTTTATGATGTCATAAGCTCACTTGTATCTGAGATACAACTGTCTGAAACACTAGGTTTAGTGAACTGAGTCACGCGGTTTCCAAAACCATGAGTCTATATGTTGAATTGTCCACACTACGGTGTTTAATGTCATCTGGAATACCTCAGGAGATCAGAAACAACCTCACTGGATACAGTGATATGACCCAGGAGCTAGAGGACACCTGTGTGCTTCTGGAGCAGCAAGTGTAGGTCATGAAGAAGGATCCTGGACTTCTCACCTGCATGTGCCTTTTCTGCAGACTAACCAGCCCCAGCTCCCTCAGCCTCTCCTCACAAGATTTATTCTCCAGACCCTTCAACAACCTTGCTGCCTTTCTCTGGATCTGCTCCCGTGCCTCAGTGTATTTCTTGTGTTGAGGTGCTCAAAACTGAATCCAGCACTCAAGGTGTGTCCTCACCAGTGCCTGGTACAGGGGGACAATCACTTCCCTACTCCTTCTGGCCACATTATATCTGATACAAGTGAGGATATCATTTGCCTTCTTGGACACTGGAGTAGTTGTCTACAAACATTTGCAGACAAAGCAAAAGGAGTGGTAGCAAAAAGAGTTAAATGCCATAAAAAGTAGGTTGAATGTGAGAAGAGAGTGAGCACAACACCCCAACATTGAAATATTCTTGTTACACACAATATATCAGCAGACATTACCTCTTAGGGCTTAAAAAATTTGGAAGAACTGCTCAAGATCCCTCCACAAACCAATAAAAGTTCAGACATTTAAAAGGAAGCTTCTAACTACAACATGGAAGCATTAGCCTATTTTCATTATATTCCATCGATATTTTTAACGGATTTAATTTTCCATGCTCCTTTCAAAAGACTGTATTTTAAGTTGATGGAGAATGGCAGTCACTGGGGTTATTTAGTGTTACAAAGGGAAAATAATCACTGAAAGCCACAAGAGAATAGGAAATAAAGGTTTTATGATGAATATATTAATTCAGTAGCTCTAGCTTTATTTAAACAATATAGTCTGAAAAAAAATCCCTTACTTGAATGTAAAAAAAAACATGAAAGAGCAGTGGAAAAGAAATCTAGATGACCTTTTCCGGTTCTATATTTCCAGGTACTGTTTTCTGGTTACCTGTTGTGAGGAAAACTAAATTTACATGTAGATTTCACTAACCCAAATCTGGAAGACACTATACAAGCCATGAATTTGGAAGTGCTTCTGAATCAGGCAGATGGCAGAAACTTAAACAAACATTTTAGATTTGTATTAGAATATAAGGGTGAAGCTTTGTACAATGATGATGGCAAACCCTGTAACAGGTTGTCCAAACAGGTGGTGGAAGCCCCATCCCTCAGGATGTTCAAGGTAAGACTGAATGAAGCTCTGAGAAACCTCTAAGTGAAGGTAACTACAAGGAGGTTGGACAATTTGACTTGTAATGGTCCCTTCCAACACAATGCATTCTGTAATTCTATGATTCTAAATCCTCCCTTCTCTTTTCCAGCTAGCTGTAAGACAAGGAAATGTCTGAAAATAGTAACTGTGTTACATTACCCAACAAAACATCTAACAAAAAAAGAACCCTTTCCAGACAGCTGAAAGTAGATGGATTCATCAAGCTCCTGTTCCTCATACCCTTTCTTACAAACAAATCTGTCTCCAGGAACCCAGGGAGTTGATGAAGTTACGTAAAGAACTTGCCTTGGAGAATTAACCCATGGTTCCAAGGCCTTCTTTACTGGCAGGAGAACTGGAGTCTTTTGATTGCACCACTATTAATCAATTTAACAGCAATACAGTCATGCACTTGGTTATGAGGTCACCTTGGGTTACTAGCTGAAGCATAGAATGACCTCAGACCTTACTAAACCACTAAGGGGATTTTGGATAACACACTTACATGTTTTCATTGCATGTTAGAGAAGCCTAAGGAGGGGCAGGTGGGGGGAAAGGTTTTCTGTGGGCTTTGTCTATTGGTTTTGCTCTTATCCTAAACTGGGCAAACACCTGTTGTGAAACTGAGAAGTTTTCCCAGAACTAAAAGAAAGGTAAGAATTATTTTTCTTCTGAAAAAAAGAAGGAGGAATGACTTGGAAAACAACATAAATTTTATCCCTTCCAATATCTCAATGGGTGTAATGCTCATTGCCTGTTCTCGTATGAACTCAGAGCTTCTGAGTTTAATTTTAGATGTTCGTTTGTATTGGGTCAGTTCATGCATAAATTCTGTGACAGAGTCCTGGCAAATTAGCTGATCTCCTGGATGTTCTGCTGAATTAATTATAGTCTAAGGCTTTTACTGGTTAGAGATGCAATTTAGATTTCAATGCCCTCATTTTGTGGATGTTAGTTCTCTTAGCTCATTTTAAGAAATGCTTTAAAATACTTATAGGAGTTTATTTTAATTTTATTTCATAAATGTGCTAACAGCATGTCAAATGACATGTATTATTCTTTTAACCACAGCAAAATTCAACCTTGCACTTTTGATCAGCTTGTTTTTACAAGAATCTCACTGAAATGTTTGTGAGGGTTTAGGGTTTAATATAAATATTAAAAAGTTTTCTTTGATTAGAAAATAATGTCTCATCCTCTACTGCTTCCATATAGTCAGATTTTCATAGAAGAAGCTAGCAGGAAATAAATATAAAAAACTATCTTCCCAGACTTCAAATAAATTAGGAAGGATCCTGAAATGAAATATTTTATCATAGAACTTATTTATGCTGTTAGAAGGAAGTTGGTGTTTCGGTGCATTTTGAGTTTTCTCATTACTTTTCCCTGTAATGAACTTTACAGAATGTTTAGAGAAAGTTTTCTCAATCTGTTTCAATTCAAGATAGATCAATTTTATGGAAAAAAAAATAAAAATAATATAAGAAAGCATGGCCTAATTTCTGCAATAGTGACTCAATGTTTTCCATTAGAAACAGAATAAATCTCAAGCCAAGATTTAACACTTTCTGGATAATTTCCTATTTTTTTTTTCCTGTGAAGATTACATAAATTAATGAATTGCAAAGCAAGAAAGTAAATATTGAGTTTTTGTATACACCCATCTTAGCATTCAGATCTCAATATCAGCCTTTCTACGAGTTTTGCTTGCATCTTCTATGAGCTCCCCTAAGCCATATCAGGTTGCTTTGAGAACGACACATGGTTCATATGATAGTGTCTTCCCCTGATACCACTGGACTATCTTTCCAAGCAACCTGGGCCAGGCTCTTCACTCCAACACAGGATGCTAAAGCGAGTTCAGAAGGAAAAAACTAGAGGAAACTCAGACAGTATAGAGTTACTTTTCCCCACCACACCCTCCCAGCTTTCGGCAATCAACTTTATAGACTTCCTCAGAAAATGATATTTAAGTCTCTGCTGTATTTCTCCCCTGTGATGTGGCCTAGCCCTGTTTCAATGAGTTTCTATTTTTTCTTTCAGAACATCTGCAAGCAACAAGTTGCTCAGTTGTTTTTTTTCAGAGGAGAGTGAAGAGAGGTTGTCTCTCACCTGCTGATCTCACTGGCTATCACTAACCTGCTAGTACTCCTGTGTTTTTGTGATTTTGGAAGCACTTTATTTTATACCCACCTCTTTCTTTAATTCTTATCCACCTTTGTTTCATTGGCTTTATATCAAAGTGTATTGCACTGTGGTGTTTACATCGAGATTTTTCAGTGAGTTAAAAGCTATGAACTGTAAGTGCCCATCCTGACAACATGAAAAGTTGGCTTTGCTTGAGTTACCACACAAGTTTATTTTGAGTCTACAGGTTCCTTCCCTCCTTGTATTCACCTGTACTTTTATTCACCTCTTAGCCCCATCATTGTCACAGAGCATTTACGATTAACTCATGCATGGATCTCCAGCAAAACCAGTGTCATCTCTCCTCCACCCCTTTTTTTCCAGGCTCTTTCCAGCAAAGATGGTAGGAGCATGAAAGAGGCCAAAGCCACACACCAGAAGCCCTGTGATTGATTGATGCATTAACACAAAAGCTGGACAACTAATACAGTTTCCTCTTTATAGTGCCCTTCTATCTATGCTCCTCTATGAAGACCATAGTTTAGTGGGAACATGCTTTTGTGAGCACAGTGGCACTGGGTTGACAGTGGGATTTGATGATCTTGTAAGTCTCTTGCAACTTTAATGATTCTATGATTCTATTATCATGAGACCCTTCTCCAGAACACTTGCTCAAATATCTTTATTCCTTGACTGTATTTTGCCATGGGAAAACAAGTAATTTCATGTACTGACCCCTTTTTTTTTACAAGCAAGATTTCTGGTGAGCAGCTTTTATCTTTCAGGTGATGACCCCTGACAGCCTCTGGTGTGAGCAGCAGTGGTGTCATGCTAGGAGAAGCTTGCCATGTTGTTAGCAAAGCTCCGTGCTGTGACCTGAGATTTGAAAAGTCAACTTGCTAATACCTCTTGTTTGATCAGTTTGTCAGAGAGCCATACAGCTGGTTCAGTCTGCAAAATGGATGTCTGGCATTTATCTTACTACAGGCTTCAAGGATAAAAAAGCCAACCCAACAACCATCTGATTCAAATCATCCTGGATATAATGCTCTGTAACATCATACAGTAGTACTTTATGTAGTAAAACTAAAGTAACTAGAGGCTGAATTTTCTATCAGTTGGTGGCTTCTTAGCAATTTCTTTTTTCATATTTTTAATCAGAAGACTTAGTTACACTACTCCATATTAAATTCTGGCCCCTGTGGATATTTTGTTGATTTAGCAAAGACATCTTCAGCTCAGCACTTGGCAAAAGAAAAAAATACCTGAAATTATTGATCACAGAAAACTTTAACATGTGGGAAAAACGTTTGGACAAAGGGAGAAGGCAATAATAATAAATTGCGTCTGGGTTGACAACCTCTTTGCCAGTATCTTCAGCCAGCTGCAACCGGAAATGGCAGTGATGGGAAGCTCTGTATAGATAGCAGATACTAAACCTGCATCAGAGAAATCAGAGCCTAAGAAGTACCTGTAAAAGATATATTTGCAATGCATACCTATTTCTGTTGCCTAGGACACAGTAATGGTGCCTCACTAAGTCATGCATAAGGGGTCACATTGGAGATGGCAGTTCATACAATGGAGATACTCAAGCTGGCAGGTTACAGCTGCCAAACACCTACTAGTAGGGCCTTTTCCTCTGGACAAAGAAGTGATGCTGCTCAGAGCTGTGATCTTCCTGTTCATCTTCCAGGAAGGGTGGAAGATTAAGTCAGAATTAGTGTGAGTCTCAGCAGGTACAACAAGCATTCCACTGGTAGGGTATAATTTATGTCCCAAATCAATGACACTGAAGTACAAATCAACAGAACCTTGATGCCAGTGGGATTTAAATCCCACTGCATGCTATTCTAACACTTGTAATGCCCTTTCATCAGGACAGGTTGATTATCTACCAAAACCTTTATTTAAAGGAAGAGAACTTGGTAACAGCACATGAGAGTAACTTCCTAGGGGATCTCTCCTTTTCACTCATCAGCCACAAGAGAAGCACTCTATTCTCCACTACCTACTCGTTTATTCATTGATCTGTCTTCCTGTCCCTGTTATCCACCAGCTCTAGCAAAGCTGGAACCAGATGGTATCTATTAAGAGCCCCGTGTCGCTGCAGTTTCACATGTATGTGCTTCAAGTCAAGCACACGCTCAAGTGTTTTCCCTCAAGAGTGGCTGTGACCTCTAACACTTGATCTTACATGCTGGACAATTACAGCTGCCACTCACCTTGGAAAGAGCACTGGGTTTCTAACAACTGTTAAGAAGATGGTGTTTTCATGCTGGAAAACTAGTCCCTAGCTGGTTAACACTCCTAAAAAGGGGTATAGCCCACCACTTGCCAACACTGGCAAAGAAAAGCAAGTCCATAATGGACTCAATTTCCAGTTGACATTTTAAGTTGTTAATTAATGTAACAATTTAATTTAAAATGTTTAAATCAAAAAGGAAGACAAACTAGCAGTAGTAATGAGCAGGCTGTGACTCTGCCTGTATTTCACAGAAACATAAAATCCCAGAATGGTTTGGTTGGAAAGGCTTCAGTACTGGAGTCCTCAATATAAAAAAGACAGAAATGTTGGAGCAAATCCAGAGGAGGCCACAAGAGTGATCAGAGGGCTGGGGTCTCTGCTATAGGGACAGGCTGAGGGAATTTGGAATGTTCAGTCTGGAGAAGAGGAGGCTCTGGAAGGACTTTATATCAGCCTTCCTGTACCTGAAGGGGCTCCAGGAAAGCTGGAGAGGGACTTTTTACAAGGGACTCTAGTGATAGAACGTGAGTGTTGGTTTCAAGCTAAAAGGGGGAGATTGAGATGAGATCTGAGGCAGAAATTCCTCCCTGTGAGAGTCCCGAGGCACTGGAACAGGTTGCCCAGGGAAGTTGTGGCTGCTTCATTCTTGAATGCATTGAAGGCCAGGTTGGATGGGGCTCTGGGGAAATTAGTGTGCTAAGAGGTGTCCCTGCCTATAGCAGGGGAGTTGGAACTAAATCACAGAAGTATAGGATAGCTCTGGCTGGAAGGGACTTCAGAGATAATCTATTTCCAACACCCTGCCATGGGAGAGACTTCAATATAAAGCTGTTTCTCTCCAGGTATTGAAAGCCATTACTGCTACATGTAAAAGCAGGTGCATTGCAATTTCAAATATATGCAAAAAATAAGTGTGCAAAAACACGTTTGGCAGGTGGCTGTTCTAAATGCTTTAAATTTTAAACCCAGCTTAGTCACAATGTATTGCTACTACATCCAGGATCAACTGACCTCTAAGATGAAAACTGCTGGTCTGATTTTAAATTCAGTGTCTTTTCATTTTAAATCCATTTTGTTTCATTGGAAACATGCCCCCTTTCACTAAATCATCTATCTAAAATGGGTGAAAATACAAAGAGAAATAATAATAAACTATTATCATCATTATTATTATTTTGGTTTGGGGGGGAGTAATTACATCATGCCTGTTCTCATCATCGTATCTGATCAAAAATGGCCCTGAAGTGACCAAGAATAATGTGGACTGTTTCTCTAACCCTGATTAGGAAGCCTGGAAAAGGGTGTGGGTAAGAATTGCCTAAGGAGGAGACATATACGCTAAAAGAGAAACAAAGATAGTGTTGGCTTGGGCAAGATGTCCTGTAGGCTGAATTTGTCCTGCTAGAAAAGATTCCAGCAGTAATGTCTGGATCTCTTGCACTTCATGAACATGCACATGAACACAAAGGCACCTCTCATGGGACCTCAATCTTCCCATCCCTAGTCCAAGGCCAAGAGTGCACAAGCTTATCCAGATATATAATGGACATAAAATCATAGAACAATTGAAATTGGGAGACCTTTTACTTCTCCTATGGGGACAGGCTGAGAGAGTTGGGGCTGCTCAGCTTGGAGCAGAGGAGACTCAGGGGAGATCTTAGAGCCCCCCTGAAGGGGGCTAAAGGAAAGCTGGGAAGGGGCTGTTCATTGGTAGGACCAGGAGTAATGGTTTCAAGCTGGAAGAGGGGAGGCTTAGACTGAAAGTCAGAAGGAAGTTCTTCACTAGAAGGGTGCTGAGTCATTGGAACAGATTGCCCAGGGAGGTTGGGGTTGCCCCCTCCCTGGAAGTGTTCAAGGCCAGATTGGATGGGGCCTGACCAACCTGGTCTAGTGGGGGCTATCCCTGTTCATGGCAGGGGGGTTGGAACTACATGATCTTTAAGGTCCCTTCCAACCTGTACTATGCTATGAATCATGCAGTACAGCCATTAACCCAATTGTACCAAGTCCACTGCTAAATCCTGTCTCTCAGCTCCAGACTTACACAACTTTTAAACATGTCCAGGGCTGGTGATTCAACCTCCTCTCAGGCATCCTGTTCCAAGTCCGAATGACTCTTTCCATGAAGACTTTTTTCCTAACGTCTAATCTAAACTTTCCCTGATGCAACCTGCTTTGACTGTAACAAGAGGCTGGCAAGATGGCTTTGGATATAAATATGCAGAATACAGCAATATCACCTAAATCCCAATGCACTGAGTAGCATGATAGCTATCACACACAGCAGAAAATTACAGGTGATCAGGTTGCACAACTTCAAGACAAGGAGTGCTGTAGAGGAGGATTTTAAAAGTCAACTCATTATCTTTAAAGGTATGGACAGCATAGTAGAAATTGCATTTGAACTCTTTAAAAATAGAGGAAGGAGTATACAGAAATGAGTACAGAAAGCAAGAAGGAGCATCACGATGCTAAATTAAACAATACCAAGAACATGCAAACATAGATACAAAACAAATGTTCTAAGTTTCTTTCCTGATTTTACATTGACCATAACTGCACACCTATATAAAATCGGTAAGTTAAAGCTGATGTTGGTGAATAGGAGCAGTGAAAATTCTTTTGAGAAAAAGTGTATTCTTCCACATTTTCTGCCTGAGCCAGGGTTTAAAAAGAAAACATGTACTGCTCTTTGTCTGAAGAACATAGAGTACTTTGCAAAACTTCGGCTTAACCATTTGCTCCTCCAGGGCAGTATCACTCCCCTTATAACAAGTGCTTGCTGTGTTAATTGACACCAGCTGAAAATCTAGTCCCTTGAGTTCAGCTCCTCTGAGAATCCTTTTGCCTTTGGAGTTCAAAACCAAGCAGGTTAGAACATGATGTTGATTTTTCCACAGAAAACACAGGGTTTTGGTGTAAAACTCATTCAGCAGAATAATGAAAGCTTTTATCCAAAGCCTGAAAATACACATTTGGAAAATGCATAGAAGTTCCTCACTGGATTATGGTATCACTATTTTTTGTATGCAGTCACTTTCCTGGGCAGCAAATACCTCTCAAAGAACATCATGAGACCACTTGGCACTGCAGCATCATGGGACATGTAGTCTAAGTTAAAAAATTGGCTCCGACAAAGGAGGAGAGTCTTGAGGTACCAAAAATACAACCCCCACAAGTTCCTACTGTGCTTTGTCCTTGGGAACATTTGTGGTCTTTAGGTATTTCCTCTTTAGTGCAAATATTGAAACATGCCATGGAAAGCAAGCACTTTTTGGAAGAATGAAGAAGTTCTTTAGCCAAGAATCTTAATACTTTATCAGAGAGCAGTTTGAGTGGAAACATTTCAGCCACGCTCCACAGAGGCTTTTTGAGGCAGATACTGCAAAAACCAAGGCTGAGCCAATGGTGTTGAATCTTCCAAACAATTAACTCTGATGAAAGGTTGTTGCCTTTACTTCAGAGAGCATAATTTAATGATTTATTATATTGTAGATGAGAAGCTGAAAAATGAGGCTTATTTAATTTTTCTTCAGTCTTTCTAGAGTTATGTATTACAGGAAGACAACTTCCTCTGGTTTGATTGCTATGTACAAGTTAGGATGTCGTGTACACTAATGATGAAGACTTTTGATCAAACTGTCGTTCCTTTCAGGCTTGCTCATTCAATGAAGACAAAGCAAACCACTTGACTTAAAGAACTGGGAAAACACACAACATCTCCTCTCTATTCAGCGTATATTAGAATCACAAAATCACCACTAATCTTTGGCTGGAAGAGACCTTTAAGATCATCAAGTCCAACACTCAACTCAGCACTGTCAGATAACCCCTAAACCCCTAAACCCCTAAACCATGTTCCTCAAATCTTTTAAATCCCAGCTTCACTACATTAAAAGATCCAGTTCAGTTTCCTAGATTAAACTATATTAAATATCACAATCATCATAGAATCACATAACCATAGAATGGCCTGGTTTGGAAGAGACTTCCAAAGGTGGTCCCTTTGATAGACCTAAATAAACCCAATAGATCCTATTTCCTTTATGGACTTTCTTGTCATTTCCTTAATATAAATAAATAATGATTACTGGAATGTCGCTGTGAAGCAACAGCACTGACCAATCACCATCCTCATATTTACCTTGGTGTTTTTTCAAAGTTAAAGGTTAGAAATGAGATGTGGCATCATGACTTCCCTCGCCAGCAGAAAGGGATTCTAGCACTTGCTGAAGGGGATCCTTGGGCATGATTCATGACATATAAAGCAGGCACTTGGTGTTGGGAAAGAATGGCTCAAACATGCCTGCCTATACTGATCATAACTGTGGGAATTTTATGTCTACCTAGAAAATATGTTTCCACCCTCTGGGACTACAGTTGCAACAGTCAGGTGAAAAGAGGCTGATGTGGGGCACAGATCCTCTCACTATTTAGGCTTTCTGTGTTCTCCCAGGGTTTTCCAAACAAAATGAAATTACAATCATAGAATATAGAATGTCAAAGGATGTGTCCTGGGCTAAAACAAAGGTCTAGATCAGTCCTAGGTTGGTGCCTGCAATCCAAGCACACCGATCAGCTCTTACTGAGAATTCAACAGAAAATGAAGCAACTCTGCTAAAAAGAAAAGAATTGATTGAGCCCATGGCCAATAAGAAAAGGAAAAATCCCCTAAGAAGTAAAAGAACAAAAAGAAAAATATCAGAAACTATATCACAACACCTTTACACGCAGTCTGAGAGAAATGGGAGACAGTTAACACATAGCCTTTGGCTTCAGATAAGAGCCTGGGAGAAAGGGTGTGCACTAACACTCAAACCAGAGGGGGAATTCACCCATCCCCTCCATCCACATCATGATGCTTGTGGAAAAGTTCCTTTTCCAGTCCTCTTGCAGACGTTGTCTTGGGAATTCTTAGCACTGTGACCATGGCCAGCAGATTCAGATCTTTGAGGCCAGCAGCATCTCAGATGTAGGGACAGAACCCACCTGCTGTGGTAAACAGGCCCTGTTCAAGGGCCTTTTCCTCTTTTCCTTCTGTTTCTTCTCCCAAGTGACTATGGCCTCAAGAGACAGAAAGAGTTAAGAGCTCATCACTGTCTCTTGATCTTCAAAGACAATCAGGCTGCAGGAGCAGTGTATGGGACTGTGGCTCCTTGCTTTGGCCTGATACCAGGAACTGGGCTGGGGCTGGCCCCCAGGGCAGAGCTGCACTGACTGCCCTGCAGCCAGGCCAAGCTCTTTCCAAGGAGGGGAGGGCTGCAGTTCCACCGCTCTGGTGGAGCAGCTAGGCCAGGCCCTTGCCCCCACCAAGGGGGCTGTGATTCCACAGTGCCTGGCAGGGGTCAGTGGCAAGGCCACAGTGGCCAGGCCTTCTTCCCCTCCAGCCCAGAATGGGGGGGGGAATTTTCTCCTGCAGAGCAGAACTCTCTGTTGACTAAGAGACAGAACAAGCGCAGAAAACAGGGATTCCACTCCCTTTTATGGACTCTGTCCACCAGTCACCTGTAGGGTCCAGACACCGACCCAGGGGTCTGATGGGAGAGCTTTCTCTAGCTTCAAAATAAAATGCTCTTTCAGCACAAAAGCACTAAATCAAACACTGAACATCTGGACAATTTTCAAACTAAAACAAGATGGAAGGGACCTTAGAGATTATCTCCTCCAAGCCCCTGCCATAGGCCAGGATAACTCTCTGCTAGACTTCGTTGCTCCAGACCTCATCCAACCTGACCTTGAACAGCTCCAGGGATGGGCATCCACAGGCTCTCTGGGCAATCTATTCTGGAGTCTCTCCACCCTTGTACTGAAGAACTTCTTCCTAATATCATGACAGTACATGATGCTTTGGCTTTTAAGTGATCAAGAAGTCTCTCTGCTTAGAAACTGGTACAATAAGATTCACATGAAACCTGGACGGAGTGACTGAATGACTCTGCTCTGAGGAGATCTCTGTAGGCTAGGCTCAAACATGCCTAGATTAAAATTGACAGATGTTTATCTCACTTTCTCATAAAGCCTTCCGCTGATGGAAGCCCCTTATCCTTTCCAGGAAACTGACTCAAATCCTTCCCACTCTTCAGCAGCAAAAAGATTCCCTGATATCTCATCAGAGCACAGTATTCTCCAAGGGTCTCTGTCTGGAAGAGCCCTGTGAAGAAGTGTGTTTCTTGGATGGTTTCTCTGTCTAGGAGGCAAAAAGAAGAGTATTATAGCACTTAAGTATTCCCTTGTTTCTAGTCCCTATAGCATTCCTGGATATGCTACCTTCCTTCCACTTCCCAAAAAGCCACCTACAAAACCAATAAGCACTGATTAAATTCCACTTATCATAATAGTAAACTAAATTGATTAAGGGCAACTGCACTCTAGCCAGGACCTCTCTGGTTGCTTTTTAGTCTTGGCAGTGATTCAATTCTTGGTAAAATCAGAGCACAGAAAGCAGCCGATGTGGATGGGCTGTATCATTCCAGAACTACTCGAAAGCTTGCTGGATAGAGATGGACAGCAGCCATGAAGTTCTAAAACATGAGATTAGTTCTTCCAGGAAATATCCCAAGACAGAGCACACTGATCAGTCAGCACTTTCACTGTGATCTGAGGAAGAACAATTTGGTCTTTCCCAGTTTCCCTTTGACATTCTCAGAGATTATAAAGAGCCGACAAGCTTTAGGATAAGGGGGGAGGTCATGAACTTCCTGTAATGCCCTCTCTTGCAGACATATCAAAAGCATTGATAAGCAAGTTGAATTCTTGGAGATGCCCAACACCTGCCTCCTGTAGGGTTCAAAAGAAGCCACACAATCTCTGACTGTCTGGACTGTGACAGCACCATCCCTCTGGTGCCCCTGGTGCTCAGGATATGGTTCCCTTTCCCATGCCAACCTGTGTTATTGTCCTCTGACCTCTCATTTCCTAGATCAGAGGAGAAGACGTCAGATTTTTGGGTGGGGAAGGGAGTTAAATGTTAAGCAAGCCTAATCTACAGTATAAACCTTGCTCCATGAGTTCAAAGAGCATGTCAGGGAGTGTTTGGGACACAGTGATAGCTTCAGAACAGACCCATATGGGACTGGTATACTGCTTACAAAGGTAAAACACATCCTTTGGCCTTGGCAGTGGCTGCCACCATCACATGATAGGAAATGGATTTTCTGCTGGTGCTTGTAACCCAAGACTTTTCCATTTCTAACCCCCTGATGACAAATCTATTTCTAGATTTCCCAATTGTGCCTGTCAGCTCTATTCATTATATTTCTAAGGTGTGTCTGAACAGTGGGATATTTATTCCATTTTTATTTATTGGTGGGGAACTTTTTCTCCATGAGACAAGGCAACACTTTGCTTCCCTCTTTCCTTATACTTACATGTATCTGCTCTGTTTAGGAGAGACTGGACACAACAGTACACAAGTCCTAAGTTCCAAGCCCTCTATTTATTGCACATTTATATATGGGAACCCCTCCCTCCTTATTTCTGAGATGTGTTGTGAACCAAAGGGCTTTCTGCAAGAAAAGGTGGATTTAGACTAGCAATGGAGCACAGAAAGGACTAATAGGAGTCCCTGGAGATGTGTGCAAGTGTCTGGAGGGATACAGAACCGTTTGTCTTGTGTGATTGATTGGAGCTGCTGACAGACAACTGTGGGTTTGTTCATGAGTAAATTAGAACTTTGAAGAGGGATAATAATAAATAATATGAGCATAAATCAGTCTGAAGTGGCTGGAAGTTTGTGTAGGTTGTAAGCTAACTAAGGCTTCCTAATAACACGAACGAGTTTCTGGAAGAGCCTCCTCTTACACAGTAATGATGGAGTACAAGGTACATGGGGAAAAGTGAATGGTGTTTTATTGTGTTAACAGAGGTCCAAGGATTTCCATTTTAATTCTGTAGTCTTATCAGAAGATCCTTCAGCTCACCTTCATTTGACCACTTCAGAATGCAAGATAAGTCATTATTAGTGATGACTGATGACAACAAGACCAACAGCAAGACAGAGCATTAATTAATTGAGATTTCACTTCTGACCATACACCCGAGTTGTCACATGGACTTGCCTGGAAATTCCTGATGGTGAAGGCACTTGTCTCCACCACTGTGTCTGGTTTGCTCTTCCTGTAGAAGCAACTGGCTTTTGTTGCCCCCTGAGTCTGTCAGAGTTGTCTTGTTCTGCTTACAAAAGGCTATCTGGAAAACATACCATCTATTATCAGGGCTCTGTTCAAGCAGAATACTATCAATTTACCCACATGAAGTCCCCTCTAACAGCAGGAAAACCTCAACCCAGGAGCTAGCTCCAGAAAAGCCTTGCTCAGGTTTGCTGATCACTCCAGACCAGGCATCTCTGACTCTCTTCTCAGGAATCTTCCCTTCCACTGTGCTGAAGTTTATTTCAACTTCAGTCTGTATTCCATGTTAGTCTGGCAGTATAAGATACCAAAAGCTGCTGCTTTGTTTTCCATCCATGAGTCTTTTCTGATTTGCCACCAGCCCATTATATCTGCAATCTTTTCAAAGTTTGGCAATTCTGATTCTAGAGATTCTGATTTTGGTGTATTATTCTAGTTTTAGGAAGAAGGTGTGTCATGCACAGAGGGGAATAGTAAATTCAGTGTTTGACTGACAGTATGAGAAAAAGCTAAGCCAGACTCACAATGGAGTTTCCTCGAGGTGGTGGCACTAACCTTTGGCTTCTGGCAAATTAATCAATTTAATCTTTCAAATCCTTTCTTCACTCAACAAGTTTTATTAAATGAGCTTTTCCTTTTATTGACAGCTACATTCATACTCTTGGTCTTCTGAGATAATTTCAATGATTGACCTGTAACACTGCTGCATCCAAACTGATGATAGAAATATGAAATCACCAGCTTTACTTCACACTTCCCAATCAGTCCTAAGTCAAACTTGGTGAGGTCTTTCCAAATGATTAAATCTATGAGTCTAGGTTTATAGAATATGTTTACAACCATTAAAAACCCATTTGCTGCCTAGCTATGTTTTCTCTTTTCCTTGTGTTTTTAATGCTTTAAGTGACGAAAGTATCTTCAAGAGGGAGTCCTTGTGATGGACTCTTCAACATCATTCACTCTTCGCAATTTCAGACCTCAGACAGTTCGATGTCTAGACAATAGCCAGTTATCTTAGGCTTTTTGTTAAAAAGTGTCTTCCAGAGAGTAACTGCCCACATTTATGGTGGAAATGTCCTCATTTTTTAGCCTTCATCGCTTTTCAAGAAGGTTTCGGGTTCAGACTCACATATCTAATTTTAAAACCCCTAAACAAACCCAGATTAACCCTTGCCAGGAGGTGCAAGCTGTGAACTACAGAATCTCTGCTTCTTCATGGTAGCAATCTCAAAGCCTCTTGGTTGCACCAGGACATAGGACAAGGGGATAGGATTGTGACACTGATCTCTCTTTGAAGAGTTGTGAGGTGGGGATTCCTCATGTGAGCCTCTTGTGGAGTGTGTTCATCTTTCAAAATTGCAGCTACTTTCCTCCCAGAAAACATGGTTAAATAAAACTAATAGCTCTAAAACCCCTCTATTTGGCCACTGTGATTTCTCTGACTACAACGGAATTTTAGAAAGCAGAAGGAAAAAAAAGAAAAAAAGAAAAAAGAAAAAAGAGGGATTTGAGAAGAGTAGTTGCTTGTTTTTACTTCTCCTGAGTTATGGCTCGTTTCCTTTGAAGTTCTGCTGACTTTGTACCACGGCATGTTACAGTGAGTTAATCCATCTTCCTCTCGCCTGCTGCAGAAGTGCGTTTTGCTCTTCCTTTCTTTCTTCACAACCCCACTCCAAACACACCCACCATGTCCTCTCTGACTCGCCTTGCTTCTTGTGAGAGTAGAAAGCGGTTTCGGTCTCTAGCCAAGAAGTGACTCTGGACTTGGCAAGAGAGATGGACTGGTTTACACAAAAATAAATAAGAAATAAAGGGTGGGAGGGGGAAGAAGGTGTGTTCTCTGCTTTATGGGAAACAGACATTTGCAGAGCTTTCCGGTGAAGATAGTCAGGGGACACATTGCCATTTAAACTGACAGTTCTATAGCAAAGACTCTGGAAAAAACACATGAAGTGATAAACTGCTCAAGATCTTATAGGGCATTAGGTACGCAAAATAAAACAAACCAAAACAAACACCAGAGCAACCCTCCACTAGTTAATAGTACATCTGATGTGACTTAGATTCAGCTAAATACCTCAGAGATCATTTAATTCCAACCCCCTGCCATGGGCAGGGACACCTGTTGCCAGACCAGGTTGCCCAGAACTTATCCAGCCTGGCTTTGAACTCTTCCAGGGATGGAGCAGCCACAACCTCCCTGAGCATCCCAGTTCCAGTTTCCTTTAGGTACACAGATCATTAGGGGTTGGAAGGGACCTCTAGAGGTTCAACACCCCTGCTCAAGCACAACCATAGAACCTAGGGCAGATCACAAAGCAATGCATCCAGACAGGTCTTGGAAGTCTCCAGAGAAGGAAACTCCACAATTTCTTTGGGTAGCCCATTCCAGTGCTCTGTAATCCTTATAGTATAGAAATTTTTCTCATGCTGAGGTAGAACTTTCTGTGCTCTAACATACACCCATTACCCCTTCTCCTATTACAGGGCACAAGTCAAAAGTGATTGCCCCTTTCTCCTTGACATTCAGTCCTCATATATTTATATACAGTAGTTAAATCCCCTCATGATCTTGGTGAGCCAGTGAGACCAATTGGAATTTTTGGAGGATACTCACAATAGCTGCAAATAGGTATTTTCACTAGTTTACAAGTTAGGTCCTCTGTGGGAAAAGGAGGAAAAGGGAAGAAAAGGAAAGAAAGATTATGATCTTGGAGGTCTCTTCCAGCTTTAATGATTCTATGATTCTATGAAAAGGCTTTAAACCATGCAAAGTCAACATCGGACTGAGCAGTAAGGGGACAGACTCAGCCAGGGACACAGGACTCATTACATTCACCTTGTTTTTCCCTTACTGGTGCAAAGGTGTCAATTTAAATGCTGCTGAATCCAAAGATGTTTCTGATTTATGGAACAGCCTATTGAAAGAAGCCACTGAGCACAGACACAGTGATGGCAGACACTTTAACATTTTTGTATCCCACTTATCCCACCTTGCAATGAAAAATCTGTACATAACACATTAGACAAAGTTCAGATTCTGAGGACTGAAGTGGATTCAGTGATTTGAGATGTTTCTCTATATCTGCCCTTTGTTTACTGGGTGACTATGAGCTTTTTCTGCTTGTTCTTCCAAGTCTTGAGAGTTCTTATGTTTTCCTGCCATGAAAAAACCATGCTTTTCTCTTATTCGGCAGGGATAATGCTGAAACTATCAGCTGGAGAATCAAGCCTGACTTCTCATGAAGCTGTAAGGATCATAGAATAATAGAATCACTTAAGATGAAAAGATCTTTAAGATTATTGAGACTAACCCTTAAAGATTAGCTCATGAAGGCTCTGATCATGGTCTGGATATGATGAAGTTCATCCTAATTTTATAGGGTGGTGCAAGTCTGACCATCCTGTGCTTAGGGAAGGGAAAATTGGGTAAGAAGATATGGAATTGGTCCATCAGTTTGGTTTAGCTACAGGTTTTGCCCTTATGCATGTCTATCTTGAAGTTGTGAAATGCAATTGCTGACACAGCCTTTCTGTGTATAGCATCTGCACTCCAACGTTTAGCTAGTGGGTTGGGCATGAAGGGATTAATTTAACTTCCAGCCCTAGGCAAGATTTTTTCCCAGGTCCAGCTCTCCAAGATCCAAGAATTTAGCTAAAACATTCCTCACTTTTCATTTTTTTTCACTATTAGTCAGAAAGGAGTAATGCCAGCTATCTCATGGGTAGAGTTGTCTGTCTGCTTCTAAGGTCAAAACTCTCATGGACATAATCCAGATGTCTGCAATTTTGTCTGAGGTGTATGCCAGTCCTTGCTGGGTTTTACTGTAGAACAGATCAATACTTCTTAACTGAGATAATTCTGAATCTAGACACATGGCTTTCCTCCATGTCCAAACCCATTTTGATTATTATTGTTTGAGGGGGGTGTCAGGAAGGTCTTTGAGAACAAGAAAGATGTTCACAAGGAAGAAATTACTTCCTTACAGAGAACCGGAGGATAACTGTTGCAGGTAGGTTTTCCAGAAGGGTGAGTCCACCAGGCCTTTCATAACTCATCTGACACCCTGTAAACTCACAGCTTCAAGTGTGAGGGATGTCTTGCTTTCCACCATAGTTTTAGAACCATTATAGTTGTCACAACTTACTAAAAACATTGTATATGAAGGGGGTGTTTGGGGGAAATATAACATTCTGGCAGGAGTATAAGTAAATAA
This sequence comes from Upupa epops, assembly GCA_013397515.1. NCBI lineage: Eukaryota > Metazoa > Chordata > Aves > Bucerotiformes > Upupidae > Upupa > Upupa epops. The sequence goes on along the minus strand of VZRI01014168.1, from coordinate 56,802 downwards.
TTCTATTTAAGCCTTAAAATCTAAGGATTTTAGAACTGCCCTGATCAAAGCAGTTCTTTCTTTGCCACAGAGAATAGGAGTTGCTCAGGACGGAGATGGCTGGTTGTGAATTTTACAAATTCATACAAAACTTAGCACAGTAAAATGCTACTCTTGTATTGAAGAGCTTCGACAATAATTGCAGTTACAATGTGCAAACAGCTTCTTGGGAGGCTGCAGTGCTAGACAGCTGGCTGCAGGCATTTATCTCACACTTGCCTCCTGGGATGGAAAATGGGTTGGAGATTTCAACTCATGCTCATCTTTACTTAGCATTGATTGATTCAGCAAACCTAAAGCATATGATAGGAAACTAATAATCATCTTCTCTTCCAGGCTCAGGGATTGCTTAAGTGTTTCTGAATGTGTTTATGATGGGAGGTTGCACGCTAGCAAGATTTATTAGGCCTGGCAGTCTGTGCACATGTCTGTTACATGATTAATACAGTTAACAGTTCTGAATCAACAACCTACAAATATTGTCTCAGAACTTGCCAAGGAAAATCTGCAGCTCCAGCCCATCCAGAGAACAGTAGCAGCATTTATACTACTGTATTTCAGTCTTAGCAAGTTTCCTTGCGATACTGATTATGGTGGTGGTGAGATGCAGGGTAGAAGAATACAATTGTCCCAGATTTTAAGAAAAAAAAGCCAAATTATAGATGAAGATTTAGAAAATCTGTGGAGAAATAGAGATGAACCAAAGTGAGCCCCTATGACTGTGCTTGATTCAGAGTCTGGGTGGTGCCAGTGCAATGCCTTGTGTTATGCATCTCCTTTCAGAGAAGGAAAGAGCTAACTGAGCCCAAATTCTGAAAAAAATCCCACCTAAACCATTTTCTTTTAACTCCTAGATTTGGAATATAATCTGTACCTCTGTTATTGAGCTCTAAAATATGTGACTTGACCAGAGGTGAAAAAGAAGAATAAATTATAGAAATACATTGGCCTCACTGATTTCCTACCACTCTGAACCCTCTGACTTCAGATGCTTCCCCTCCCTGGAAGTGTTCAAGGTCTGGTTGGATTGGGCCCTGGACAACCCGGTCTGGTGAGAGTTGGAGGGGAGTGGAAACCAGGTTAGCTCTGAGGTCCTTTACAACCTAAACCATCCTATGATTCTATGATCCATGCTTCTATTAGAATATTATTGTATCTGATGGGTTAAAGAGCCTTTGGATGAAGAATGGTGGTTGCTATAGAAGGAAAAATAGCTGCTTGCTATGAAGACTTTTACTCTATCTCAGGAGCAAACAAATGTTGACTTTACCTCATCTCCTAGTACATAAAATCCTATAGCAGAATCAATAAATGTCCTTTGCATAGATTTTGCATCTTCCTTTCAGGTGTCATTTCCCAGTGACCTTCTCGAATGACAGCACCTCAAGGTAGAAATATTTCTGGAAAACAGATCTGCTTGTTTGCACTATGATCACAACCCTGTGGCTCCTCAAAAGCACTGTGTTCTTGGCTCCTTGTCCCAGGTCCAGGGTCTGAAATAGAGGAGGATGTTGGCTGGCGATTGGCACAGTGACACCAGCCCATAGCATTTCATTGTTGTAACGGGGTGGTATGTGTCATTTGCTTGTGTTGTACACCGTGCAGATGCATTTAATGCATAAGATGCAGATTCAGCATTTAAACAGTATCTTTTCCAGCAAATCAAACCACACTACCAAATCTCATGAATCATTTTCCTATCTAGAGTACTTGATTGATTTTTCAGAACGAAGTCAGTTACCCATGTCCTGGAGGCTTGTGGAAGCAGAATGTAGAACAGACTCATAAGTTTTCCTTATCCTTTTTCCTAGGATCAAAACAGGCTGAAGTCCAACAAGACCTGACATAGGGGCAGCATGGATAGTGAGAGAGTGTGGGCATCACAAAACCTGCAACAGCTTCAGAACTATTGAGAAACAGTTGAAAATGTTGAAACAGCAGCGGCAAAGCTGTAAATCTCAGGACAAATACACTAAGAGCATGTAGAAGAAACAGATATTTTCCTGTTGGCTTAGGGAGTTAAAAAATAAAGTCAAAGACAAATCTTGGCTTTGGGCCCACGTTCAGCTCAATCCATCCAAGGCCACACAGTTAGCCAATAGCAAAGCCCTTGTTGTACCCTCTGGGTTCCAGTTCTCCCCACCAAGTGGTGCTGCCCCTCACTGGCCACTGCATCCAGATAAACAATCCTCCTCTTTAACAACCATCCTAACACAGAGATCAAGAAAAGGTCCAGGAAACTTTCCCACTGCTAAGCTAATCAGGAAGCAAAGATTTGGACAGGCAGGCAGAACCTCAGCTGACATTGGATGGCCAGGCTAGCTTCGGATTTCAGGAATATTGTCCTGATTCCTCTCCTGTGGTTACCCACAGCCAATCAGGATCCAGACTTATTAGAGGTTATTTTTTTTTGTGGGGCTGCGGGGTTGTGTGAAGCAACGTGTATTCCTGCCTTAAAGTTTTGTAAAGCGACACTGGGCTCTTATTTCCCTTGACCACTACATCCAGCTGCACAGGGAGCAGAAAAGCCACACGAACTATGTTACAAAGCCAAAACAGCCTTTTGCCTTTAATTCCTTTTTTTTTTTCCTTGGAAAATGTTTACGGATATATTGGACAGAAGACTTCATATTCCCGGTGTGGAGGAAATTATGCAACAGACGTAGTCCATTCTCAGGTATGAAGAGGCATCCAAGAATCACAACAACATGTGAGCAGAGCCCTCCTCTCTGTAACATCAACAGAGCATGCAGGGAGTCCCTGTCTGGTCATGGGATGTATCACAGACTGTGTGGAAATTGTAGAGCTTGGTAATCACAAGGTCTGCTCCTGCCAACAGGCACACTGACAAGAATTTGGCGTGTTCATTACGGTGCTGTCCTGCCTTCCTCAGCTGCAGGAAACACCATAAACTGCTCTGGACTTCAGTGTCTGTTGGTGTCAATAGAAAAATTAATAATTCATGAACTTTCATCTTATTTAAATGCCACAGCGTCCCCTCCCAGTGAGGGGTATCTGTAACCTTACCAGTTACTCTGTATGTGTAACAGAATGTGTTAGGGTTTTAGAGTGTTGGAGATGTTTTGAAATATTTCTCAGTAGGATGTTGTGGTTTGGATCAAGTGTATCACAGTGACTCTAGAGACAAGAGTTTGATTTTCACTGTGGGATTTGGCACTGTGGGATTTGTTCCTTCAGTTTAGCTGAACGCAAATGCCTGAAGATTCAAACTGGATGTAGCATCAGTACCAGCTATAACATCTTCCCAGTGCTGCTGTTTGTGGAAGGTGGAATGCCTTATCATTTCTCTCAAGCTGGATTAAAACAAAGGGGAAGTTGCACCTAGTTCATGAGCAGACAACAGGATTTATCATTCTGTCATTTGCTGATTGTGATGTTTTTAATTTCAGCCTTTGCACATCAAGCTAAGATGACCATGCTATGTCGAGCTGGTGGGAACAAGTTTTGTGGTCCTAAAAGATGACAGGTCTGTCCTATCATGATGGAAGTTTGAATAGTATGCCTGGAATTTGAGCTGAACCTGGTGGTCCCAATAAGGGTTGAATGAGGGAAGGTGCCTTTGTCCCCTGTACTGGGCTGTGTTTTATCTTTTCATATCTGCTTAACTGTTTAAACCAGCTGAAACCAGTGACAAAAATTTGAAATAAATCTGATGATTCACATCACAGGATGAACCAACCCCCCAAGTCTTCCTCAAGGCTCTGAAATTGATTTGTTTCCCACACAAGGACAAAAAGCATTGGAGCCAGACTCCTGCTTCCCAAATAGTGTCTACAGCTGAACTGTGTGTTTTCTAGACAGCTTCATTCAAGCATGTTGACCTATAAGGTGGCCTCCCCATGTAGCTTCATCCCTTCTCTTGCTGTCAGGTGGATGTGACTGTGCAAGCTGAATGTGCGGATGGTACTGGGTAAATACACAAAGTACTGAGCTGGAAGGGTATAATTCATCTTTCCTGATGTGTTTGCTGCTCTTATGTTAGAAAATTAAGCACTTTCACAGGGCAGCTGAAGCTCTTCTAAGATTGGTATGTCTTCTGGTTGGGGCTTGTCTCCCATGGAACATGTAGCTGTAGATGACATACTCATAAAGCTCAGCTATCTACAGCGGGTCTTTGTAGACATGAGTGTAGAGCACAACAGTCATTTCCCATTGGAAAACTTTTGCTGATAGAAAGCAGCATGCTGAGAAACAAGAAATGATTATTTCTGGACAAAATGTGTGTCAGAAAGTGGTTGTTATAGGTGTTTTATTCTCCTGGGTTGGTTTTTGGTTTTGTTTTTTTCTGTTTTGCCCTCATAACCTTTGGTCATTTATAATGTTAAATCTGGTGACTCTAAGATGCTCTTGTTGTCATGTACTCAACATAGTCCATTAGTTTCTGTAAAGCAGTTAGCAAACAAGTTCCGAAGCCATTAAGTACTTGGGGATAAACAAGAAATAAAGCAATTCCAACAGAACAAAATCAAACTTTATTTGATCTTTTTTTAATCTGTTTCATGCATCCCTGTTCATCCTGATATCTGCTCTGGCATCTGGTGCAATTAGACATGCGTGTTCCTGTTCAGGAGATGCACAGTCAATGTAACGTGCTGTCAGTGTTCCTCCTGCATCTCTCCTCCCAGAGCAGAGCCCTCCTACATCCTAAACATCAGAAAACAAATTGCTGTTGGGTCAGGCTGGCCTGACAGTTTCTATTAGGTTGGCTCATAAAAGTGAAGGACGGGTTTCATAACAGAGCAAAAAGGAAAATTAGAGAAAACCTGGTCATTAAAAGCTTTTTCTGTGTATTTCCATCACTCCAGAGGCCTTTGTGGAGGGATGTTGCATTGATTTATGCACTGTCCCAAGTGTTCTTGCTTTTGCAGCTTCCTAGAAACCCTGAGGAAACAGCCACAGCTGGTGTTACAGGGCAATTAATTTTATTTTCCTCAACGGGAAAATTCAGGAAGGGCTCAGCAATTAATGAAATCTGTCATTTTTGGTAAAAATCAGGTCCACAAGGATCCTTTGCTAGCTTTCCAGATAGAACCTCTACAGGGTTCTGTAGTCGGAAGAGTGGGATGAAGAGATGCTAAAGATTCAGAAATGCCTGGGCAATTCGTGTGTTTTATTTATTTACTCTTTCTTATTTAAGCAAATCCTACAGAGGCTACTTGAATTTTCTTCTATTTACTGAAGTGTATTGCTGGGAATAAAGGTCTTGGATTTTACCTTCTGGGGATGGTGTGAGGTCCCCAGTGCTGGGGGTTTCTGGCAAAGATGATAACACATCTGTCAGCGAAGACACAGGTGAGACTGTGTAGGAGAAATATACCCTCAGGATCACTTCCAGACCTGCATTTATAGCATCGAACTGTAGTGTGTTTAGAAATGGCTTAAGATCTCTGTTATAGAGAGAAACTTGTACTTGCTACCAATGGGGAGGCAGCTTTGCATCCTACTTGAGTTCAGACTATAAACCTAATGAAGCAATAGAAGCTGGATTTTTAAATTCAGATTTTATTCAGGTTTTTCTTCTATGGAAAAGAAATTTGTTTCTGTTAGGTGTTTTATTAACTGATATCAAGGAACATTGGAACAAACCCAAGACAACACCCTCATGACTGACTTTTCTTCTTTCAGTATCTTTTTTCCCTCAGAGACCACTCCAAAACCTAATATGTGTCACCACTAGAAAACTACCCTTTCCATCTCTGACAACTTACTTCTTCCTCTGTTTACTTTGTAATATAGATGTGCTCTTCATATTTATTCACTTCCTGAGGAAACCAAAACCCCATCATCTGCCATCATGGTAACATTTTCACTTCTGTCTTATATGTTCTTACAAATTTTGTATAAAATATACATTTTTCTTGGCTTATTTTGCTTATCCATAAAATGAACTTTGCATTTATGCATCAGGATGGCTGCAAAATGACCCAAATATACCGAATTTATCAAAAATATAAACAATTAAATTTTACTTTGTGAAGCATTTTAACAAAATACATAGCATCAATTTATATGCAATAGATTTGTAATTCAGACAGAAAATTTCTGTAACAATTTTCATACTGACAATGTTAACAAAGCAATGATTATTTAAATTTATTTTAATTCCAAATATTCAAGTTTATAAAAATGCCCTTTGTTTTTTCTAACACTTAGCCAGCAATGATCCATTCGAGGTACTTCCTTCAGCTATGGGATTCACTATTAAGCAGACCATAACGTAGTTCAACTATTGTATATTCAACAGTATTAAAACTAATTAGAGCTTTGTGAAGTAGCCTTACCAGCCTACTAGCAAGAAAACGATCTGAGAAACTACCCCTGGGCATTATTGTTGACTTGCTGAAGTGTAGAAGTAGTATCAATTTAGAAACTAGCTATCAATTCCAGAAGAATTATTTCAGAATGCTCCTGTATTAACTATACAGATGTAAGAACTAATTGTTGCTGACTTATTCCATGTGCGTAAGGGGATCTTTTGCCTTTTGAATGTATGGACAGATGTCCCCATGAAATGCTTTTTCTCTCTTGCCATTGGGGGAACCTGGAGAAATAGCTTAAACTCCTAATTTTCAGTCAGCCATCAATAGCTGGGACATCTCATTCCAAAGTATGGCTGAAGTCAAAGTCAGCTCCAGAGAACTGTTGACATCCAAAAGTCTACATCTAATTTTGATAAGTGTTTGAAACAGTTGAAAGTTAAAAATTTTGTCTAGAGCAAAGCTTGTCCCAAGAGCTCACTTTGCACAAACCCTCATTCTGACCTTGAGACGTAGAGTTTAACCTCTGTAGACCTTACAGCAACCTTCAGTTTCAGCTGGGAACTATGCTGTAATGAATCTGATATGGGAATTATCATCTAAATTAATTTAGTCCCCTAGAGGCTTAATATAGTTCATTAAAATGTGGGGTTTTAAAGTATTTTGCCTCCTGTGCCTTAAATGCTTTGGACCCTGTGACCCATAAATTTCCCCATTAGACTGTTTGTATGGAACAGTTACTCTTTTAATCACTGGGCAGTTGACATCATCTTTGGGAAATGCCCTGGTAGTGTTTGGGTAGTTAAATCTATCACCACAATTCCACAGTTAAGTCATACACTGCAGCTCTACCAGTGGAAATTAAACCAAAAGGAAGTGAGAGGAGACCTGTACAGATGTTGTCTCATTAGTTGATGACCTGCTCATCTACATGCTAACACAAGAGATCCAAGCTGAGCTCCATCCAGCTCATGCTAAAGCACAAGACTGATGTTTCCTTACATCAGGTTTGGCACTGTGAGCGTCATTCACAAGCCACTGCTCTCTTTCTCCTGTTTATAATGATGCTTTGATGGCTAACAATGGAAGCTACGTTATTATTTATTATGTTATTTATTATTTATTATATGGAGATGTTATTGGTAGGATGTTTGTGTGGAGGGTATCTACGAGATAGAATGATGATATTCCAGAACCTGTGGCAGCTTCTGGTGTAATAGCCTGGTGTAAAATCTTCCCCTGTTTAAACTTCCAGCAAAGGAAGAAGCATTTATCTCTTAAACTCGGGAATTCAGCTCTGGTGTTTGAGTAACTGTGGTTATCCAAGGTCCTTTATGAATTTCTTTTCTATGGACCTCTAAAGTCAAGTAAATTGGGGTGGGATGAGTCTGGATCTCTGCCAGTAGAAACTGCATCAAAGCAATGCTTCCAAAAAACCCCCCAAAACCCTGTGATGAGTATATTCAGCTCTGGTGGAACAGCTGCTAAATTCTGTGGAGATGTAACTGGTAGAAAATTACTGACACTGTGGAAATTTCCATGGTGCTTGCAAAGTACATCCAGGATCACACTGCCCCAGTGGTTGGTGCTCTGGGAACATACAATGAAAAGTAATTTGAACTCTGCTAAGGTAAACTTAGTGAAAAACCAAAAGGCTGGAATTTTAGACACATACACAAGGTCACACAGTGAAGCAGCAGGACAGCAAAGGCTTGGGACCCACACAACTGAAATCCCAGCTTGCTGCTGCATTCATTAGTCTCAATTGATTTCCCCTCTGTTTTGGGGTCTAAAAAGTAGAATTGTCCTGACTATTTATCCTTCTCCTGAGTCACCAACCATTTCTTCCTTCTTTAAAACTTTCTCTTTCTCCTTTGCCATCCAACCACCTTCCCCTTCAAGACCCCTGAGAAAGGTGCCTGAAGATTAATGGAAAACCAAGACTTCGTAAGTTGTTCTTCTGCAAGTGGATTTAATCCAGACTCTCAATGGCACCCAAAAGTGTATTTTGGGATGTAATTACAAGTGATACACTCCACAGAGAGCTCATTTATTCTGAAATAAGTATGGAAGATATGTTAAGCAAGATGTTTTCTCTGCTTTTTCTTTTTTTTCTTTCACCTGACACCGCAGCATCAGGACACAAAACTGCAGTTTGACTTAAAATAATGAAGTGAGATGTTCCATGAAGTTATTTCCAGCTGATGGGCTACATGCTACATAAATATGCAGGAGACTCCCAAAGGAAACCAGCAAGTCACTCAGGCTTGCATCAGTTTCAGTTCTGCAGTGTATGGGACATCCACATCTCTCTCTGTAAGAGGAGTAGTTTCCATGCATGATATGTAGATGCTAACATTTTATATACATGTTTATTTTGTGTTCTTCGCTCCCTACCAGAAATACAACTACTGCTAAGTTGTATTGCATCCATCACCTGAGGTAATAACTTCAATCTGTGAGAATTCACTCATGGGATCAGGCAAGAGCATAGGAGAGCAAGTGTTAAATGAGAAACTCGTGAATTTGCCCAAGCCATTTTTTTATATGGAGAAGGTTAAAATCAGAAATGCCAGCAGAGGTTTTGTGGAAAACAGGCAAATTCAGGACGTTTTGCATCAGACTGAGAAAGGTCAGAATTTCTGGCAGACGATGAGGCTAGCGTTCAGATTCAACTCAAACAGAACCATTTCTTCTTCAGGCTCCCCACTGACAAATTCAGAACAGTTTGGATTTGGATGAGGGAAGTGTCTCAGGAAAAACAAGACCTAGCCATCCACTTTTGAACTAAACCTGAACCCAAACTGGACTTGGATTTGAATCTGGAGGAATCTCAGTTTCTTTTTCCTGCTTTCTCTTTCCCCCCTTCCTTTCCCTTTTCCTGGAAAAAAAAAAGAAGCAAAATGTCTCTCAATTACAGATTCTCAAGGCTAATAAAAAACTCCTACAGGCTCAGTCATAAGAACTACAAACTTGCTCAAACTAATCTGTCATATTTCTAAAACTCCTTTGGTTCTATTTGAACTAGCAATGGGATCATTTTGGTCTGTTAGTAACAAGTGTTGTAACAGGTCTGTAGAATTAGTGAAAACAATGCTTTTCTCAATTATACCAGGACTCACTGCTATACCCCAATCATCACACTTTGTGCCTGAGCAACTTGTGTGCTGATCCCTCCTCCACCATCACCAGCAGCAGCTAGTTTTCTGCTGAAGGCTGATGGTCTTTGTCCAGTTCCACCTCTCTTACTGCTCCCTCCATTTGTTTTTCCACTGAGAACAAATTAAAGTTGAAGTGTCTGTGAAGGAACATTATGGTTGAGAGGCCTGAGAATACCTTAAGGGTGACCTCAGTCAATGCTTTCTATGCTGCACACTGTGACTTGTCACTTTGGCAGGACAAACAGCTGAATTCCTGAGATCTCTGATGTCCATGGCACTGCCATAATCGGCAGGAGTAGATTTTTCCCTATTAATTGCCTAAGTATCAAATTCAAAACAGGGTTCTTTTGATGACATATCCCTTTAGAAGCCCAAGAAGTAGATTTTTGCCTATTAATTGCATAAATATCAAACTCAAAAGAATGTTATTTTGGTGACATATCTTTTTAGAAGCCCAAGATTGTGTCTTACTCCAAATGAAGGAGCCGCAGAAGCAATGCATCTTCTCTTGGTTGTAGATAGCAGAAGATGTTTTATCAGGAACAGCCTTCTGCTTTGTTCACTCCACATGATGGGACACCTTGAACTTCCTTTGATCTTGCAGAAAAGGGGCAGTTTAAGATAGATGTTCCTCGCTCCTGATAGCCAGCGATAGAAGACAGGAACATTTACTTCTCAAAAAGCCACAAACAGTATCCATGGCACAGTCCAGCTTTGACCTCGTGGTGAAAAATGTCCTGTTCGTAGTACAAAAGGGTACAGCATCATCCAGTGATGTTCAAAGAGCAAGCGAATCCCTGTGGGAGGAAGAATTGGAGAGGAAAAACAAATAAAACCCAAGGAAAGGACAAGACATGATCTCATGACATGCCTTTTCTCTTGAACCACCTGGGAGATCTCTCTCCAGAAGCAGACTGTGTTCCAGTCAAATAGCACCACAGCTGCTTCTTTTGGCTGAAAAAGCCAGGGCTTGCCCCTGACAAGTAACATTCATGAGTATTATCCAAAACAAAGCATTTAAAAATAGGAAAGCTGACCTCGTCGTCTAGTGTGACAACGCTGTGGTGGGAGAACCACATGCAAGAAGAACTGAGGACTGATTCCTAGGCGAAGAATTTATCAGCGCACTGTGTTGAACATGTTGTACAGCTGCTTCAGCCAGCACTGAACAAGCAAAATCTGGACCCAGAGCAAAAGATGTTGCCTCAACATGATACTCTGCCCAAGTTAAATAGGCTTTTGGGAAAAATTAAAAAATGCCTTATTATTCTTCCTCAGCCAGATCTGCTACTCCTGTGATCTAAACCGGTGTCTTAGCGTGGTGATCTGCTCTGCAGTACAGAACAATGAGCTTTGTCATTATCTGGCTTTGGTGCCGCTGCTTTGTGGTTGCACTGTATGGTGTCATCCTGCCTCTGGCCAGGGAAAGCTTGACCATTCCCAGCACAGCCTCGGAAGGAGCGTGTTATAAAGGACATTTCTATTCTTTGCTGTGATCAGCTGGTTCTTAGGCAGGAGAAAACACCCCCCCAGTCCTGCATCATAGATTATTTTGGGTTTGAAGGGACCTCCAAAGGACATCTAGTTCAATCTACCCACAACAAACAGGGACAGCACTCAGTAGAACAGGTTGCCCAGAGCCTCATCAAGCCTGACCTTGAATGTCTCCAGGGATGGGGCCTCCACAACACCTCTAGGCAACCTGTTCCAGGAATCCACCACCAAAGAACTTTTTCCTCATACCTAACCTAAATCTCCCCTTTTCAGCTTCAAACCATGATCAAACCATGATTCCTCATGCTACTGTTCCATGCCCTTGTGAACAGGCTCACCTGAATCCCAGCTCAAGTTAGGACATATTTCCAGTAACGGAACAGGAACCAAGATCTCCCTTGCTGCAGAATCACCCAGATGCTGAGCACAGAGCCATAGCAGAAGAAGAAACTACTGTGAGACAGCTTGGTGAACCTTCTATCTTAAACGGACTGTGAGGAACTGAATTATACAGAAGGTGATGATGCTGAGCAGTTCATGCAATCCTTTCACAAGCTGAGGCTGAAGTTTTAATCTGATGGACAAGTTTGTTTGAATCTTTCTTGGCTGAAGCTGTATCTTCAAAGGAGAGACACAGCATTTGAAGCATATTTGAGTGTAGCAGGTCAGGTCACCACCTCTCCTAGCCTGGCAAAGCTCCCCTGCATTTATTCCACCCTAAGATCTGGCCCAGATCACTTAGTTCTTCCTACTTTAGTGTAACTTTGTGTTATGCCTCATGAAAAAGGTGCATGGTGGCTTCTGGCCAGAACATACCAACCTTTTGGAGTTGATCATATGAAAATAAATGAGGGATACCCAGAAGAGTGTGTTATGTATATAAATATATATAACTTTCTTTCTTTATATATATAATATGTATATATTTATGCTGTTCTCTGTCTTGGCCAGGGTCTGGTTTGGAAATGAGACAGCAGTGAAGTTATTAAGAATCTCCACTCATGGTTAAATACCTCCTTAGTACAACAAAACACACTATTGTTGAACTGGGAAAAGATATTCCATAAATCTCCCAAAGTCAAACACCATGACGGGAATATGGAAAAATAGATCTATATATTAACTGCTCTTTTAACAGCATTATTTGACCCTTAGAAAAAACAAACAAGAGGAAAGAAAAACGTTGAAAGCTCAGGAAAAAGAAATTCCTCTGTCTCTTATCAAAAGCACATTTGAAGAGAGGCCTCGGAGGCATCTATTGTTTAATGGGCTATGCTTGATTTATTGCCGATTACATAGCAAAAAAAATTAACGTAACCATTCCAAGGGCATGAGAGGTGCAGGGCTTCAATTTATTAGACCTACGATTCAGGGAATACCTGTTTTTCCCTTTCTTTTCCTCTCTTTCATTCAAAGAGCCTTGTTTGACCAATGGTGTGAAGCAATTTGATGGGCAAGTCCCTCGGTGCCCAGCTCTACCTCACTCCTTTTCCATAACTAAGTGGCCACACGAGATCAGGCCTGAAGTTTGGGTTTACACAGCTGTATGCTGAAGCACAGAGTTCACTGCTTTTATTTTAGGTTTCTTTTACCAGTGATAACAAAAACCATGTCACTCCTTGCCTTCCCGGCTCTCCTGCTCCTTGCTCTCAGGTGTCTGCAGCTCCATTTCATGAACATCTTAGCAAGAAATTCCTCCTAGTGAGGGTGCTGAGGCACTTGAACAGGTTGCCCAGGGAGGTTCTGGCTACTCTATCCCTGGAAGTGTACAAGGTCAGGTTAGATGGGCCTCTGGAGAAGAGAGAAGAGAGAAGAGAGAGAAGAGAGAAGAGAGAAGAGAGAAGAGAGAAGAGAGAAGAGAGAAGAGAGAAGAGAGAGAAGAGAATACCATAATAAAATAAATATATATCAATAAAGGTAGAGAGAAGCTACGATGTTCTCCAGTACTAGATGATCTCTTGGAAGTTATAAACAAATGGAATTAGACTGTAGTTCTGTGTGAGTTATTGACAATCTGACTTATGGGGTCTGTCTTCTACCTTGGGAGCATGGCATGCACGTAGAGACCAGTAAGCACCAAATAAGTGCCGTAGGGGACCCTGCTGGTGGTGCAGAATAAAACACCTCAGCTGGAGGCATTTAGTTTTTGCATATTTTGTTTTCCAAAGCAATGTCAAAATATTCCACTGAAAAAAAACCCCACTTTTATTTTTTTTCAGAAGATATAATTTAGGTGAAAGCTCCGTCTGCTGTTGAGAAATGGCTTTGGAAGAAATGTTTTTTCTGGCAACTCTTCACGATAGTGTGGCTGCTCCTCCCAATGTCTTCCTTCAAAATCCTCCTTAAAAGGCTGGGTTTTGGGATGACTACAAAAAAAGTGAATAAAAAAAGACACTTATTGAACTGCTTCTGTGCATGGATCGTTGTTTCATCATCTTTACACTCTGGTTTCATAAATTCCTTGTGCTGACACATGACTTTTTTTTCCAGATGTCTTCTTCCAGCATGGATTGACCTGGATACCATCTCCCTGGCCTACACTTGTATTCTTGTGAGGTGATGCTTGAATTAACACCTGAGAAATCAGTGCACCACAACAATACAAACTGAGAGCTCTGACGCCATCCATTACTGACCTTTTTTGTCAGTAGTGATAGTAGAGTTGCTGTAGCCACTCTTGTCCTTCTCTTAGGAAAACACAACAGAGATATTTCATCTGAGATACTCATTTAGTAATGGAAAGCAATGCTATCTCAACGTGTCCTAATGGGCCCGTTGTAAAATTTAACCCTAGACATTTGTGACTAGAAGTACATTTCTGTGGGCACTGAGAAGCCAATCATGTAATGTTAGAGAGCTCAAAGCTGATGAGTCATGCAGATAAATTCTAAAGGCAAGGCAATGGGGAAGTAGAATCACTATAACAAATGATCAATCCTACTCCTTTCCTATACAAGGATTGTTGATAATCATTTAGAGGCAATAAAATCAGACACGCTTGAAGATGGTTGTCATGCCTGACAGTGTCTGGTCAAAGGTTGGACTTGATGATCTTAAAGATCTCTTCCAACCAAAGGTATTCTCTGAGTGTGTGATAAATTTGACAAATTAAACTCAACTGCAGTCTATACCTACTCCTTCATGTGGGACGTGTGCCTGGAACTGGGAACACATAGAAAATGTCCCCACAGTTAACAGTGTTGCTTCTTTACCGGCCTCCGATGGCATCCTAAGTCATGCGTGCGTGGAAGGTCTTTTACAATGTGACATGACTCTTTGCTGGGCCCCGAAACGACCCCAGTCAGCAGATGACAATAATAGAACCTGGACCTCTGCCAAGCACAATAGTGGTATTTCCTGGAGTATTCACAGAGTTTCCAGTTCTTCAGACAGGGTGTAGCATGGTAAACCTAAACATCATGGTATTCAAATATCCAGCTCCAAGCATTCACAAGTGACTCACAGTCCTGGGAGCTTCCTATGTTGGTAAAATAACCCAAAATAATTTTACCTAATGAGGTTTAATTGTCAACAAATCAGAGATAACTAGTTTTCTGAGAACCCGGCCTGTTTTTGATTTTTTCATTTACAGATAGCCCAACAATAGAGAAGTCAAAGAGAACTTCTATCTAATATTTATTTATAATTATATTATAAATATAAGTTATGCCTATGTGATTAATAATATCTGCATATTATAAATATAATGTATGTATGTGATTAATAATATTTTATAATTACTATATCATATACTATGGATAATAAAATATTTATCATTGTATTTATTTGTATATGGCAGTAATTATACAAACAGGATAAATTATAATTAGTTGTTGAACTCAGGACACCAAGAAGGGTGCAGGTTGGTCATGAATGATTTCTTCCCCAAAATAGTTGTCAAGAGTTAGCATAGACTGCCCAGTACAGTGACAAAGTCCCCATCCATGCAGAGATTGTAAAGCCTTGGAGATGTGGGGTAAGGGACATGGGTTAGTGGTGACCTGGAAGTGCTGGGTTGATGGTTGAACTGGTAATCTTAAGGGTCTTTTTGAAACAAAACAATTCAACGTTAAAATGATTCTGTGATTCCAAGGTCTCATTGTTTTTTGATCAGTGCAGATCCTACCTATAGAACACTAGGATAATGAGCAACAAAGTGTTGATATCCAAGTGATTGGGCTGGTAGGACACAGTCCTGGATCATTCAACTACAAGAACTTGTTGTAAGAGACTTTATTTCTTGTGCATTTCCTGGTGACAAGTACCATACCTATAGCCTTGTTTTCTCTGGCTGGACACAGTTTTTATAACATTTAATATCCTGAAAATTTAGAAATTTAATATCCTTGAAATCTCTACCTCGTTGTCAAATTTGAAATTAACCAAACGGTTTTCGTGGTAGAAGCGAGATACCGAGTATTGAGGTTTTTTCCTGTATGGAAATAGCTAAAAAATTGGAGGACAGGAGCTAAAATAGGACTTGAAAAGTCCTTAGTTGATTCTTTATTATAAGTCTGTTGCTTACATTAACTGTTAAGTTTTGCAAAAGGCATTGAACACACATAAAGCAATTATCATTCTCAAACTTGGTGTGGGATTGAAAGACCTATTCCCCTCTCAACATATGGAAGAAATCTTGAGGGAAACCCAGTTTTGTCAAACCAAGCTGGTGTCTGAAAGAAAAGCAAAGGTGGTCACCGTCTAAGTATCAGTAAAGATAGAACTTTTCCTAAAATTACATGTTAGCAAATCTGGAGAGCATTTACCCTTTCAAATGAGAGCAGCCGATACGGGCTTTTCCAACATTTTACATAATGTGCTATTTATTAGAAGGGTCGAATCTTGATTCCTCTGTTTTAAATGGGAAAATGAGGTAGGGTGGGATGACACATCTAGTTTAATAGCACAATTTGAGCCTCAGCAGCTTCAGAAATTTGATTTAAAGCAAAGCCACACTGAACCGCACCGGGGTTTTGGCTCTGGGTTTTACAGTCTTCTTTATTATTGCTATTATTTTAATATCCCTGTCCTTGACATACCAATATAACAGCTTTCCACTGAAAATTAAGTTGGAGATGCTGGTAGGGTGGTGTTTCTCAAGGAAATGCTGTCAGAAAAGTGCCTATTGCTGTGAAAGGAAGGCTCTGACTACTAGATGGGAATAAAGAGGGGCAGAAGGAATAGTTTGGGCAATTAAAGTGAATGCAGAGCATTCTGTTGATGTGCAATCTCTTGGAAACAGAAACATCATTTGCCTGCAACCTGTTAGCAGGCAAGTGTTTTAGGAGGGAGTATCTGTTCATCACCCAGGACAAGTGTTTCCCGTCAAAGCAGGGAAGTGATTGATATACATGGACACCTATAGAGTCAAGCAGTCCTGGAAAGAAGATGAACCTTGTCATCCCCATGGATTTAGTTGTATACTTCAGCCCTATCCATCTGGAGTCTTTTTGCTGTGTTAAATACTTCCTCTTCAGAAGCTGCTCACAGATACAATTTTCCCAGATCAAATAAGTAGCAATGTGGGTCTTTGATCAGAATTTTCAACTTCTGCTACAGTCAGTGTCTCATTTCTAATAGGTCTTTCACCTCTTTTAATCTACAATACATTTTATTATTCTCCCAAAAACAAGGATGTGAGAAATTCTCTTCATTTCCTTTCTTGGCTATTTCATTTCAGCACCCTTTCTACAATATCCTGATGTAATTACACTCCAGATGGTACTATATGACAAATACAACCCACCATAAAGAACATAAAACAGCTCTTGGTCACTGAGGAAGAAAAAGTTTTCTCAGCCATCTGACAACACTTGCAAATCATCTTGATTTGCTGTGAGTGTGGTGATAAGCAGGAGGAAAAGAATTGCTCCTGCAGGACCCAGACATGTGTTGCACATGTATTTACAGGAGGGCAAAGAGTGATCTCAGATCTCATTATGCATGTGACGGAACACATACTGAGAAGGGAGTCATGTTGATAACTCTTTACCCAACTGTCATAAAGAAAATAGGAAACAGTTTGCAGTTTCCACTAAGTAACGTCCCTCACCCCACATCTCCATGGCTTTTCAGTCTCTCCAGACATGGGAACTCCACCACTGCCCTGGAATGCCTGGGCCAGGGCTTGGAAATCTTATCAGGGAAGAAATTGCTTCTCATGGCCAGCCTGAACCCATCCTTGTGAAACTTGAGAACATTTCTTTCATCCTGTTGCTTGTTCCTTGGGAGAAGGGACTGTGTCTCACGCCATTACAACCTCCTTTCAGGGACTTGCAGAGTGAGGCATCTTCCTTGAGCCTCCTTTTCTCCAAGCTAAACACCTCCAGTTCCCTCAGCTTCTCCTCAGAACACCTGTTCACCATCTTCATTGCTTTTCTTTTGACATAAAGTCACTTGGAAGACCAGAGTTCATGATGTCTCACTTACTTGTCAGAATTCTTCCAGAAAGATGATCTTGATCAACAAATCAGAGTGATTTCTGCACAGTCTCCCATTCTTTTTCTTCCTATCTCCATTTTTCCTTCTTAAATGAAACATCCCGTGGAAATACTGTTTCCCAGTGGAGTACTCTAGTACTGGTGTCAAATGGGACAGTTTTTTTCAGTATATGGCAAATGAATACACTTTGTCAATCTTTGGCCGTAGAGGTACAAACCTCACATGATACTTGCTCTGGCATGTTCACAGATTTCTAAAGCATTCGTCCCTGCTGGAGAAGCAACCACAGTGTAAGCTGCCCAGGGAGGTGGTTGGGGTCCTGTCCCTGGAGGTGTTTAAGGCTGGGCTGGATGAGGCTCTGGCCACCCTGATCTAGGGTGGGGTGTCCCTGCCCATGGCAGGGGATTGGAACTGGATGATCCTGTGGTCCCTTCCAACCCTGACTGATTCTATAACTTCTTCCCAGGGAGGGTGACGGGGCACCAGAGGGAGCTGCCCGGGGGATTTGTAGAGTCTCCTTCTCTGGAGACATTTGAAACCCTCCTGGACTTGCTCTGGGTGATCCTGCTGTGGCACGGCGATTGGACTAGATGATCTTTGGAGGTCTCTTCCGATACCTGATGATTCTATGATTCTAAGTTCTGACTGTACATTGCTTTATGTTGAAGAATATGGTTCCCATTAGCAGAGACCACTGCTCAGTATCATACTGGGTTTGCAGTGTCTATTCTTTTTTTTTTGCATTGCACTATTATACCTCAAACACAATTTCAGATCTGACAGCTTTTGCTCTCAGGAAATCTTTCTTTCCATTCTACGACCCCAATTTTTGTGTCTTTTTTATTCCCTTTCAATACTCAATGATGTCTAATAATACTGGGAACTGTTTTATTTCAGCTGGTTCATACTCTTATAAAATTATTACCTTTCAAATCTCTAAGTGTCAGTGAAAATGGTGCAAAGCTAAAAAAATCTGTGAAAGGGAAATGAAATTTCAAGAAATTAATACTTGCAAATTCATAATTTTAAGAAATCCAAGTGTTAAGGCCTTGATTGGAAAGGTTTTCTCATGATGATGAACATGTATTGTGCACCTGAGATGTGGCGGATCAGATGTGTATTTTTGGAGAACAAACTTAGAAAGTATCAGGATAGCAATCCATTCCACCTAAACCCCTTTTTTCCTGACTTTTAGAATGAAAATCATTGTAATGATTTTCAAAGACAGAACACTGTGAAATGAGCACTCTCTATGAAAATTCAAAGCTAGGAGATGCTGGCTATGAAGCTTCTGTGGAATCATACGTCCAATTTTCCACCAAGGATAAAAATCACCAGGAGATACTTTTCAGCAGGCCGAATGACTGTGTCTCCAACACCAGAACCTATCTTGAGAGAGAGGAGGGGAGGGGTGAGGAGAGAAGAGAATGAAAAACAAGGAAAAAGAAGGGAAAATAAAGGGAAAGAAGAGCTACAATTTGCAAATAATGTTCATGAGTTTTTCTTCAGAGGTAGCATTCTAATTCTCCAATGTGAACTTCCTCATAACAGGGTGAATAAACTCAAAGTGGTCGAGGAAGGGCCTCAAATTAGATGAAAAAGAGCACATCACTGCATGACAAAACCCAGGCTAAGCAGCACACTACCTATTTGCCCTCTCTTGCACTCATGATTTATTTGTGTGTGATTAATTTTCTGTCCTGTCCACTTTGTGCATTGTACGTCTGCCCTTTCCTAAGATTCTGGGAGTTTATTTCTTTGGAAAATGTGAGTCTGTCTTTGGTGTCTTGCTCATGAAAATAAATCACAAATCCAAAACCAGATATAAAATGGGAGGGAGAAGTGTAGATTTTGCCTTGAGCTTGACAGTGAGTATGTGTGTGGGAGTGAAGCAAAGACTCGTTTAAAGTTACTATAAATACGTATGAATTAGTAATAAAAAAGCCCAATAGACACATCGATGTAAAGGAAGTGTATTCCTGCACCACAACCCTCAGGTGGCTCTGAGTGACACTGTTTCTAGTAATGACGATAAATAAAAACCTGAGATAGTTCCCATCCCTTCAGTGGTGCTGGCAATGAAGGTTAATTCTTAGTCTGGAGCTTGAGCCCAAGAGGAACCATTACAATCGTATGCTCCGACCTGTTCCATAACACATGCCAGGGAATTTCATGCAGTAATTCCTGCTTCAAGGCTGTAATTTCTTGAGCTACGGCAAATCTCACAGATCAAGTCCAGTGCTGATTTAAACACATCCAGTGGTGCAGAATGCTGTGGTGCAGCATGCTGTGGTGCAGTTTTGACAGCCTTTATTTTTAGACTGGTGTGATATATAATAATTTTAAAAGTTGACTTATGAACTTGGAAGTGCCCTGAACATATATATATATCTATATCTATATATATATAAATATATATACATAAAATACCTAGAGCTGAAAACAAGAGTTACTTAAGGAATGAATATCCAAACTGTAATACAACTGTCTCTACTTGTTCTATTAGAGCATCCAATGGGCACCTCCTGTTTCAACCTTAAGGTCCTCTGCATTTCAGCTTCTGGGCATGCCCTGAGTTGCCTTAGCTAGAGCAGGTGAGTACTTCAGGTGGGAGCCATCTCAGGTAAANCTACGACCCCAATTTTTGTGTCTTTTTTATTCCCTTTCAATACTCAATGATGTCTAATAATACTGGGAACTGTTTTATTTCAGCTGGTTCATACTCTTATAAAATTATTACCTTTCAAATCTCTAAGTGTCAGTGAAAATGGTGCAAAGCTAAAAAAATCTGTGAAAGGGAAATGAAATTTCAAGAAATTAATACTTGCAAATTCATAATTTTAAGAAATCCAAGTGTTAAGGCCTTGATTGGAAAGGTTTTCTCATGATGATGAACATGTATTGTGCACCTGAGATGTGGCGGATCAGATGTGTATTTTTGGAGAACAAACTTAGAAAGTATCAGGATAGCAATCCATTCCACCTAACACCCTTTTTTCCTGACTTTTAGACCATTGTAATGATTTTCAAAGACAGAACACTGTGAAATGAGCACTCCCTATGTAATTCAAAGCTAGGAGATGCTGGCTATGAAGCTTCTGTGGAATCATACGTCCAATTTTCCACCAAGGATAAAAATCACCAGGAGATACTTTTCAGCAGGCCGAATGACTGTGTCTCCAACACCAGAACCTATCTTGAGAGAGAGGAGGGGAGGGGTGAGGAGAGAAGAGAATGAAAAACAAGGAAAAAGAAGGGAAAATAAAGGGAAAGAAGAGCTACAATTTGCAAATAATGTTCATGAGTTTTTCTTCAGAGGTAGCATTCTAATTCTCCAATGTGAACTTCCTCATAACAGGGTGAATAAACTCAAAGTGGTCGAGGAAGGGCCTCAAATTAGATGAAAAAGAGCACATCACTGCATGACAAAACCCAGGCTAAGCAGCACACTACCTATTTGCCCTCTCTTGCACTCATGATTTATTTGTGTGTGATTAATTTTCTGTCCTGTCCACTTTGTGCATTGTACGTCTGCCCTTTCCTAAGATTCTGGGAGTTTATTTCTTTGGAAAATGTGAGTCTGTCTTTGGTGTCTTGCTCATGAAAATAAATCACAAATCCAAAACCAGATATAAAATGGGAGGGAGAAGTGTAGATTTTGCCTTGAGCTTGACAGTGAGTATGTGTGTGGGAGTGAAGCAAAGACTCGTTTAAAGTTACTATAAATACGTATGAATTAGTAATAAAAAAGCCCAATAGACACATCGATGTAAAGGAAGTGTATTCCTGCACCACAACCCTCAGGTGGCTCTGAGTGACACTGTTTCTAGTAATGACGATAAATAAAAACCTGAGATAGTTCCCATCCCTTCAGTGGTGCTGGCAATGAAGGTTAATTCTTAGTCTGGAGCTTGAGCCCAAGAGGAACCATTACAATCGTATGCTCCGACCTGTTCCATAACACATGCCAGGGAATTTCATGCAGTAATTCCTGCTTCAAGGCTGTAATTTCTTGAGCTACGGCAAATCTCACAGATCAAGTCCAGTGCTGATTTAAACACATCCAGTGGTGCAGAATGCTGTGGTGCAGCATGCTGTGGTGCAGTTTTGACAGCCTTTATTTTTAGACTGGTGTGATATATAATAATTTTAAAAGTTGACTTATGAACTTGGAAGTGCCCTGAACATATATATATATCTATATCTATATATATATAAATATATATACATAAAATACCTAGAGCTGAAAACAAGAGTTACTTAAGGAATGAATATCCAAACTGTAATACAACTGTCTCTACTTGTTCTATTAGAGCATCCAATGGGCACCTCCTGTTTCAACCTTAAGGTCCTCTGCATTTCAGCTTCTGGGTATGCCCTGAGTTGCCTTACTTAGAGTAGGTGAGTACTTCATGTGGGAGCCATCTCAGATAATCCCAGAAATGCAATCCATTGAGTTCCAAATCTGCTCTGCTTTTATAGACATGGTGACAAATAGGCAGTTCCAGAAGCAGACCTAACACTTGTGTTTAATATTTCATACTGTATCTTCTGTTGCTGTAAAAGCATCTTGAAGGAGACTTAAATGTCTTCTTATGAAGAAAATCATCTTTACTTGGAGGGTGACAGAGTTATGGAACATGCTGCCCAGAGTTGTTGTGGTGATACTCCTGAGATTCAAACCCCACCTGGATTCCAACCTGGCCACCTGCTGTGGGTGAACCTGCTCCAGCAAAAATGTTGAACTGGACGACCTCCAGAGATCCCTTCTGACCCCTCCTGTCCTGGAATACTTTGACCCTGAGATTCTGAGACATCTTGTGTTTAGTGAGTTCTGTCCCATCACTACTGACTGCCTTAAGCCCTGATAAGGCCCTAAAGATATCCAGTGCAGTATTTAATCTGCAGTGGCTGTTCTGTGAGCCAAACTTCTTCACACCTAAAGCAAAACAGACGTCCATGAAGCCAGAGTGCTGGGAGTGCCTGTTCTTGCATAGCAGTGAAACGATTGCAAATCACATTCTTTGTACTGCCTGAGGAAGTTAAAATCCCAACACCAAAAAAAAAGGATTACTGTTCTCCACCCTTTCTTTTCAGTATTTATCAGCCAGGAATCATGAGTACAGAATTCAAGTGGAATGAGCCAGGAGAAGCAAGATTTGCCCTGTAGTCATGTGGCTAAGACCCTCAGCTGAGAGAATCACAGAATCATAGGGTTGGGAGGCACCTCCCAACCATCTAGGCCATCTAGTCCAACCCCCCTGCAACAAGAAGAATCAAGCTACTTTTCTGAAACTAGCATTTGTTCTCCCCAGATATCCCATGCTAGCACACTGGTTGTTTGTTTTTTCAGCCTCCTACTCAGGAATGTTTGGCTCTGAATTTCTATCACCTCTCACAAACAGGTATGCCAGGCTTTCTCCTGAACTGCCAAGATATATGTGTACTTTCACTGAGCAGTGATTAATCTCCATCTCTGTGGTGTTGTATGTTTCACACACACTGGCAGGAAGTTCTCTGAGTGACACAAGTTCCTTTGCCCTGTATCGTGTGCCAGACATGCCAACAGCTGATGCTGGAGCAGTGTTCACAAGGGTTTGCAAATGGCTTTGTCATGCACATTGACCCAACTGAATCATCAGGGACACCGGTTCCTCAGGGATAAAATTGCTTGTAGCCGGAGATTCCCCACAGTCCACCACAGCAATAAATAACCTGAAATTACAGTGCTGGGCATCAGTGCCTAGTGGATTGCTTTTGATTGACTGGTGTTAGCAGTAAAGGGTTTTCATGAGAAACTTCTGTATAAGGCCATCCAGATGGTGAAGTGTATGGCAGGAGATTTGAGCTTGGGAGGTGCTTGGACATTCTCAGGTTAAGGTTTGTCGTACCAGGCTGAGGAAGTTGAGCAATGTGGTTTGTTAAAGGCAGCTGGTCTGAGAACACACTTTGACAAAGAACCTCATGTTGCCTGTTTTCCCTGTAGGAGTCAACCACTGTAAAATAAAGTACTCTCATTTTTGTCTCAATGTACCTCACATTACAGAAGGAAGTAAACAAAGGTAGTCAGTGGGGTAGAGCATGTGGATATCTGTGGGTGATTTAAACCTCTCTGTCCTTAACTGTATTTGTAATTATTTCTCATAGTGTCAAATCACTTTGGGAGGTAGATTGTAAAGAACTTTTTGTAGAGAAGAGTCTCAAAACAAAGGATATGTCAGGTGATAAACTAGTTATTGTTCACCCAAGCACTAAGATGTCCAAGTGCAAGTAGGTCTGTATCAACACAAACCAAACCCTTTCTCGTTTGGAACATTGACCAAACACACTGAAAAATGTGCAATTGATTTCTAGGCTTAGAAAGCCAATTCAGGGGAACAATGTTTAGGCAGTACTGACATCAGTTTTAATTGCCTCAGAAGTTTAGGAATTCAGAACCAAAAACCTGTGTGGAGAGGAGTCCAGGGGGGTGATCTTGAAAAATCTCTGGTTATTCAAACTGAAACCTGTGGACATCAAATCTTACAGACATTTTTTTCTGGGTTTGCTGCCTCACTCCTGCTCTAAATTACCAGCCAATAAATGCAGTAGAGACTTAAGATCTTTCCGTTTCCCTTTCAATGTGCAGAATTGAGTACACACCAGTAAATATTCTTTTATTCTGGTTCTTTGGTTCAGACTGACAACCAATCTGCCAAATGAGCTACCCAACAGCTATTAGAGGCAAGTTTAAAGATCCTTCCTGAAAACCTGAAGAACTGAGCAGACATTCAAGTGAGCCTAGACATTAAAGACCACTTGTCATTTTGCCAGTCTGTTGGGGATTATTTTACAAGAGCTCTCAGTCTGGAAGTTCTTAACCTGCCGCTTCAGCTATCAACATTCAATATCAGTGATTAAATCTTGACTACTCAGAGACTGGAAATGGTGCCAAAGACAAACCTAGTTAAGTTCAGCCCAATACTTCTGGATGAGATCCTTCAAGGTCACTAAGGAGTCAAAGCCCACAAGTGTCTCATGGGGACCAGTCAAGGTTCACTCTGCAAGCCACTGGATTTTAAAGTTTTATAATCTGGTTATTTTTTTGCCAGTACTGTGAACTTCTTACCACGTGGCTGATAATAAAAACAGAGCTATTTAATTTCTTCCTTCTTCACAGACTGGTGTAATATTCCCCCATTTCTAACCCAGCTTTGCTGTTAGAGAGAACTTTATCTTTTAGAAGATTAAAAGGAATCCTTCTACAAACTGAATCCCTCTTCCCTTGATAGCCAGGATTTTTTTCTCACTTGATTTCTACTGTATTTTGTGGTTTCCATTTCTTGGTTTTCTTGTTTTATGGACACTACCTCCATGTTGCTACAGGAAAATGAGGATGCTGCAAAAGAAGTATCATTACTCGAACTAATACTCTAGGATTTCTCTTATTAAAAGCAGAACTAGTTATACACACATCCTGTTAAGCTCTTTTAATACATCCTCTGATTTGTTGACATACCCAAATCACTCACCTTTAATTCAGGAATTAAAATCCCAGTCTCTTCTTGCCAGGATAGTCTTATTTGAGGAAGCCACTTCGCTTGTAGCTTTGTGTCAGCCGTTCTCTAATCCAAGCAAGAGAAGGAGGGCATGAGCAAAGACATATGCACACAATTACACACACCCTGCAAACGAAAAAGGCAAGAGTATAGAGGAGGCTTGAAGCTGAACAGAAGTAGAGCTGCATGCCCAGTCGATTAACAGAATTAATCTTCAGAGCTGTCAGGTTTCACATTTTATTTTATGATGACTATATTCATCACACACACAAACCTTTATTACATTGCTGTTTTGGATACAAGTCAGACGGAATGAACAGCTTGACCTTGGTCGTAAACCCTACTACTGAGGCAGCTGCAGGCAACCTGAAGCAGAGTGGAATTAGTTATGAACCCTTAACTCTGCCTTTCATTTCTTGCTCTTTCTCTGGCTTGATTAGTTTCCACCTGTTTAGTCTTCATGGAAATGTTGACTTTTATACTTTCCTGTCTGGCAAAGATACATCCCTTTTCCTTTTTTTTTTCTCTCTTTCTTACCTTCTTTCTCTCTTTCTGGGAATCAAAAACTGAACTTAATGGTGTAATTTTAGCATTCCCAACAGACCAAAGAGTTCTGTGGGCCAAATGAAGTAGTCTTCCTGTGGAATACTCTTGTTTTGAGTGGAAAGGTTAGTTAATGTGATAGAGACCAAAGAAACGTGTTTTTGGAATGCCAGTGCTCCTTAAAGATCTTAGGGAGTTTTCTGTCCATTTTTCGTTTTTCAAGGAAAAATAATACAGAAAAGATGACATCTGAGGCTCTCCTAATGCTTTGAATGCCTTATTTTCTTGTATATAAGATGTTTTTCAATATTTCTTTGGCTCAGTTTTTGCCCAGTGAGCCCTAATGGTTGTGACTGGTATCCAGAAATGAGTTACAGCTCTCAAGAGAGCAGGTCTTGGCTTTGGCAGGGCCAGCAGACTCATTAATTACACCACAGCATACGTTTGGCAGTTTCTCTATAGACAGTTCCAGGGCTGACCTAAACTGGATTTAGGTAAGGATTCCTCAACCCTAGGATGAGTGTCTGTTCTGCAATAGCATGAAGGTCATTGGCTGGACAGTACTTCTTACAGTAATGGTCTGGATTGAGCCTGGGAACGATGAGTAAAACTGAAGCTCTGCTGCTCTGTGATGTGGTTCTTCTGGTCCTTCTAAGCTAAACATGCTTGGGTCCAACCAGTAGTTTGGTGGGAGATCTCCAAAGGCATCCAAAATCATAACATCTAAACCAGGGAAAGCCATCCCTGTTCATTGAGTCACTCTTTCTGTCATTTCTAAGAGGTACCTTTCCACTATTTCACCAGACATGAAAATAGGGAAATAGAGAGAGGGGTTTATCAGAGCAGGGTTAAGAATCCCTGTCCTGGGCGTTTTTTAACTCTAATACCTATTCCTAGGGTTTCTGCAGAAGTTACTACTCACAGGCAAACCTCCATCATGAATTTTAAGAAAGGAGCTGACAGCATAAGATTATCAGGTTCGACAAGGCTGTTTGATGTCCTGATCGTGGGAAGAAAGTTGTTCTATGGTTAACAAGCTCCTGGTTCCTGTTGAACAGGTGGCAGAACTTCACTTTGCCTAGTCCGTAAAGCGTTTTGAAATCCTTTGGGACAGAAGGTGCTGTGCACATGTAAGACATTCTTGTTACTTGGAATTTTTGTAATTTTATTTTGCTTTGTTTTGTTTTTCATGTGGTCAGCATGAGCAACCTCTCACTGAGACTAAAGTAGCCAAGTATTAGCCTGGAAAACTTGATGGCTTCAGGATTTAGCCACTTAAATGGTCTCTTTTGGCTTGTTGGCTGGTTTATGATGAGGAGGGCGGAGGAAAAGGGAAATGCTCTCCACACACATCCACTCACATGGAAACATAATGGAGAGCTAGTGGACTGGGCTTTTTGCACCAGCTGGTTCACTCCCATTTATCAGTGTTATTTTCCACTTAATTGCTCCCCAAAGATTTTGGTTTCCAGCAGACAGCAAAGAAAGGCTGAGGGTTTTTTTCTCTCTGGGAAAGTGAAGGTCAGAACCTTAGAATTATTATTTTCTTTTCCACTTCCAGCAAATATCTAATAGCTTGTCAAGAGAAGAAATTAAGATCAAATTAAATCTGTGCTGTTGATCAGAGTCCAGTCATAGCCTGTCAGGAGATGGCTATGGAAAAAAGGAGTAACCTGTCATGAACTTAAATGCTACTGTATTTCACAGGGTGCTGAAGCTGGACTACAGGCACCAATGCTATATCAATAAGAATAACAATAATAAATTCATGTTGCAGCATCATGGACTGGTATCATTGAAGGGGGCTTTTTCAGCTAAGCCAGCAGATAACCCAGTTTGTCAGGGATTGTAATATTTGTGATATGAAAAGTGTCTTTCAAATACACAGTTAAGGTAGCATGTGGGACTAAGTAGCTCTGTTCTGGGGTTGTATAACTCTGCTTTGTTGGACCATGGCAAATGTTGGTTGGACAATATGAACTGGATGTTCAGGGAGGGGGTTGAATCACCATCCCTGGATGTGTTTCAAAGTCATGTAGATCTGGAACTTAGGGCCATGATAGGCTTCTGACAGTAGGGTTAATGATTGGACTTTATTATCTTAATGATCTTTTCCAGCCTAAAGGATTCTATTATTCTGCAATCCTATGATTTCATTACCCATAAAATTAAAAATAGTATCTATCTTAGAGTGGAACTTTATGCAACACATTGTGATTGAGACAGGTCTTTGATATAGGTCAAAACTGTGTTGAGTATTGGGTAATAATCAAATAGCTCAGATGATCACAAACCAGAGCTGAAGTGCATAGGCTCACCTCAATGCAGCTATAGCCTAGGAGTCTCTGGTAAGACTTGAGACAGCATGGTATTTGTAATGCCATAGACAGGACAACCTTCCGCAACCCAAATCCCATATCTACCATCCCTTATCTACCTCCAGAAATTTCAGGTCTAAATCAGACAGAATTAAAGCTGGTATGCTTAAAAAAATGAAATCTCAGCTCTCTCTTAAAGTCAGAAGTGACAGAGTCGCTGACAGGATTAAACACGAAACAGCCTAAATATGAAGTATTTTACAAGCTGTAGTTGTACTTTTCCTTATGAGCACAGGAAATATCTTTAAACCAGCAAAAACTGATAGGAATGTTTTTGCTGCCATCCAAGCGTTACCATTAGATTTTGTCAAACATGAATAAAAAATATCTTTTGAGATTTTGTCCCCTATTCTGCCAAAGAAATTTAATATTAAAGAAAAAATCTATCTCTGGAATATCAAAGCTGAAAATTTTCTTCATGCACCTGTATAATCAAATGCAGCTCAAACAGGAAACCAACAGGAGGATTATTAACGTCTGTCCCATTTGATAAGTAAAAAAAAAGACAGAAAAAGAGAGGGAGAAAAAGACAAAAACAGAAAGGTAAAACTTCCCAATTCTAAGTCTAAGAAAAGAAAAGAGAAGAAAAAGAAAGATAAATAGACTTGCTTTCTTTGACCAGAGGGACACAAGGTTTGCAAATCTGATAAAGCCTGAAAGGGTACAAAATAAGTTTATATAAAGAAATGGGCTGCTTTCTTTGGGTGTTGATGTACATTTGTGCATGCATCAGTATATTAGAGTGTTGGTAGCTACTGTGTGTGACAGAAATGACATCCAGATGAACATTCATTTTATTTCATTTTATATTCATTTTCCATCAATACAGAATCATAAACTGGCCTGGGTTGGGAGGGAGCTCAGAAGCTCAGAGATCATCCCCCCACCATTGGCAACAACATCTTTTACCAGACCAGGTTTCCCAGTGCCCCATCCAGCCTGGTCTTGAACACTTCCACAGATGGGGCAGCCATAGCCTCCCTGGGTAACCTGTTCAGTGCCTCAGCACCCTCACAGGGAAGGATTTCTTCCCAAGATCTAATCTAAATCTCTCTCATTTTTTTAGCTTAAATATGTAATCCTGGTTGAAAATAAAACTTGAGTTGATTTATTTCTGTTTCGCTGTGAAGCAGAAATGTAAAGGCTCTCCCTTTTCTCATGACTATCTTTGTAGCTCTTAATTTAGTCAAATAACTTGCACATATTTAGCTAGAGGACCCCAGGAAAATGGGATCAGCCTCATTTTCCTGGACTTTCAGTAGCATTTCTGTTTGTGTAGGGTTGAGGCACAAATCATTTACCTTCCATGGTCTTTCACACTCTAAGCAATTCAGTGAAGATTTAGGTAAACATGTGGATTTTATGGGGTTATTCAATATTCTTTCATTCACTAATTAACAAGTCAAACAATCCCAGGGTACAATAAACTGTTGTTTCTCTGTTACCATCACTTTAATTTCTCCATCATTTCTCCTTCAGACATTTGCTACTTGGAGAGAAATGACGAAGTGAGATACAGCAATTCTTTTCCAAGGACATTTCCTGTCTGCAGAGCACCAAAGGAGTAGCAGCAGATCCCTTCCAATCCTGCATCTGAATCAAAGGATATCTAGGGAAGATCTACTGGACAACCATCCCTGGCAACCCCATTCACTGCTATTCATAAATTCTAACAGACAAGGTCTTGGATCTTTCTCTTTGTGCTCAGGAAGGCTCCTCTAGAATTTCTAGATTTCCTTTTGGCTTTGTTATTGTGCTTCTCAAAGAATCTCGCCCTCACCAATAAACTCGATCAGTTTGCTGATTTCCAAGCCAATGTGAAATGGTCAGGCAGCACTGAGCAGAAAGAATCTCAGCATGTGGCCAAATCATGTGTGGTGATGTTGGAGGTCAGTTCCAGTGTGCCACCAATACCTGGAAAGTTAAAGACATGGTAGCATTGACACAGGTAGAAGTACCAGAACAGCTGAAGCTGGTGAGTGATAGAGATTAGAAAGGAAAATGGGAAAAGAGAAGAAAAAGTTAAAAACCCTTGTGTGTAATTTGGCACCAGTAGGCTGTGATGTCAGGGTGATGTCAGTTCACCAGGTGGTAACTTTTTCCAGTTCAACTTGAAACCAGGCAGGCCTTGTTTTTGTTTACTTTTCCTCTCTGCTCTGAGAAGGCCAGTGAGACCTTCACAGGTGGGGGCTGTGAATCACTCCAGGGGGATCCCTTTGCCATCCAGGCAGCATAAAGCCTGAATACGCAGAGAAGTGAGGGCCCTGGTGCCCCAAAGGATGGATGGGAACACTGCTGCATCTTCCCTGAGCTAAATTCCTTTCCCTTCCCCCTAGATAGAACTAGATGACTTTGACGTCTCTTCTAACCCATCCCATTGTGCAACTCTATGGCCAGTTCAGTGGTGGAATCGAAATGCCATCTGCCTTCTAGGAAGAGACAGAATGAGTAGGCCATATATTGCACTATCCATGTACTTCAGTCATTTCTTCTCTGTGAATCTCCTGCTTAAATAGTGGGCTTTGCACCCTGAAATTGATCTCATGCAGCCTTTCAATAGGTTGTTCGTGTGTTTATACCTGAACTGTGGAAATAGAGGAACATTCCTTGATCATGACTCATTTATTCCAAAGATAGATGGGAAAATAAGCCAGGTGAGTCATCTCCTACAAGTGCCTCTTTCTCCCAGCTGATTGTAAATAGGAGGACTTCTACCACAGTCCTATCCTGTTTGGGCCAAGCGACATTTGAATAGGAGAGAATGGATTTATGTTCCACCTCAGTGGAAATGGAAGTTCATAGATTTCACATGCCAAGGCAAGGTGTGGAGAGCCTCCAGGCACCTTCTCTCCATGCAATAAATCTGTAAGGCAGAGAGGTTTATTTTAGCAGCTGGACTGTTGATGAGCACTGATTCTTAGCACTTTAAAACTGGGGTTATACTGGTTTTCATGTCTTTCAAATCTTTGCTCCTTGCCCCATGCTTGCCTTCCTCCCAAGTGCAGTCACCGTCCACAGCACAGACTTTCAACCTTATGTTGAGGTGAATGGTTACCTTGGGCACATGACTGTTGGATGGAGAGGGACCATCCACATGCTGACCATCTTCATGAAGACCTGAAGTCTTATTTGTATGGTTTGGATGGGTTGAATGCAAACACAGTCATGGTAAAATCATAGAATGGCTTAGGTTGGAAGGGACTTCAGAGATCATCTAATTCCAATTCCCCTGCCACAAGCAGAGGAACACCTCTTACTAGACCAGATGGCCCAGAGTCCCTTTATGATTCAAAAGATCTAGACTGCCATTACCTTAGAGGCTTAGGATGGGAAGTCAGGAATAGAAAGCTTTCAGGTGTCCACCCCATAGTGACAGGATGCAAGCAAGCCGAGCGTGGGAAACTCCAAGGGCATTACGAGGATCACAATAATGCTATTTGTTTATGGGGGTTAAGTGCCTGCAGCTTTTTTGTTTTCTTCTTTGCTTTGTTTTTTATTTTGTTTTTTTTCTTGGTAGTGAGGTCAGTTTTCCTTTTCACACAGCCACTTGTTTTTAATCCATTCAGGGACTGAGTATCTTAAGCTACATCTATACTTAAAAGCTAAACATGCCTACAAACTATTTTTTGTGGCCTTGAAAACAACTAATCCAGAATGATTTGCACCCTCTGAGCACTGCTCCCTCTAGGATGGCCTCATCCACAATCTGTGTTAAGAATAGAACCTGCCTCATGCCTGCTAACTCCCAGCTCATGCCCAGGAAGTTGCTTTGGCGATCAATAAGTGGCCTGGGTCAGCAACATCCTAAGGACATTATTAACAATTTAAAGGTGTGGGAGATTGAGTTCCATGGGCTGTGAAAGTTTCCTGCACGATTTATGATTATTAAAGATGTAGCCTCACTGCCCAACCTTTACAAAGATAGGAATGACTTTTTTTTTTACTTCACTGACCAGTTGGGAGAATCAGGTCATTAAAATACCATGCAACATTCAAAGAAGAAATTAGGGTCCTAAAGAGCTCTGTTTGGTTTCTGTTACTTAGGGAAAAAGCAAATTCTTGTGCTGCTCCTTTATTTAATTTTATTTTTTGTATACAGATCAGTATCTCTGTATGCTCTAACTACAGCTATTGAAACGTATCGTGATGCAGCATGGAAGTGTATACGATGTCCCCCTTTTGGTGCCCTAGAACCAATTATGTAATTCATGAGGGTTAAAAACTTTCTCCTTCTACTCTAGCAATGGGTGTTAAGACACAACGGGTAGCATTCCCATGCCCAAGACCTTTACACTTTATGAATCAGTGCCTGACGCTAGTAATTGAGAGCACCACCTAATCCAGACCTTCCCCTCCGATGAACCTTGTCCTTGAATTGTGAGAGCCACTTCACAAGCCTGGATGTCGAAGCCTGTGATGCAAAGGAACATTACACCCACTATTACCCAAGGAGGGAACCTTATTAGAGCATTTAACAAACAGAAGCTGATGTATTTTATTTTCCTTTAGCAAATGTTATTTAAACTAGACAATGGGGAGACTTCCCCCACGCCCCAAAGGATCAGAGACAAAATTCCTTTCAGCCCTTAGCTCTCGCATTTGTGTATGACTCAGATGGTGAAGGTCTCCCCTCCCTGCTTGCAGCCTCTCAGCCACAAAGAGCTTAGCAAGAAAATAAATGTATTTCTAAAAATGAGGTCTTGGAAGAAAGTCATTGAGATGCAGTAGGGAAAGGATCTCATCCCAATAGCGTGATCAATGTTTTATTTCATCGGGCTTTTTTCCAAAACTTTGCTTGGATTTTTTTTCTGTCCTTCTTTTCACTCATTTGTCTTTTCTGGTTCCTTTCTCTTCTCTTGATCTAGTATTAAGTTCTTTATTTTGTGTTGAAAAATTGCTTTTCTTAAGATCCTATTCTCAGCACAAACTTCTTTTTCCAGTCTTGCAATAACGTCTACTTTACTTCAGAGACATTTTCCATCCTTTGCTTCTGTTCATCCTCCTCTGTTTTCTTGACTATCATGTCTTTCTATGGATCTACAGTGTTTATTTTTGTTCTCTTTTTCTGTCAAGTCCATTTCCCTCAGTTCTTTCACTTCTTCCTCCTACTCTTTCAAAAGTTTAGTCTCCTTTTTATTCCCTTACATCAGTGGTGGCAAATTTCCGACTCAGACATGCCATCCAGAAACCTTAAATTATGCAGCAGCACTGGTATCAAAATATTCATCTCAAAAACACATTTCATAACAGAAGACAGATATTTTCACAAAGCTTTTGTGAAGCATTTGATTTCCATAGACAATTTCAATTTCCACTGGAAAAGAAAATGAATTTCTGTTTAGTTAAAGTGTCCTTGTGTGCTTCCCTTCTGAATTGAGCTTCAGATACTGTAGTTATGTATTTATTTAATAAGTCTAAAAATACCAGCTAATTAAAATAGGGGTTTTCTTTCTCTAGTAGCTATCATGGCTTCAGCTCTATTTTCATTTATTCAGTTGAGGGTGGAATGTCTGATTGGCAGCACAGGAAGAAAAAGTGTGAGAAAAAATAGACAATAGTTAATATATTCAGACAGGATGTGAGAAACCCAGAATCCAGCCATTGCAAATGAACCAAGCACTGCAGGTTCACAAAACTGCTTATTTCACATCCTCTTGGTGAGAAGACATTTCATCCCTCCTTCTCTTTCCTCCCACTCTTCTGTGGTTGTTCACAACAAATTTTTAATAGGTTTCCAGATTTGTTCTGCTTCCCCTTTTTATCAGACAGATTTTCTGGCCAGATGTTGTTAATTCGAACCGAAGTCCTGCAATTATTTGTCTTTGGTAAATAGAACTTTTCCATTTACTTTTATTGTTTATAGATAAAGAAATCTAAAACAGGCATAGAAAAATGCCATGTCAGGTTGGCAGCTGAGAAATCTGGTACCTCAAGAGCTGGGAGATAAACAGGCAGCTGATCCTGAGGACATTCTGTTTCTTGAACAATACCTTCAGAACACTATTTTTTTCTGCTGCTTTGACAAATGCTACCAATAAATTTTTACTGATAAAAGTATTGACACTCACCACACCTCATTTAATGTTGTCCATTTAAGGAATTCTACTTCCATTTAGTGTACCCAAATGCCTTGTGTGCTTATTAATTTTATGAGTATTTCAGACTGTTGTATGATTATATATTCAGTTGTTACATTACCTTTTCCCTTAATCACTGTAGTGATGGGACAAGGGGGACCATTTCAAGCTAAAAGAAGGAAGATTTAGTTGAAATCTTAGGAAGAAATTCCTTCCTATGAGGCTGCTGAGGCACTGGAACAGTTTGTCCAGAAAGGCTGTGGCTGCTCCATCCCTAGAAGTGATCAAGACCAGATTGGATGGGGCTCTGGGCAGCCTGGTCTGGTGAGAGGTGTCCCTGGCCATGGCACAGGGTTGGAACTGGGTGATCTCCGAGGTCCCTTCCAATCTAAACCATTCTCTGATTCTATATGTATAGTTTTACACTGTTATTGATCAAGGTACATGTCACTGTAGTGCTGGGATTGAAAAAGCCAGCACATGACAGTGGACAAGAGACCTACAAGATATATCTCCTTCCTTGCCCACAATGCTTGGAATGCAGCTCACCTGTAAGAAACTGCCAAATGTGTTTTTCAAGAGGACAGCATGAAGACTTACGTGGACTTTTAAATTATCTTTTCATGACTGAAGATGAACTTTTCCTTTAGCCAGCTGTCTACGCAGAACAAGCAACTGCTGAGAACAACGAGTCACAAAAACTGTCATTAAAAAAGTTTGCTTTGTTCACATCCTGAATTGATTTCCTCTAACAATTTCCCTCTGACGGCTGCAGTCAAAAATAATAACAATAATAATAAAATATGAGAATATGCCTCTCCCTGGTTCTTCTAATGGAGGCTTTACTTTCCATGTGTCGACAGCGCAGCTCTGCAGGCAGACCAATATGTGAATCAAAGCAGTACAATTCAAGGAAAATTTGGGATATTATTGCTTTTTGTTATTACTACTATGCTGGCATTATGCTGGTAACTTAGAGGCTGTAAGTGAGATGAGCACCTTAGTCTTACAGGGATGATTTAGGGAGTGTGGAGAGGGTGTTTTGCTCTTTCTGGCGGGTATTTAAAGAGTATTTATTTACTTGCAATGTAATTTTCAGAAATACCTAATTTTTGTTCCATAAAAGGGCATTTATAGAATTCTACCTCTTGCCAGCCATGTGGTACATTTATTACTTGCCAGTATTCAATTATCACACAATTTTACAACTATAAAATAACTCATCATGTTTCAAGTTTTTACATCTTTTATATTGTGGCTATGCCACTCTGATACCAATTACTGCCACAAACACTATACTTTTTCTCATTTGGTTATGAGACAGATTGTTTTACCAAATAAATCAATACAGTCACATNAATAAAATATTTAATAAAAAAACAAATAAATAATTTGTTTTACCAAAAAACAAATAAATAAATAATAAATCAATACAGTCACAGAAAAGGTGACACCTAACTATATGAATGATATAAAAAATCAATCTTTTTAAAAACTACAGCAAAACCACAAACCAAAACATGCTTGTGGTTATAGTTTATAGAAATGCCTAATACATTTTTGCTCCTCATTATATTGTCTTCTTCAATATTTTAAAATGGATGTGCTGTAATTACTATCCAGAATAATACTTGTGATTTGAAAATCCATTTCAAAGGTTATTATTAACATTAATCCTTCACCATTTTTCTACTGAAAAGCTTCAGTCTTTCTCTCAAGAAGAGAGTGTGGTTGAATCAGTATTACAGCACCAAACACTTGAGGAAAAGAGTTCAAAATCAAGTTACCATAAGAAAATCTGACGTTACAAAACATTTATTCAATATAAATGACTTTTCCTTCCAAAAAAAAATATCAGGTTTAAGAAAACTTGCAATGATCTATGAGATTAATGATGTTGATAATAATTGTCTGATCACTTTCCAAAAGGTGTAAGTGCATTGAGCACAAGCAGTGCTATAGCAATGCACAAACATTTCTGGAGACAATATTTAGTAAAATCCACAAATCATCAAAGTAGAAGGTACTAAGAAGGAATATCTTCATTGATTTGTGTTCTGCTGCTGTAGCTGAGCTATCCTCTAAATCACTCAATGATCTGTGATTAATTCTGCTAGGAGGGTCAGTTCATGGTCATAAAATCATGACCAGTTTATAAGATTTCTGGTTTTTCAAAGCCATTTTACTCAGAATCATTCAGGTTACTTGGAAAACAAGTAGAGATATTGGTAGCAGATGAAGTTTTAACCTTCATTCCTGAGAGATCTGTTTTGATCACTTGAGAGATCATGTTTTGAGTTCATGGCACCTATTTTTACAGAAGACACAAGAGTTCAGCTAGAACTAAATGTTCCTGACTGGCAGTAAAAGTAATGGTCCAATGAATTATAATTTCCATATAGTAATCCATAACTTCTAATTTACTAAAGTACTTCTGGTTACCAAATTTCAATTCAAGAAACAGCTATTCTGCTACAGGCCAGTTAGGGACTGAGACTGGTCTGAGGCGCAGCATAGGGTAAAACAGCTGGATAATTTGACCATAGATTAAAGTTCTGAGGAAATAAAACAATTTTATTTAGGATAGCTTTAAGTAGGATCTTGTAATCACTTATAATAAATTATCTAGAGAGTCAGCCTAGCACCCGTAATTTTTTTTGTATGGCATAACACAATGTGGTTGTTTATCATAGAAAAATATATGGCTTAGCCCATCAAGGTGATTTATTTACATTCTACTGTCCTGTGGCCCATAAGAAAAGTGATTCTTCATCACTCTTAATATTTACAACACTAAGAATAACAGCTGAACTGGGTTTAAAGGTGTCTTCCTGGTACTGGAAAGAAAACTGTACGTTCATAACTCAAGAAATTAGAACAGAATGCCCAGGGAAGTGGTGGAGTCACCATCCCTGAAGATATTCAAAAAATGTGGAGATGCAGCATTTTGGGATATAGTTTAGTGGACATAGAGGTGATGGGTGATGCTTGGCCTTGATGATCTTAGAAGTCTTTTCCAACTGCCACAACTCTATGTGGTGGGAGGTGTCCCTGCTTATGGCATCAGGGTTGGAACTCCATGACCTCTGAGATCCCTTCCAACTTAAATCACCCTGTGATTCTGTGAAAAATCTCATACCCATGGTTCCAAACTCTACAGTATATGTGAGAATTTTGTGAAGAGTAGGAGAATGAAGATTAAAAACTAGAACTAAAACTAGAGGGTCAGCTGCGAAGTTCCAGGTGGATTTATTTCCGCTGGCTAAGAGGTTTTTCTGAGACAGGGAAACATACAGCTCATTACCTGGATTAGTGTTATTACCTTAATTTTTCAATAAATATACAGTGTCAAGATTTATAGCTTCTCTGTTCTTTGTGTGAAATGCAATAGGTCTATCTTTCCATGCCAGCACTTCAGCAGAGCAACAGGAGCTGCACAAGTAGGGAAACACACTGCCGTCTTCTGCTAAGCCTGTGCTCCTGTGTTGGGCCAGGGCTGTGGCAGATTTTGGCTAACTCTGCACTGAAGCAAGTGTAAATGAAAGGGCAGAAACGTTGTTTTAAGTAAATGACCTGCTCTGGATTTCTTTGATGCATTCACTTGGGCCTCAAGAGAGATTTAAATGTTGCTGAGAAGAGATGGCTGAACTTCTCTTTGCAATAGTTCTAAAGAGCTCCTCATGCCCTCCTTTGGAATCCTAGGATCATTCAAGTTGAAAAAGATTTCCAAGATTACCAAGTGCAAACATGAACCCAACTCTCCCAGGGCCACCGCTAAACCCTGTCCCTAAGCTCCTGATCTACACAGCTTGCAATCATGTCCAGGCATTGTGATTAAGCCTCCTCCTTGAGTAGCCTGTTCCAAGGCCTGATGACCCTCACCAGGGAGTAGTTTTTCCTAATGCCCAACTTCCCTGATACAGTTTGATGCCATTTCCTCTTGTCCTATCTGGAGGGGTACAAACTAAATCTTCCTCTTCTCTCCTCATTTCCTAGTCTTCTGAGACATTTGCCACTCAGCAAGCTTGATGATCCCATTTCATCTCTTGCCCTCCATGTGCTCTCTAACCCCGTATCACAGCCGGAAACATTAAAATTTTGGAGGCAAACCTCCACATTTTGTCCATGAGACAAACACCATATCTTGTATCTGGACCATGCACAGTATCACAGTATCACTGTAATTATGAAGCTGGAAAAGACCTTAAAGATCATCCAGTCCAACCTAAAACCAACCAAGTAAACCTAGACATCTGACAATTTGCACAAATTGTTTGAGATGATGCACTCTTCAGTTGCAGGTATTAGCAATAGATTTGTAGGATTAGAGAACTTCCAGTGAAGTGACGTTTTACTAACTGCCTGGAAAAGTAAAAGACAGAAGTAAAATCAATTTTTGATTTGAGGCAGTCCTAGTGTGTGTCTCTGCTATATGCTTTTGGGTACTAGCTTGATACCTGTGCTGTCCATTTGTTATAACAGTCACCTATTAAAGTCCATTTAAGGTCTGAGAACCTTTCTGACATAGTAGCTGGAAAAACTTAATGACTCTCACATCATCACACAAAATTTTAGAGTGATTATTTTTACTGGTAAAAAACTAGAATGACAGATTTGGAAGAGAAAATCCTCCTTGCTAACCTAAACTAAAAGTTAAGAAGGAATATAGAGTAGATACAAGGGCTTTCAAATCAATCAAGTCAGAATTAAAGTCTTGAAAACATGGAGCTTAAAAGCAATATAGTCATAGAAAGCTGGAAGAGATGATGCACACACAGTATTTACATGAAGGAGAAGGGTGTATTTCCAACCCCAGTTTGCCTATTGACACATCTCCCACAAGATACAACATGATGTCCTCTAAGGATAGTAGAAACATGTTTAGATTTTAAAAGAAAAGGGTTAACAGTGGCCTTGAAGAGATGAGTCTTTGAAAAGATGATTTAGAACAGATGTATAAATGGTCTGTATATGTTGGTGAGCTGCTAGATGCTGGGAAAAGTAGGACTATTGCATCTCACCTGACTTCAGCCTCTCCATTTAGACATTGCAGTTAATCCCTTAGTGTTGATGGAGAAGGTAGACACCCAATAATAGTGATCAACCCTCTGTTGGATCTGAACTAGAAATACTCCTCTCCATTTTTTGCAGATAATCTAGAGCATCTGAATTCTTAATCCAATCACCAGTTAGATGGGAGTGTCAGTAGGAACTCGGTCACAAATGTTCACACCACACTTAGAAAGACCCAGACTCTGGGTATTTGGTTGGTGATTCAGTTGCTGAGCACTTTCATCTGCTCAGGCGAATACACTCAAAACATGAATGAGAGCTTGTACTGCAGCATCAAATTTACTTGGAGTCTGCTTTTACAGGAAGACGTGGAGCTGTAGTGGAGGTGGCCTCCTGAAGTGATCTTTATTATAAAGAATGTATATAGTGGACCAAGAGGCTAAGACCCATGGGTAACCATATGGTGAACTTGCCAGTCTTCCCTGCCAAGTGGATCTTTGGCGACTGTGTAATGATAAGCAGAAATGGTGATGACTGAGGTTGCATTTGTAGCCATAGGAACAATTTTGTAATGGGACCTCCTGCTTCCATGAAATGCCAACAGAGAACAGCAGTGCTTGCCAACGTCTGGACAATCTACTGCAAATGAGATTAATTCCCAAGTGTTATGGGTTTTTCCCTATCTCTGACACAGTATTTATGTGGGAATTCACTGCTTATTGATTAACGTTCAAGTGCAAGGGTTCTTCTGGGCTTTAAGAAAGCAGACATAAATTACACGTGGAGCTGATTTTCACTTGTTCCCTATTGCATGTGGGCGTTAAAACAGACAGAAATTGCCTCTCCCTTTTCTCAGTAATTTATCTAACCCCACTGGCTTTTATTAGGCTGATATTTTTTTCCCTCCCTTCCCACTCAATTTCAAGTGGCTGCTCCCTTATCCCTAGCCCTGGCTCACAAAATATATATGGAAAGAGAAAGAACTTATTGTTCAGTTCTTTGCTTTCCTGTTGGTAGATGCAACATCTTAACTTTTGTTTGGGCTTTTTCCACCTCAACAGCACAGGGAGGAAATAATGGCCTTTTTATCTTGGTTTTCTTTTAATTTGCTTTTTTATTTTCTACCTTTGGAGAAAACCTTTCTGATCTCAACAAATATGTAATACAGTTACGAGTGAATAACCAGGCTATAGACTACAAGTTTTCCTGGGTGTTCCCCTCTGTACCAGCCAATTTTTCCCTTGTTGCAGGAAGGCAGCCAAGATAAGGAAATATTCATCATCTCTGCACTGTATTATTTCAGTGGAAACAAAGGATCACACTGTGTGTTTGTACCGGCATGCGTATATGTGTGCATTTGTTGTAGGCACTGTCTCTCTGAGTCCATATCTTCAGAAGAGTTTGGAAACCTTACAGCTCTTCAGGCATTCACGTCAAAGGCAGTCATATAGGTCAAGAAAGACTGTGGTTACAGGTCTGATGTTACTACTCTTAGCTGGTAGGACAAATCTCTGCCTTTCTGCACCCTGTATCCATAACCTCATCCTGTCCCCCTTGGACACACACAATTTGTCTGCACAAATGTTTGCGTGGCCATTCACTGAACCTGGCTGAGGAACTGATCCGGTTGTAAAAGAACCCAGAAAAAAATAAAAATAACTATTTTTTCCACTGGATTAGTTCCCTGTTTGGGTTCACTGCTTGGTCATGAAAAATGTAGTGCGGGAAGGCTCTCGGGATGACTTGAGGGCAGAAGAGAAGAAAGCAGGAGGGGATATTTAAGCTGCGATGGATATCAAATGAAAGAAGCCTTGTGAAACATTACCCTGACTAGGAGTTACCTGAGTTGAGTAACTATGGGCTGCAAGAGATTACTCTATGGAAGATAACTATGGAAGAAGTAGCATGTGTCAAGCATCCTCTCACTGTAATGCCTGGCTATCTTCAGAAATCTAGTTGAGCAAATACTGAAAATACTTGTTAAGTTTTATTTGGTTGAAAGACAATAAAATTTCAAATACCATTTAAGCCACAGTAACTTACAAAATGGTATTTTCTAGATCCTGCATTGGAGGCAAGAGCAAAGTCAGGGAAAGAGAACCTTTTCTCCATGACATTTCGTAGCCACCTGAGTGCAAACACTTCTCAAGAACTGACACATTAGGATCAATATCTGCTGAGACAATGTGGAGAGAGCAGAAATCAGCCAGAGTTCTTGTCTAACTCTTGGAGTTAAATTTTGTAAAACCTTGCAGAAGAATCAAAGAAGCCAGTACCATAGTTTGTATTAGCATCTCAAATGAGACAACTGACTTGCCCAACTTAATCAAGTGTCACACTGCTCTCTAGGTGACAGAGAAGTCTATGGAGAGGAGGTCACAAAGTTTGGCTGGAAATTAACATCTTTTAGGACTGAAAGTGTGAAAAAAAATTAGTTATAAGGAGGGGGAACCAGACAGTGCTTAAAGGCAAAAACTAAAGGAAAACTTTTTAATTCAAAAGGTCATCAGGCATTGGAAGAGGCTGCCCAGGGAGGGAATTGACTTGTCACCCTTGGAGGTGTTTAAAAGGGGAGTAGATCTGGAGCTTAGGGACACAGTTTAGCGATGAGCTTGGGACGGATGGATTAAGGGTTGGACTTGGTGATCTTCAAGATCTATTCCAAACTGATTTTCTATGTTTCTATGATTCTAAGATGAGAAGTTCGACATTTTTCCAGTATCACTCACTGTACAGAATGTTGAAATTAAATCCTTTCTGAATGATTTGAACAAGTAATCAATAATTAGTAAATGTTATCAATGGTGGCAGTTAAAATGTGACTGTGTGTGAAAAATTCCGAACTACAGGGCTCTACTTGCCTAGCATCTCCTAACTTCAACCTCATTTATGCAGTTTCATCAGTGTTACCTAAGGGAGTAAAGGTTGTAAGATCAGGACTTTACCTCTGAGTAAGAAGGTCTAATCAGGAAGGAAAGGCTGTGGTGCTGCTGTTAGTTCTATCTTTAATGGCTGGGCATGTACAGGACAGCAGTCAGTGAGATCTCCCCAGGGACTGGCACTGTATGTGAGAAAAATTACATATACTGCTTCCTTCCCTGAACATTGGTAGGTAATTTATAAATGTTCTTTAGCTTTTGGCCAAAATAGAAGACTTTTACATTTCTATGATAATAGAAAGGAAAAGGAGAGGCAGTGATCTGAAAAACTCCCATGATATGTGACATCCAAACCCAGATAAAATGTCTCTGACACCAGGACTATAATTATAATCATCAGACATCTTCAGTATCCTCCAGCTAATTTTAGCCACATCCTTGGGATGTACATAAGACACATATATAAGACACATATAAGTGTCACACTGGGAGGAGAAACATGACAAAGAAACTATTTATTCAAAATAGTGAAGAAAATCATTATGGGACAAATGAGTTAACAGTTGGACCCAATGATGCCAACCTTTTTGTCATTGCTTTATCACATTGTTGAGAAAGAAAATATTTGAGGTAACATACCATGAAGATCTCTTGCTTTTAGGGAGTGAAAGCATGAAAGAAATACATGGGATGGGTGAACATGTCATGATAAGCTGTAAAAAGAGGAAATGTTGTAGGTATGAATTAGACTTCATGGGTTTAGGAATTTGGAATTTGCCATGGGAGGCATATCCCAACATGTAGAGCAGACTGCTTCACTAGTAGGATGGTTATATATTGATCAGCTTTAAGATGTACCTCACATGACCTGGCAATCAAAGGAGCTATCATGGGGAGATAAGGATGCCAGAAGTAATGAGAAAGGAGAAAGCATTCTCCTATGCTAGATGAAAGTTTGGGAAGGGGCACACCTATGTCAGGACTTGCTGGAGATGCTTTGAATTGAGACCAAGAGTCAGTATAGCTGCTGGTGGTTTATGGAGAAGTTAGATGCTGGTCTGTATCAAGAAAGGTGATTTCTTGTTCCTGACTATGTGAACAGCTTCAGTCAGAGTTTATGGTAAAGCAAGTCATTTCAGTTCCCCAGAACAACCCGTTCATGTCATGAGAAGTACTTTTAATGGAAAGGTAATCCCTCATAAGGCAGTTTTGCAGATTTAGCATAATCCATTGGGTGAGACTGATCATTCAGGACTGGAGGAATCTCCAACTTTCCATTGGCTGAGAAGTTCCCCTGATGCATATCTTATCCTGCTTATATGGTTCTAGTTCCTTGATTTTTTTCTTGGCACTTAGGAAAATATTGGCCCTCCCAACACCATTTCTCTGCCCTGGCAAGCACCATGATGCTGAGCCTCAAAACCACGGGTGTGGTCTAATTTATTCATTTTTTCTCCTCTTTCCCCTGGTTGTTCCTGAACATTAATTGTATGGGGACTGGGACAGGAGCAGAGCGTGCTCTGGAGGCTGCCAAATACAACGTACCCAGCCAAGTGAAAAATAAAAAGGTCAGGTTCAAAAGTCTAAGTTAGAGAGCTGTAGGTTTTCCGATGGCTTTGACATCTCAAATGGTCTGATGGATGTTTCCTTTGTTCTGTGACCACGCAAAAGAGCTATAGCAATGCAGGCAAAATGCATGTTCTGCTCTTGGCTGATGTGCAGCTAACGTATGTGGTATTATTTACACATTTTGTTATTAGTTATGCCACATCAAAAGGTAGTCCTTCCCTATGACTAGCACCCTTGACGCTATTTAGAAGTGCAAAAGCCACGCAACTAATAAACAACTTTTTTCCATGACTGCTGTAATATCATCTTCCAACTGCGGAAAAAAATTATAAGGAACTTCAGTTCTCCACCCAAAAGTCCACCAGGGACCCCTCAAAACAACTTACCTCTTGCTTCTTAATTTGAAGTCTAGCAGGCATAGAGAAAACATGTCCTCTCTCTTTAGAGTGAGTCATACCATGGAGCGCACTGCAGATAAAAGTGGGTGTGGTTGTTGAGGAATGGAGGGCAGGAAACAGATGTGTCTGTGGTTTTTCTGTCTGGTCAAATGTGTTAGCTCAGGGACCATTAATGAAGGCCTGGGATAGTTCCTTAGCTGGTGTAAATGAAGGCAGCCTTGATGAAGCTATGCTGGCTTACTCCAGCTGAGCATCAGCCCTTGTTCTGTTTGCACAGGTCATTTGGAGTCCAGAGCTTGGTGGATGTGAAGAGCCAAATCTTTCTACAGTTCCTCTGTCCCTCTTCAGCTGAAAGCTCTGTTTAAGACATTGCAGTTATCTTTCTTATTTTTCTACATCAAATTGATAGGTTTGTGTTGTGAAATAGGAGACATTTGGGGAGAGAGACTGCAAACTC
The DNA here is from genome assembly GCA_013397515.1 of Upupa epops. Classification (NCBI taxonomy): domain Eukaryota; kingdom Metazoa; phylum Chordata; class Aves; order Bucerotiformes; family Upupidae; genus Upupa; species Upupa epops. Next base: position 12,537 of record VZRI01014168.1, on the reverse strand, counting down.
ACACCTGAGGGCTCAGAGGGAGCTGTATATCCTCTGCAAAACACAAAGCAGTCTGCTCATCTAGCTGTCAAAATAAAAAGGCAGTTTCTTTGCATAAGACATCTACATTTGAGAGTGATTGGATAGTTGGCTTCATTTAGGCCACGGGATCAGCACTGGAAGGAGAAAACAGTAACTCTCAGTTCTGACTTCCCTGAATTGACTCTCCAGCTTCTCTTTGGGCAAGTTTTCAGGTTGAACTTCTGCATGTTCGGTGATTATCCCATCAGTGGTAAGGACACTGGGAAGCACCTGATGAAGAAACACAGGCCTAAGAAGGAAGATCCAAACTAAACAGAAGTGGGAGCAGAGCAGCCGGCTCTGCAGAACATCGTACGACTTTAATTTTTCAAAGAAAATTTTCCACCCCTTCACTTAAAGGCCACATCTGGCAAACATTGTGAGAGTGTTAACAATTAGAAAAATGAATATCTTTGTCTTCAATTTTAGTTGACAAAATAAATATAAGAATTACATTGATCCTTTTAACAGACTATTGTATTATTCTTTGGGATATAGTGAATTTCCAGCCTATTCTAATCTTACCCAGTTAAGAGAAACTAAACCTGAATGGCAAATTATGAAGTCTCTCCCCACTTTGGATTCAAAGAAACCCTCATACATACTTGTAGGAATTGCTTTTATTCTCTGGTGACTCAACAGGATCCCCATAAAAATTGAGGGCCACATTTTAGACAGTCCAGAGTGGTGTTTTACATAAATGGACACCAACACTGGGACTTGTAACAGGGAGCCTTTGTACAGTAATTACTCCCCTTCACTGACTCTATTACCAGATTGTAGCATGGGACAGTAGGAGATGTGAACCACATAATACACCCTCAAACTGTGATGCCGCCTTAGGAATCATGGTTTAGTAGTGAGCTAAGCAGAGTTGAGTTAATGGTTGCACTCCATGATATTGAAAGTCTTTTCCAACAGAAAATAGTGCATAATTCTATGATCATAGTAGGTGGTCTGAAACATACCTTTTTCAAGTTGACTTAGGAGAAATAAGAGATGTTTTCTTAGGTTATTATTCTGAGCTTCATTATTTAGGGAGAATTTTTCCAGGGCATCTAGTGTCTTCCCCAAGCTTAATGAATTGCTATGATACTTTGCTGAAATGACTAGTAACTATAGGGTCTGTTAGACTACACCTCACAGAAGGAAGAAAACTGTCTTCAAATAATGCATTACCCTCTGCCCATTCTTTCTTTAGCTCTTCTGAATCTACAAGATGCCCATAGAACTTTGAACATGCTTATAGAGATATAGCTTTTTAAAATCCTCTTGCGCATGCTGACCTGTGCAGCCTCAGTTCACTTATCTTCTAGAAGTTTTGCATTCACTCATTGTTCTTTGTCTAATACATTGTGGTGCAGCAATTGTTATTCTGTTCTTTGAATTTGAATTAGACAGATTTAAGGTTTTTCCCTGATGTTCCACTGAGTCCCACAGTCTGTCCAAAATTAGGTCCCAGAATACTTGTGCTGTGCAGATTTTCTTTTCTTGTAACTTACCACTGTTGTACGTTAGTGGAGACAGTTCTCCTTTACTCTCTGCTGAAACCAGCCAGTACTCAAAACTGTCTTTTCTCCAGCACAAAACAGGAGAGGAATTCACACTGCAGATCTCACAATCTTGTGAGTTGGTACGTCACTTCCCATTGCTATAGGAAGATGTGGTCATTAGGGGACCAGTTTGCTGTAGAAATGTCAGAGATTTAATTGCATCTGAAAAAAGTGATGTTCTAGTTGCATGAGCAGGTTTGATTTTCTCATAAAAATATATCAGCTCAGATGGAATATTCTACCTTCTGAACTACTGAAATATTTAAGTTATGCTGGTTTTTCCATGGAATCATAGAATGGTTTGGGTTGGAAGGGACCTTGAAGGCCATCTAGTTCCAAGTGCCTGCTATGGGCAAAGACACTTCTCACCAGTGCAGGTTGCCCACAACCCCATCTAACCTGACTTTGAACACTTCCAGGGATTTGGCATGCACAACTTCTCTGGGCAACATGTTCCAGCATCTCACCACCCTCATAACGAAGAATTTCTTTCTTTCCAGTTTAGAGCCATTACACCTTGTCCTTTCATCATCCCCTGATAAAGAGCATCTTCCCCTTTTTCTTATAGATGAAAGGATTGGAAGTCTGCACTAAGATCTCCCTGAAGTCTTCCCTTCTCCAGGTTAAACAAACACAAATCTTTCAGCCTGTCATGACAGCAGAAGGATTCCAGACCTCACATCATCTCTGTGGCCTTTTCGGGACCTGCCCCAACAGGTTCAAGTCTCTTCTGTGTTGAGAACCCCAGAGTGTGAGGTTATGTGCACACTCAGAACTGTTTTAGTTGATAATTGTGTCATCAGAAGATAATATAATGTTAAATGTTGGCACTTCTAAAATTTACTGTACCTTACTTTCTTACTGTATTACAATGGTAGAACGCAGACAGCTAGAAAGAGGTGGCTACACTCAAGTATTTCTAACAAAACTTTATCCATTAGAGACAATGTCCTTCATTAAAGCAACTAATCATTCAAGTTATCTGTGCTGAGACATTCGGAGGAAATCCAGATTATTCATAGTTAGAACACAAGGGAGAGGACAAACTTTGTTTTTCCATTTAATGAGAATGGTACATGAAAGCATTTCCTTCTCTGAATCATGACAAGGATCTCAAAATGAATAGAAAATTCTCTAGTGGAAGGTGTTCCTGCCCAGGGTAGGGGGATTGGAACTAAGTTATCATTAAGATCCCTTCCAACCCAAGCCATTCTATGATTCTATGATTTTATGATTCTTATCTGGTCTGGGACAATGGTAGTGGCCTAACATTTGTATTTCCATATCTTTCAGGGCAGAATAGGGTCTCCTGCAATTCTATGCAGCTAAGATTTATTGCAGAAAATCTAAGGAGAAGAACTGTCCTACTGGGTGTTGACCAACAGAGAACAATGAAAGTTTGTTTTATTATCACCAAGTTCTGTCCTAAAATACCCCATTAAGAATGTAGTAATAGGAATAGATTTCATATCTATCCACAAATAAAAAGATTCAGCATGAAGCCAGTTTATATGGACAGCATACACTGGAGCAAGCATGCTGTAGCTATCATGACTAAATGTTTCACCTGATCTGAGCTGAAATGTGATTGTGTATGTTTCCAGCGTGGCAAGCTCTTTTGTCTGCTGTGAAGAAGCCATGCCTGATTATTGAGGCTTCACCAACAAGAGTGTGCTTGTTGGTTCCTTCAATACACCACATGCTTGATCAAGCTTGATCAAGGTTTGGCACCGGAACCTCCCTGCAGCTGATTTTGTCTCTGTAATGACAACAAAATAGAGACAGAAACCTACAAGTTGTGCAACATGACTTGGAGTTGTTGGTTGACTTCAGCAAAGGAACCACAGATCCTACAGAGCAAGCTGTCAAGTGTGAGGAGCAAATCTTAGGTTGCAAAGAGGAGCGAAGATGATTCCAGTGCACCTTCCAGTTCATGATCTTCTGAAAGTGGAAAATTCACTGAGTAGCTTTATCAGAGCAGAGAGTGATTCTAACATCCTCCCACCAAGAAATCTCCATGAACTAGAATGGAACAGATACCTTGATATCAGAATCAACTCAACTACCATCATCATGAAGTTTACCTTTCTCATACTAATACTGTGTCAAACTCCTGGAATGCCTCTACCCAGCTCTGAGGTCACATGTCTTCCCCACACAAGCAAGTTAAAACTATCAGTAACCTATGTCCTGGACTCATGGGAAGAAAAGTATTTTTCTTACTTCACTAATATTCACAAATTATTTATATCTCTTAGTAAAAGTTTTATATTTTAAAGGTCAAAGCCGGTGCAGAGGACATCCTTGGTGTAAAATATTACTTTGTGTTGGCAGTACTGTCATGAAATTCATTGAGATTTTTTTGTGACCTTGCTAAGTAGCAGGACAGATATTAGGGCTGGATTTTGCTTCAGATCAAAAAACTTTATGTAATAACTTGTGACTCCCATTTAACTGGGCTTAACTGATTGACAAATTCACCTTCTACCTTCTCTACAAATGTTTCTTCTTCCAGGACACAAAGACTTATAGAATCATTTAGGCTCAGAACAGTTGTTAGACAAGACTTTCCCATAGCAAGTAGGATTTTGCTGCTCATGAAAAGTTATTGAAGAGTATTAGATTGTTCAAGAGCTAATGAATTATTCTTTTTTGAGTGTTTCAACTCTTTTTTCCTCCCTATTTTGTTCAGACCTAATTATTGAGTTAGAAGCTTTTTGTGCACAAAGTTTTATAGGGAAGAGCCGTGCCTTTGAATTTAACAAGCATAAATACTAAAAGATCATTGTTTATTCAAATGGGAAGTGATGAGCCAGAGTGAAATGTCAACAAGAATATTCCTCTGATGTCTCAAAGCAAAGGCAGTGTCAGATGACGAGCAGAGACATCTGTTGGAAAAGTACTCAGCTGAAGTGGCAAAGATGAGCCAGCCTATAAATTAAGTTGGAAATACCGGTAGGATTTGAATAATTTTTTGTTAACATTTTAAAATCCCCATCTGCTAACCTTAAAAATGGCTCTGTTAACAGGGACTGGATCCTGCAAAATAGGGACATTTTGAAAGTGCATCCAACTTTAACGCAATGAGTAGTGAACACACATAAACTCACTTAACAAACAGAAGACTGGTCTCCTAGAAACCTGAGTGCTTAGATTTCCATCTAATTTAAAAGCCTGAGACACCATTCCTCACCTCACAATCACAATATTATGGAATTGTTGAGGTTGGCAGACACTTCTGGAGATCATCTAGTCCAACCTCCTGCTTGGAGTAAGGTCAGTTACAAGAGGTTGCTCAGGGCCACGGACTAAATGTGGGATAACTTCAAGCATGGGTACTCCCCATCCTCTCTGAACAGTCAATGATCAATCTCCTTCTGAGTTAAGAGAGAAAAAACAGTATAGTAAGAGAAAATTCGTGTTCAGGTAGAATTTCAAGTTTCAGTTTGTGCCCATCACCTCTTGTCCTGTCCCTGAGAAAATGTAGTCACTTTTAATTTCTTTCCTCCTTCCCACCTCTTTGTCCCCAGACTGAACATTTGCAGATCCTTCAGCCCCTTTATATGACAGATGCTCGATCCCTTGTAGTCTTTTTTGTGCATGACACTGGGTTTGCTCCAGTATGTCCATGTCTTTCCTGTAGTGGATAGCTTAGAAGTGAGAACAACATTCCAATTGTGTCCTCCCCAGTGCTACTGTTATCAGTTCTAGGGATCTAACTTTGCATCAGTGGTTAAACTACTAGCCCACTGTTCATCAGCATTTAAAGAGAGTTGCCAAATACTCTAAGGAAAAAAAACAACCCAAGCACAAACTAAAATGGGCAGAAGAAGACAGAATAAGGTCATCTGCTCCAACCTTCTGCTCTGCAAAAGAAACCAGGCTATTGATACAACTAGCATATGACTGCCCGGGATTTTTCCAAAACTCTCCAGTGAAGGAATTCCACAGCCTTTCCGGGCAACTAATTAGAGTATTCTGCTGTCCCTACTGTATCTCATAATGTTTTATTTGGATCTTCCTTCCTGGAAGCTGGGATAACACAAGCACTGTCTGCCAGCCCGATTTTAACTTCAGGAAAAGTTGTCTGTGACATTAATCATAGAATCCTAGAATACCAGGTTGGAAGGGACCTCAAACAGCATCTGATCCAACCGAGGATTTGCCAACTAGAGATTAATGAGATTTGCAGAAAGAATTCAGGCCCTAAAGCGAGCAGTTTGCTGTACTATGCATGCTGCATCAGGCTGCAAGAACATTTCTGTGGGTACATTAGTGTGTTTGGAAATAACTCGCTGGGAGAAGCACTCCATACCTACAAAATTCATAGTCTTCCCATGCACAGAAACAGACCATTAATTGGCAGAACTGATACGGAGTCTTCCAGAACAGATCATTAAATAATTCAACCTGATTTTCTGTAGATCATAAAAGAAGTAAGAATTCCTCTAAATTTCTCAAAATACTGTTTGTCGAGATCCTTTCTGGGAAAGTATGTATGTGAACTGCAGTGCATCCAGGTGGCCAAGAAGACCAACAGCATCTTGGCTTGTGTCAGTACCAGTGTGGCCAGCAGGACCAGGGCAGGGATTGTCCCCCTGCACTGGACACGGGTGAGGCCACATGTCACATTCAGTGTTGAGCTTCTCATGCATTCCACATCATCACCAAGTTTTCGTTTGGAGTGATTAGGTCAAATAACCTAACAGATGAGATCCCACATATCCAACTGCAGAAATCTGAGATGTCTCCACAGTCACTGGAGATGTTGATAGAACCTGGTGCAGAACTGGATATACACTGACTCCTTTTGTCACATTTCTGCTTGTTTAGTGTCTTGAGGAACACTGAGTATGCAGGACCTGCAATTCCAGAGGCTTGGCAGTGCTGGTGGCTTTAGGACTAAGAATCGTACCACTGGGAGTGGATCACATAAGGCAGGGAAAAAAACACTCTGAGTGTCTTCACATTGCCCAATAGCAATATTAATCTCTCCTCAACTGTCTTTTAACATGGAAAAGTTGTGTTTAATTGGATTCAGGAGGGCTAGCTGGAGGAAGTTCAGATGGGATGCCTCCCAGCTAATTATACTGCCTTTTTGGTAAGCTTAAAAGGTCAGTGAAACCTCAAAGCAGATTGTTCTCAGGGCTGTTCCCTCCAGCATTTCCAGTTTTAATCCCCCAATTTGAACACAGTACAGGCAGACAGCAAAAGAATTCCTTTCTACACCAAAATTTATGTACCATGTAGATAAAAAAGGATCGTAGAATCATAGAATGCATTGGGTTGGAAGGGACCTCCAAAGGTCATCTTATCCAACCCCCCTACAACAAGCAGGGTCATCTTTAAGTAGAACAGATTGCTCAGAGCCCCATCAAGCCTGATATTGGATGTCTCCACAGATAGGGCCTCAGCCACCTCTAGGCAATCTGTTCCAGTCACTTACCCATGTATTTTAGGTGGGGGATAAGGGTAAGAGGTGGATGATACGACTTTTTGGAGTTGTAGAGCAGGCTATAGTAGAATAAAATGATCCATCAGGACTTCTTGAGGCTTTGGAAGCCATGAAAACTGCAGGTCTCCTTCATGTGGTTGAGTTTTACTTCTTTACTCCAAGTACTATGAATTTCCAACACACAGTTGGTTTCAAGTACTCTGAGGTTTTATGCCTGACCAGATCCTGTTGCAAGATGGTTTTAATCATCCTTATGTCCTGTGCCTCTCCCATCTTTCCACACCAACTCTAATCTGTGTTGCTGCATCTGCAGATAACAGTCAGTAGAAGCTCTGCTTTTGAAAGATTGTCTAAGAGAGTAATTTGTGACTTTGAAGTTAGTCCCCAGTGCATGTCTTTAACCCCTAGGCAAAAGCAGATACAAGGCTTAGATTATCTGTTGCTAACAGCCTCAATAAAATTCAGCAATGATCTATGGTGGGAATGGACAGATGAATAACTGTTTTGCAATTAAATCTGAATGAGGAATGACTGTGGCAGAACAGAGGTTCTCCTATGACAATGAGTCTTGGAGTTTCACTTCTCTCCTTGTTCACAAGCACGTGGAATGATAGGACAAAGGGTCATGATTTTAAATTAGAGAAGGGTAGATTTAGGCTGGACATCAGGAAAACATCCTTTAATCTGAACATGGTGGATCACTGGAACCGATTGTATAGAGAGGTGGTGAAGGCCTCATTCTTGACAATCAAGATCAGGGTTGGGGCTTTAATTATTCTGTTCCAACTAGAGATGTCCCAGCTTGTTGCAGGGAGGTTGGACTAGATGACCTTTGGAGGTCCCTTCCAACCCAATACATTGTATGATCCTATGAAGTAAGAGTGAGGACCACATCCACCATACTTCCTGTAAATTAGGATGATGACATTTAAAACAAAGCACATATATATGCATATAGAGAGTAGAACCATATAACCATATTAATATATTTATATATTATGTTTGCACTCCTTTCAATTACTGTCTTCACTGCTGGGCTGGTACTTTATTTCCTGGCACTTAAGAAGAAGCTTTTGAACACAGTAATAGGCATTCAAGCAGGCTGCCCAGGGAAGGGGCGGAATCTCCATCCCTGGATGTGTTTAAAAGTCATGTAAATCTGGAACCTGGGGACATGGTTTAGCGGTGGGCTTGGGACTGTTGGGTTAATGGTTGAGCTTGATGGTCTTGAAGATCTGTTCCAACTTAAACAATTCTATAGGATTCTATGCACATTCTGTGATTCCACATCTCTGAAGTTTCTCCAGAAGATGACAGAAATTGATATTTCCCTGAAGCCTCTCTTCCAATCACCGACCAGCTTATTTAACCCCATGTTATTTTTTACCTAAAGAGAAGAACAAATCCTGTCAATGTCTCTCACGATAAAAGCTGAAGAGTGAAAACAACCAGCGAACATACAAAGTTACCAAAGATATTTGTCACCCACTAATTTCAATCTGAGGAAGCATCCCTGACCTCATGGAATATCCTGGCCCATTCCATACGGGGCAGCGTGCAGTTGCTGGTTCACTTCACTGGTAATTATGCCGTGTGTATGATTTCTAGGAATAGGCATTGTGGATAGGTCTTGTTTGTTTTGGCTCTGTTTCTATGGGGATAAACAGAAGTAGTGTGATTAATTTCCATTCTGTTGCCATGGTTATTAATAATAATGAGGTGATTATTACTGCACTGTAAACCTTACAGCAATTCCAATGGTACCATAAAGGAGGGGGGGAGGGGGAAGAGGAGGGAGGGGGGAAAATCAACAATGAAAGAGCTGGAGCAGATCCTCATCCTAGGCAAATCAGCACTCACAAATTGCCTTCAGTGAGAGGCAATGAAATAGAAGATGTGTTCTTGGGGAGTCGGGACCTGTAGACAGAGAAATATTAATAAAACAAGTGATAGATGAGAACCTTGCATTGGCTTCAGCAGAGCTGTGCTGATTTGTACCCACTGAGATTTGATCAGGACACAGATTTGCCAACACAAAGCTCCCACCTGGTTCACACACACGATGGAAAAAACACTGTAATGAGCTCAGTATTTTCTGGATCAGACTCTATCTTATTAGTTTCACTGTAAAAAGTGGTGGTGGTGTGTGTGGTGTGCGTGTGTTGGGGAGAGTGACGAGTACAGGAGAATAAAAATAAAACAAATAAATTAAAAAAGAGCAATAACTCTTCCTCCTGGGTGACTAATAAGCAACTCCCACATTCCTGGTACCTGCTCAGCTGGCTCTATCTCATTGCACTAAGTGATTTGTATTCCTCCTGGAGACATTGCCATGGTGTTGGAACAATAAGTAACACTCGTTTAATCAGATTGTCCCCGTGGGTGAGATTACATTTTTCAAGGATTCTGCACTCCTAGCTGGGATGTTTTGCAGACTTCCATCGTTCTGAGTCCTGGTGTAGGTGCAGAAAGCTCACAATTGGCAAACTGCAGCCACTGGGCAGACTTGTTGTTATTTTACGGCTAACTGGGATTCAAAGTCAGCCTTTTTCACACAAGTCTTGGAATAGCAGAAAAAGGATGAGAAAGTGGCTGTTCACATTCTTTCTCCCAAAAAGCCACAACCTGTGCTTCAAGGCAGCTCGTTTTCCGTGTTTCCTTTACCAAACCAGGGGAATTTTTAATGCATATTTGTTTCTTCCTTCCCACGTGTCTCATGTTTGCCAGTGCATCCTTCCCATACTATTGCTTGTCTTTTCTGTGTTCAGGACTCCAGCCATTGGCAAAACAACATTCAGAGCAGCTTCTTTCTATCTTTGCTTGTCTGCTGAGGTTCCTTCAAAGCAAAGAGGACAGCAGGCCTCATGCTAGCATGGGCTGTCAAATGCTCACATAGACCCAAGGTAAAAAACCACCATGTTTGTGATGAGGCTTAAAAATGAGATGAGCTCATCAAGTGTTTTTCCCTTTCCAATAGGTTGTTTACCTCCAGATGGTGCAATGACCCAGTCAGGAGGAAAGGGTAACAGCACCTTCTGAATAACATATGGAAACTAAATGAAAGTCACATTTTGGCTACAGACAGACTTCATTGTGGCCATCCAGTACACTTTGCTGGGGGATGGTTGACACTTTAAAGAAGGATCCTACAACCAAGTATGCATGACCAATCAAGATCAGGTGAAGTGTTGATCCCCACTGCCCTGATCACAAGGGTGAATCATAAAATCATCAAATGGTCTGAGTTGGAATAGACCCTACATATCATCGACTTTCAACCACTTGGCCATGGGCAGAGACACCTCCCACCAGACCAAACGGCTCAAGGCCCTAGGTTGCTAGAGAGTGGTTCTCTCATCACCAGACCAAAGTTAACAGCTAGCAAGTGATGTGGGTGTCTGCAAGGGAAGGACACATATCTCTAGGGGAACAGGACATCAGTGCTGCTAATGATGACACAAGACCCTGAAAATGTGTTTTGCCACAGTTGTGCCATCATCCTTCCTGTTCATCAAAAGACAGAGTTGGAAGGTTCAAGCATAAAGCAGATTAGAGATTCACCTGCTTTTGTTGTAGGAGCGTAGTAAAATGGGAGAGAACCTGTGTAAGATGTGCAGTGCAACTGTGACATCCACCCACTTGCTAGAGGGACTTCCAGAATCTTAGAATGGTTTGGGTTGGAATGGACATTCCAGCTCATCGGGTTTCTCAGAGCCCCAGGAGCCAACCTAACTTGGTATAGTTACAGAGATGAGGCTTCTCCCACCTCTCTGGGCAACCTAGACCAGTGTCTCACCATCTTCATTATAAAAAACGTCTTCCCTCTATCCAGTCTGAATCTCCCCTCTTCCAGTTTAAAACCATTGTTTCTTTTCCTGCCACAACAGACTCCACTAAAGGGTCAGTCCCTGTTTTTCTATAGACCCCCTTTTCCAGAGTCATCTTGATTCCTAAGACTAAAAATTTGTGTTTGCTGATCCCTGGGGGACTCAGCATTTGTCAGGATGAGTCTGTAACTGAAAAAGTCTAGAAAACAAACAGATCAGGAGAATGAGGTGAAGAGAGATCTGGTTTTAAATCATGAATAAGTGATGATGTAGTCCCAGCTGGCTCTTAAGTTGATACCACTCTTAAAACATTTTTACACATGCAAGAACATGTGAGCAAGCAAACACACATAAAAGAGGGGAGATTTAGGTGAGATCTGGGACAGAAATCCTCCCTGTGAGGATGCTGAAGCATTGGAGCAGGTTGTCTAGGAATGTTGTGGCTGCTCCATCCCTGGAAGTGTTCAAGGTCAGGTTGGATGATGCTCTGGGCAACCTAGTCTGGGGAGAGGTGTCCCTGCCCATGGCAGGTGGTTGGGACTGGGTGATATCTGAGGTCCCCTCCAACCTAAACCACTTTATGATTCTAATACAGCATTTCTATCAACTCAGGTGTTTTGCAAGTGGATTTGTAAAGGTAAGAGTGAAGGCAATGTACTAATGGAAACCATTATGTGAATCTGTGATGCGCACTCTGCTTCTTGCAATAATAACCCTGTTTCATGGTGAGCTCGTGGAAACAGAAGAGACCCACAGCACATTTCACTTGAAAGGTAATTAAAAAGAAAACCCTTTTTTCCAACCCAAATTCTCAGGGTAATTCTTTCTAAGTGCTGCAGCATGATCCTTCTTCCTCTGGGTGGGATGAAGAAGGGAAGGGGATGGGGAGAAAGAGAAAAATGAGGGGGGGGAAGGACAAATTCGTGGTTAGAGGGGAGCTCCCACCCATTTCCTTTCCTTGCCCTTCCCAGGCATGTCAGAGCTGGAAGCCAAGACAAATCAAACTCTCAGGAGCTTGCAGACAGACAGCACCACTTACGAGAGCATAATTGCAGCTCTTGGAGGAGCATGAGGGAGGGGGATGAGTATGGAAAAAAAATTAAGAAGGGGGCAGTGCCCTCTGCTGCCAAAGTAAAGCTGTGGATGAAGAGGATTTTGAGGAGAGGAGCTGGATGCAGCAAGGGCTGAAGCCTGAGAGCTTGCAAATAAATAGTCGTAGCACATGGCAAGGGGTGGAAAGCTGACCGAGGTTCAACTAAGGTCAGCAGGGTTCATCTGAGGCCTCTCCCCTCCTGCTCAGCTTACCAGGAACTGAAAGGGATAGGATTCTTTCTACTGCTCTCACGTAGACATTACCCTGGTTTCGTTAGCTTGGGCAAGCTGAGGTCCTTGGAGGAGAAATGGAAAGAGTAGCTGTTGCTAAGAAAAAGTCCTGTGAGTTTGCAGAGCAGCAGATTTGTCTCGACAACCTAGAGAGGTCCAAACAGTACAACCAGAGGACAGGTTCCCAGAGCCTCTCACCTAACAGAATGGAGGCTGTGGATCCATGTGAATAAGATCAGGCTTTATGCTACCTGACTTTAGTCCACTGAGTGCTCATCATCCAGCTTCTTCCTAGAAAAGACACAGCTTGAATCCACCA
>VZRI01014166.1:8574-18579 GCA_013397515.1 Upupa epops | reverse complement strand
TTGTGTCTTCAATAATTCATTCTGGAAGGATACCCAGCTCTCTTGAGCCCCCTTCTTGTAAAGGGTTGCCCTTTTCTGTAACATAAACACATATATTTATTCTTAAATTCTATCATATTTTGCGGACTACAAAACTGTGCTAAAATACTTTCTTGAACTTTTTATCTTCCTGGGTTAAATTTGAATTAGTCACCTCCTAGGGGAAATGAAATGTCTCTTGGTCTATTCAGTTCTCATGATAGAGATTACTGTCATTTTTATTAGCCACAATAAACTACTACAATAGTATAAAGCTCAAAAATTAGACCCTTCCAGGTCAATCATCAGATTCTTAATTATGGTATATAAACTTCAGAAAAATTAGGTTGGGTTGAGGCTGGGATGAGCATACCTATTTTCTGTCTCAGTGTACAGCACAGTACTCTCTGCAAACACACATGGAATATTCTGGCCATCTGGAACCGGGCAAGGTCCAAAGTCTACATCATCAGCTGTCTGGTTCGGGTGTTTCTCCTATCTACTATTCTCTGACAAAAAAATTCAAACAGCTAATTTCTGCTTTTCTCACAAGTCTGCCTGTAACTGTCCCCTCCTAAGATTGCTACAGCACTATGAGTCACGACATGAAAACATTCAGAAAGTGATACTGCAGGTATGAAAACCAATGACCAAGCAAGAGTCCAAGCTACGTAATACCATTTCCTGTATCTTGGTTCTACCAAGAATTATAGAGAAATGCAATAAAGAAAGAAGCAGCTCCATCCAACAGGCACATGCCGTCACTTACAGTGTCAACCATACAGCAACAAATCTTCCCAGATGAAGACATAACCTCTGATCTACTGTCACCTCTTTATTCCTGCATCTCAGGACCAGTGGTTGCTGGAATCACACTACTGACATTACTTCTGCCTTCAGCTCTTGCTGACAATCAGATACAGGACCACATTGAAATAACTTGCACTCATGAGAAACTGTCAGGTAAGTATCTCAGAAAAGGCAGGTATTACAATCAAATCCATGAATAACTTTTACTTCTGACCTTAGAACACAATCTTAACTCTAGCATTCTTCGCACTTGAAAGCTTCAGGACACCAAACAGTAATCGATGGGTTTGCAAGAAACAAATAGCATGAGTGTGCCTAAGTAGAACAGATGCTTGTTGTCCTCAGGGTGGGATTGACCAAAGAGAGCTATGAATAAGCCAGCACTTCGTGATTGTGACTTAGATGCCCATCTGCCTGCCGGGCCACTGCAATAGACTTCTTGCCTCAAACCTAATTCTCTTCAGATCCAGCTTGTATCTCCAACACTAAGACTAGAGCTCTGAGCGCCTCAGGGAAGAAGAGTTGAGGACATCCATCAGAGCCGACAGTGAGAAAACACTCTGAATTATTCATAACACTCAAATAGCAAAATTAAAATTAAACTACCTTACATGACAATGGGAGATATGCTAGCACTGAAGAAATTCCAAGGCTGCTTTTATGCGCTCCACAGCGCACTGAAGCTGGAATGAAATAGGTAATGGCTAAAAGGCTCGGCTGCTTGTTTTCTCTGTGGAAGGATACATTTCTTGTTTTGCCTACATTTATATCAAGTCTTTACATAACTACCAGCTTCATACCCGAGGCTATCTTTTCAAATCTTTCCCATGCTGGTAGCAGAATAGACTGCTTCTAGCTTTTAAACTTGTTAATAATGAACTTGCTTTTGTCTGGTTCTCCTTGTCCCCTTGTCCCTATGCGATACCTGCCTTGGGAAGTACATGGCTTTTGAATCTGCATTCCAAACAGTTTCCTGTGCTTGCTTAGATGTCTGTCAGGGATAGTTTTTGAGGTACACCTCCGCCTCGTAACTCCCAACCAGCTCTGCAAGAGGAAAGCTAGTTCTTGAAATATATTTTTGTCACACTTGTTTTTTAGGGTTCTCCACTCTGTAAGGAGTGACAGTGTGGTAACGAGAAGCACTTCAGACTGGGTTTGATACTACCATATGCTAGACAGAATGAGAATCCATACTGCAGGAGAGCAGCCATACATTTCCATTTTAACAGAAGCCTGATTACAGATTGCATTTAGTTTCACCAGCTCAGTTCACTGCACACAGATGCCATGGGGTACTGTAAAGATAGCAAGATGTGGGGGAGTATGGCTGAGTTTTTAAAGAAGAACCTTGGCTGATGGATGCCACAGATACTTGGAGCTGATGCCACAGAAGAAAGTTGCTGCTGCATTTGTGCTGCCAGAAACAAATAATAAGACATGTTGTGAGCCGTTAGTCAAATTACAAACTTTTGCTAGGCTGGTGATGGTCTGGTGATACAAACAGCTGTATCAGCACTGTCTAACACTGCTCTCAGAAGTTGACAGCCATGTAAATTAAGTTAGAGAAGAAGGGATTTACTCTTTCAAAAGAGGTCAACATGAGATGAGTTTTCAGTCAGTGTGCCTAGTCTCTCTGAGCTGGCTGCAAAGTGTACCTCTTAGGTCTTAGAGCAGACTTCATGCAACTGAATGTACAAGACTAAATCACTTTGGTAAGTCAGCTCTTTATATCCTAATGGGTCTTTTGATGAGCAGACAGACTACAGAGGCCAAAGATTGCTTAGGTCCTGGCCTGGGCCACTGGGGTACAGATCCAGGACAACATAAAGATGCCTAGCAATGTTTTGATGGGATGATACAGAGGGTTTCACTATCCAAAGTTGCCAGATCAGTATCAAAGCACAAGTAAGTCAAACTCTTTTAAATATTAAATGGAAGCATGGATGCAAAAGTATCATATGGAAACACAGCAGTTCTGCTACAGAAAAAATATTCTGCTTCATGTGAATCAAGTGAGATCTCCTCCTCTGTCCTACTCATGAGAAAGTATCACACTGTTCAGCTGCTTAGATCAGTGTTGGTAAACGAAGCAGACAATCTCTCAAGGCCCCTTTTTCAGTCTGACATCTCTATAAAGCATTCCCACATTCCTAAAGAGTAAGGAAAAAAGCTTTCCCCACCCCCAGTCTGTACAACCAGACCGCAAAATTCACTGTTACTTAAGGTCACAAAGTCAAACACTGCAGCTGGGTCATTTTATAGCCATTAATAATCCCTGTAGCTTGGAGAATAAAGATAAAAGTGATCTAAATCCTGCTCTTTAGGACATGAACCAATCTTTCCCTGGGTCATGAAGGAATTTCTCCTCCGCACATACTGCATAAAGAGTTACACTGTCCACCAGGTGCACAGTGGGGTTTGCATCTCCCCCTCCCTCTCGCCATGCGTTACCAGAAATTGCAGCGGCAGACAGGAGCATGCTGCGTGCCATGCTTCTGTAGTTTCACAGTTGAATGACCAGCAGCCAGAAGATCTAGGGCTCCAGGTTGCTCAGACAGGAAAGCATTTGCATAATTTCCTAAAGCCCCATATCAGTGAGGTGGCAATATCTCCCATGTGCTGTGAGCTGCCTCATGCAGTTCCAGGAATGAAGTGCTGCAGCTCAGCAGCCCCCTGTGGCACTGGCTTTACGTTTCTGGGCAACAACTTCACTGCTATTCAAAAGACATTTTTCAAACTCTCTCTAAACACATGCCCAGAAATCAAACATCCAAATTAATAGAGAAGAGCCACTTTCCCAGGAGGTCTTTTAGTAAAGCCCAAACAAAACCAAACCAACCCTCCTCAAAAACAACAACCAAAAACACTAAGAAAAGAGATCATAATGGAGCTTGAAATTTCAGAACCAGTGAAAAGAAAATCACTCCCCAGCTCTGCCCATACCACAAGTGGGATGGGCACTACAGGCCTGTGGGCAGAAGGCTCCATGTCTAGGAAGCTAGGATATTTTCATGAGCAACAAGGATGGTCTATCATCCTTAGGGCTTCCAAACACCTAGCTTCCCCAGGAAGGCCTCTTTTCCTACCCACAAACTTCTAAAATGTATTAGCCATTTGTCTAGGGATGCTCAAGAAACCAGGATGATGCTCTGAGCAAGAGCTCAGCTCTCAATCCCAAACCAAAATACAACAAATAGGAATTGCTGGAGGCAGATAGTCGAGTGCCCCCAATTGTTTGAACAGTCATCAAGAAGCTTTTCATAGGAAGCAAACCCCCCTGAGCAGGTAGTTGCTGAGTTGGCTGGTAGTGTCTATGCAGCTGAGACTGCATGGAAAATTCAGACTTGCAAAGTAGACATGAAAGTGGGTTCCTCTTCTCAGCTGGAGACTGATGCTCTAATGAATGTTTTTCTGTGCTTCCAGGCATCCATTCTTCATTCCATGAAGACAGCCTATTCTCATGCTTTAAGGCAGTTCTTGGCTTTCATTTGCCAATTTTTTAGTTACATGAATTCGTTGTTTAGGGTTTCCTTCCACTGCTTGTTGTTCTTTGTGAGGCAACTGACTCCTTTTAGCACACTAGCACGGATGGTTGTACTGTGCTCTTGCAGCACCCATTTTGTGGTCAGTGTTCATCATCAGCTCTTTTACTCAGTCACACCTCAATGCTTGAACTTAATCACAGCTATCAGAGTTCCAATGAGGCACCCAGAAATACCATCCTGAGAAATACCACTATTTACAAGCACAAGTCCCTGCCCTGAGCTTCAGAGGCATAAGAAGAAAAGTAGATTCCTGATGCTCATAAAACAGTGCTCCAAGAAAAGTTGTGAAGCTGCAATGAACTCTTAGAGAGTTTTGACTGTTTTCTTATGATTTTAAGCAGAGTGTACCAGGGCACTACTAGCATTGTTTGCAGTTCAGAGACTTTGTTTAATTTATTTTAATTTATTATCAGTAACCAAGAAACTAAGAGGTCTAACCCTAAGCCTCCATCATGGATACTCTCCATGTGATGGGATCCATAATGATTTCTGGCACTAAATCCTGCTTCCTTTCCCTGCCTCATTCACCAGTGTCATCTGTGTTTTTATTAGTCTTCGTCAGTCATTACAGGACTTTCCTTAAGACCTTGAATTGATGTTGTAGCTCTCACAGATTTAGTCCGAGCAGTCAAATTGAGGAGAGGAGCCAACCACCCTGGAGAGTTCCCTGTTCACACCAATACCAGCTGCTTAATGCTTGTTTCTATTAGAATAGAGCCTACAACCTTTCTTTAGACTTAGGGAAGATGTAGCTAATGCAATCATAGAAGGGTGAGTTTTGTTAACTCAGCCACTAGAAAGCCAGGAACTGTGTAGCCCATATTCAGTTTTTTTCAAGCAAGAAGTTGAGATACAAGTTTTCCACTCTTTGGAACAAAACTCTGAAATATAATTCAAGAACTGTGACTGGGATTATCTGCCAGGCCTTAGCCATATCCATCCAACTGATACTTCCCATTTCATAGAACCTGTCTCTGCAATGACCTCCTTCAGCTGGGAGAAACAACACTAAAGACAGACCTGTTCAGCTTCACCCATATTACCATCCCAGCATTTGTGATTTGGTGATTTGTTTGCATCACCAAACACTGACGCTCATTCATTTTTTTCTCTTTTCTTTATTTGGTAATACATGGCTTCCCATAGACATGTCATTCAAGGAACCTCCTTAACACCATGAAGACCGCATGAACCTTTTGTCCTCTAAAGTCCTGGAACCTGCTTTAAAATATAGAACTTGCAGAAAACAACTGAGCTGCTTTTTGTTAGCAAACAATTCCTAGTCTAGTTCTCCAAAACAGTGGAACCACTTCAACAGGAACTTTATAAAACACAAAGAAAACAAAATCAAAACCAAAATCAAAGAGAAGAGTGACTTTTTGCTCAGGAGGCATCAGCTGAAGAATTTAAACTCTACAACCTATGAGTTACTGAAAACAGTGACTTCTGATGGGAATGCATTAGTGTAATTGGTGATCCTAACACCTCTATGTTGTAAAGACTTGCACGGGTCTCTGCACAATGGGAGAATTACATACTTCTGCTGCAAAAAGGAAAAGATCTGGGAGTAAAGACATTCAGCAGTTGACTTGGCTGCAAATGCAGTGTTTGAGAGCAATGAAAGCAGTTCTCCTTCTGCTTTGGACAAGGTATTGCAGCTTGTCTACTGTCACTTCATCCCATTTCACACAGCACAGAGAAAAGTCACCCTAAGCATTACAGTTCAACAAGTCTGGGTGCCAGTCAGGCTTCCTCAGCAGGAGAAAACTTTTTTCATAAGTTAATTTAAAAAGAGAAAACACCAACAAAAGTAGTACTGTGATTGTGTAGTTTCTGCCACTGAACAAGTAATTTCCCATAACCCTATTACTGACCCAGCAGCATTCAAGAACCTTGCCTGAAATAGTTCTCCTGAGCATTTGCTTGGCCTCTTCATCTGATCTTTAAAACTTTGAACTTCTTTGATACCAAAAAATTCTCTCTGAGTTCTACTCAAGCTCCAAAGAATAAAAAAAGAAAGAAAAAAACCCACCAACACAAACACCAGAGACCACTTGCAAAGCTCTTATATCATCCACCAAAGACTGTCTGGTTTGAGCTCTTGTTGCTTGGTACCTAAACACAGCAGCTGTCTCCTCCCTTCCACACTCAGTCACTCTAGTGGGTCACGGTTTCAAAAAAAAAACCCACAAAAAACCAACATCAGTGATGAATAACAAATTGTACTTGGCTAGCTGGTAGGGATCAATTTAACTGGATCGTTTCCATGACTTCAGGGTGATGTGCCTGCCATGCTTCAACAGGACAGCTCCTCAACATCCATTCTGGCAGCTTTTTCAGTGATGCTGGTACAGGGAAACAAACAGAAAGCCCACAGTATAGAAGTAATTTCATATTGCTCTGATTTAGAGACTGAACTTGGTCCATGAGAGGTTTTAGTTCAGGTCTCTTTTATGCCACTAAGAAGTCACTTACGGCTCAGCCTCTCTTTATTAAGTTTTGGAACTTGAGAATTAGATCTTAGCTTTCTGCTAGCTGAACAGGATACCAGGCAATATCTTGTGAGCATCAGGAACAATTCTCCTAGAGAAAATAGAGAATTTCAGCTGCTCTGTTGATGATTTGCTGATACAAGGTCTCTCTTGTGAGTTCTCTGATGTCTAATAATGAACAAGCAAATGTTTCAGTCTTCTCTTAGGATCTACTCAAACACTGTTTATTTTGCCTTTTTATGTTAAAACTTGCAGGACTTCAACCTTGGTTGAAGGTTCAAGGCTTGTCAAGCTACTGTGTGATGTGGAACTGGGAACATGCCATTTCTTTCCCTCCCTTTGTATCCCTTACCAGTGACCCCCACAAACACATACATTCTGAGGTACCAGCTGTGTGACCATGTTCCATCTCCAGAGAACCCTGTACAGAAAGTCCCATGCAATCCAAAAAACAAAAGGCATACACCTCATATCTCCTATGTAGACTAAGCTCACCTGGGATTGAGGAGGACATTCCTCTGGGAACAGTCTCTAGTGATACACCAACCTGACAGACATACGCTGGCCTAAGTGACACTAGTTCAGCCATAAAAGCAGGTAGCTAGAAATTCAGTTGACAACAAAGGGTTAATCAACATGTTTGATTGTCAAGCACCTGAGATATGATGACAACACATTGGCACACTGTAATTGCAACGTATTATTAAGTACCTTCAGTCCCCAAAGGCTAAGACACTTTTAAAATAATAATAAAGCTAATGCACATAATAGCCTGTGTCTTGTTATTTAAGAAACCTCTTCCCGGCATCAGACATCGACAGTACGTGTAAATGCACTTTCTCCAATAACTATGCACAAGGAGCAGTTTGATGGAGTGCCAGGAAGCACAATGACTGTTCTACCTTAGCAGTGCACCGAAGATGACATGTTCCCTTTAGAACTAATTGCTTTATTCAAAAAAAGCCATTTACTAAATCATAGCCCGGTCCCTTCCCTTGATGAGCAATTTCAGACTCCACATTGGAGCTTTTGTTTGTTGTTAAAAGACAGGGACATAAAAGTGTTTTGTTAAGTCATTTTAATTTTCGTATTTAATGGAAAAAAGTTCAGAAGGGTATTTTTCATTATATTATTTGAACATTTGCATTACATGTTCCTCTGGGCCTTCCCTTGTGTAACTCAAGGCTGACAAGTTCAGGCTGTCAAACACAACCCTTTGCATCGAATAAATTACCCTACACCAAGATTTGATTCTAACTATTGACACAGACCAAGCTACATAGCTGAGTTAGAGACACTTCGTAGAATTATAAAATATTTAGGTTGGAAAAGAACCTTAAGATGATCAAGTTGAACCATTAACTGAGCACAGCCGAGTCCTCCACTGAACTGTGATCTTAAGCACCACATCTATACATCTTTTAAATACTTCTAGAGATGGTGACTCAACTACTTCTCTAGTCAGCCTGCTCCAGGGCTGGAAAGCCATTTTGTGGGAGACTTTTTTCTTCATGTCCAGTCTAAACCTTTCCTGGCGCAACTTGAGGCCATTTCTTCTTGCCCTTCTTACTTATGAGGAGAGACTTGACACTGATCTCACTACAACTTTTTTTCAGGTAATTGTAGACAGCAATAAGGTCTGCCCTGAGCCTCCTTTTCTTTGGGCTTCTTTTCTCCAGGCTGAGCAACTCCAATTCCCTCAGTCCCTCCTCACAGGACTTGGTGCTCTAGACTCTTCACCAGCTAGGCTGCCCTTCTCTAGACATACTCCATAACTTCTATGTCCTTCTTGTAGTGAAGGACCCAAACCCAAATCCAGGATCTCAGAAGTAGACTCAAATTCACCAGAGCTGAGTACAGGACAACAATCCCTTTCCTACTCATACTGGCCACACTGTGATTAGTAGAAGCCACGATGCCACTGGTCATCTTAGCTACCTAGGCATACTGCTAGCTCATATGTAGTCAGCTACCAACCAGCACCCCCAAGTCCTTTCACACTTCCAGCCATTCATACCCAACCCTTGCATGGGTTGTTACAACTAAAGTGCAGGGTCTTAACTTTGTTTATCCTTGCTCTGCATTCTTACACATATAACATGAAAGCAGTTTTCAAACTGCTTCCAAAATTCATTGCATTTTTACTGTCAGACTTCTCTCCATCTCCCTGGATTAGAAAAAGAAAAAAACAGGAATAATTCTTCTTATGCCTTCAAGAGAGAAACAGCTGCAGTGACTTCACAGACAAATCAATGCCATTTCCAACAGAATCATTTCATTTTTTCTCCCTACTTCAAAAAATTAGAACAATTCCCTATGAGCCCTGAGCAATAGGCTCAGAGTAGACACCATGAGGAAGTCTTTAGTTATCTATATCAGGAGGTAGCAAACTGGCCTTTCTGCTCCTCTGTGCATACTGAAAATAATTATGTATGCATTTGCTGCATCCCATAATCATCAACACAAAGATGCCATTTCATTGCTGAGCTGGGAATCTGCCTTTCCCAAAACTATGTTTTGTTTGGAAGGAGAAATTATTCTAAATAATACCTAGGGAGGAGAGATATAGGAATGCATAGATTTGAGAGTCAGACACTCTAGAGTCATAATCCTATCACCAGCTCTCTAATTCCATCACAACAATAACTCCACATCTGTGAAATGGTAATACATCTGTCCATGGCAGAGTCCCAGGCTACTGAAGTTTCTAATAGGTATTATAAAGTGCTGCATTCTTCTGAACTAGTCAGACTGTGTCTATATGGAGGGACTCCTGTGGGCTTTGAAAACTCTTGTCCAGATTTAAAGAGTAGATGGACTCTCTTCATTGTTTCCTGGTGAAAATGCTTGTGGATAGCAAGATGACTATGAGTCAGCAATGTGCTCTTGTGGCCAAGAGGGCCAACAGCATCCTGAGGTGGATCAGAAGCAGGGCGATTATCAGATCAAGGGAGGTTCTTCTCGCCCTATACTCTGCACTAGTGAGGCCACATCTGGAGTATTGCATCCAGTTCTGGGCCCCTCAGGTCAAGAAGAACTGATGGAGGGTGTCCAGCGTAGAGCAACAAAGATGATGAAGGAAGTAGAACACCTCCCTTAAGGAGCAAGGCTGAGGGAGCTAGGTCTCTTTAGCTTGGAGA
>VZRI01014165.1:1372-28682 GCA_013397515.1 Upupa epops | reverse complement strand
TGAGGCTCTGGCCAGCCTGATCTAGAGTGGGTTGTCCCTGCCTGTGGCAGGGGGCTTGGAACTGAATGATCCTGTGACTGGTTCTATAACTTCTTCCCAGGGAGGGAGATGGGGAGCTGCAAGGGCTGCCTGGGGTCTTTGTGGAGTCTCCTTTTCTGCAGATGTTTTAAACCCACCTGGACCTGATCAGGGTGTCCTGCTGTGGTAGGGGGATTGGACTAGATGATCTTTCAAGGTCCCTTCTGATCCCTGATGATTCTATGATTCTATCTCAAAAACAATTAGTTTGGATTTAATATTAATCAGTCAATCAGTAAAAATCTCTGCTTGATACGAGATGATATGTTGATTTTGTGAGTCACATTGCCTAGAAGACTGGAAATTTGAGTGTGATACTTTGTTGGTTGAAATGTTCTTTGTTTATCTAGTTGGGTTTTGTGGTTGCTTTGGATTTTATTTCTCCTTTCCCAGAGGTATCTCTTTGGCATAGATTAAACATTTTACCTTGTTCCATGGCTGGATGATCACTGTGTTATTTTTTCATTGTCCCTGTGACCCCTCTGTAATCTTGGCATCCTGTGTTCTTGTGAGGGGTCTTAAGAAAATTAGAGACTGGAATGTGGAAGGTTATAATTGTTAGGATCAAATTCTACAGGCTTGTTTATATTTTTATATGAGTTTACATTCATGCTCCACCCAGCTCTTCTTTACCCAACAGAGATTCAGTGTGAAGAACTGTTGAGGAGTTGGGCACTGTAGAAGCTGGGTCCATTAGCAGAAATGGTGATATGTTCTGATGAGTATGACTGAAGGGATGAGTATGATTCATGAGTCTGAAAGGTGCTGGGAGTGTTTTCCTCTCATCCATAGAACTATGCCTATGGATTTGAAATTTGTTTCCTATTAATAACTATTCTTGCATTCCAGAAATTCTCATTTCACAAATGCTCATGGCTGGGAAGGAATGGAGCTTTCCTGGGAAGTTCATCAATGAGAGACTGGTTCACAAAATCACAGACTGTAAGGGATTGGAAAGGACCTCGAAAAATAATTGAGTCCAGTACGCCCACCAGAGTAGGATCCCCTAGATCCGGTCATGTAGGAACATGTCCAGGTGGGTTTTAAACATCTCCAGAGAAGGAGACACCTCAACCTCCCTGGATAGCCCATTCCAGTGGTCTGTCACCATCACCATGAAGAAGTTTCTTCTCAGCTTTATGTGGAACCTCCTATGTTCCAGCTGACATCCAGTGCCTCTTGTCCCGTCATTGGATGACACTGAGCAGAGCCTGGCACCTTCCTCCTGACACTCACCCTTTCCATATTTATAAACATAATGGGTTGTGCCTTAACAAATTCCCTCCACAGCTTGACATCATCTATTCTATGGAACTTTGCATAGGGAGCTGCCATGTATCTTTCTGGACTGAACACATCATGGAGGGAAACCTCCTCTTCAGTAAATGACATGAGTTACCTGCAACAGGTGCTGCAGGGGCAGATGGTAGTGTAACAGTGATGGGATTTAGGCCGAAGGAATCAGGAGCAGAGATGAAAGAAAGAAATAGTCCCGAGGATGTGTTTTAGTAGTGGAGGCAGGGAGATGCCAGAAGGCAAAAGTGGTCTCAGTAGAAACGAATGTTGCTTGTGCCTTTACCATGAAAGGGCTTTTAAAGAGATGGAAAAGAAGGAAGAGCAATGATGAAAGGACACTTCAGTTCAAGAGTGACTGGTGTGATGGGTTGGTCAGGCTTCCTGTTCATCATACAACCTAGGGATTGAGGGATCATTGGCATTTTCGGACTCTTACTAAATGAGTCTGAAATAGTGATGAAGACTTATTGTTGAGCTGTGGCTCCATATGTTGAGTTGGTGGACCAGTGCTGTGTTGATTAGGCTGCCCACAGGGTTTTCACAGAGGGTCTGAACACTGCAGAGAGATGGGAGAGCTGTGTGGTGTCTATTTTTCTTCAGATTTATCTGCTGGTTTTCAGAGCAGTCAGTACTTGCTGTCTTCTTTCATAACATAGTGTGGGTGTGGGCTGGGAATATTTTAGGCCCTGTGGATTCAGCTCAACAATTTCAAATGTGGTTAGAAGTGGAGTTATAAAAAAGCTGAGGGGAACTCCTTCAGATCTGCACCTGGAGTAAAAATCAAGTTAATTTTTAAGTGTGGCATGCTCCCATTCTAAGGTTAAGAAATGTTCCCAGTTATTAGGAGTGTAGTTGGATAAATTCTTTATTAGGTAATGAGGTGGTGTTTAATTAGATAGGTAAATTATCATCTACTTGCAACTTAAAGAGAAGAATTCAGGAATGTTGATTATGGATTGGTTGTAAAATCTGATGATAGGAATGATGTTAAGTTTCAGCATGGATGCCTTTCATCAAGTACAGTTTAGCTCATTCTGGAAATGAATGGAAATGAAGGAAATTTAAGCTTACCATAGCTACAGATGGGAGGAAGTACTAAGGTTATTAATGGTTATTAATTCATACTTTTAAAATTGATGTCTGCCATTAATTTGGCTTGATTTTTCCATATGTCCTTATGCAAGCAGCACTCTTTGAAGCATGAATTTTTTTGAGCTATTGTAGAAATGCCCTTTCCCCAGCACAACCCCCCAACTATTACATTACACCCTCTGAGCTGAGATTTTGCTCTGGATGAAGACAGCAAGTAAAATCCTGCAGGTAATATTTCACATGCTTCTTTTTGTGCCTAAACGTCATCTTACTGGTTTCATGGTGTTTCTTAACTGTAAATCAGTGTGGATGCCATGTCCTGCCACATGTCGGAGCAATGGTGGGGTGGCTGCCATGGCTGTTGCCAGAAAGGGGTAGTTCTCTCACAGCCATTTCTGCTGATGGCTCAGCTCCACCATCAGCAGGGTTTAAGCTGAGTCTTAGACCATCCATCTGTCCAAGCCATTATCAGTAGTGCTCAGCCTGCTAGCCATCTTGGTGGAGTCTCACCTCCATCTGTACTGATAAAACCAGTCACAGCTCTCGGGAGATCTCCCCTGATTGATGTATATCCCTAATCTGGAAGAAAACAAACCTGGGATGTGGATAAATGCCGCTAAGACTTCCTGTAAGTGGAAGGAGCTGTTGCCAGCATATTGCCTGTCTGCCACGTTCCTGGAGCATGCAGCCAGAATGTGTGCCATTTGCTGGTCCTGAGGATGGTGACAATGACTTTCAGAGAGCTTGACCCACTATTTCTACCCCAAGTTCACCTGCCAGGGTTTTGGTAAACACTGTGCTGGTGGTAATGTTTTTGCTACTAGCTTTTTCCATTGCTGGCTGCTTTTCTAAAGTGAAGACACTCAGGCTGCGCAACAAGGTAGTAACATCCTGCATCTACTCATTTGAGTCTGCTGCACAGTATGTCACATGTTTTAATGCTTCATGTTGCAAACTTGCTATTGCTTTCATGCATTTCCAGGATGGGCAGCCTCAAGAGCACCTTAAGGCTTGATCAAAATACCAGATCTGCCTACCTTTCCTGTGGCCAACTACGTGCTCCGGAAACCTTTTCCTCCCCCCAATATTGCTCCTTCTAGCCCCTCTCAGCTCCTGACAGGTTCCTAAGCAGCCATATTCTTGACAACTTTGAGACTCTCTGGTCCATGAGCGACTTCGGGGCCCATCCTGCCTCATCCTTTGCTTTCTTGCTCTCAGTTTTAATGAAAATAAAAACAACCACCAACCCCCGCCACCACCACCCTGCCCCAAAATAGATCAATCCCAGTTCCAAATGGCCAACATTTTGCCTCTTTGCTCAGTAATTAGACATCTTGCATTGCCCCCGGACTGGAAGTAGCTGTTGGTGTTACCAGTAATTCTGATGAAATTTTTTATACCTGGTTACCAGGAGACTGTTAGCTGTGTGTTTGTGTAAAAAAAGTAGGTGTTCTGGTTCAGAGTAGATCTGCTGTAAAAACAACTGCCTTAAAAGAAGCCTGAGGAGAAGCTACTCTGGTGTTGCTCTGTGGGAAAAGAGGTTTGAGAGTCATGTAGGTGTGGAGTATAGGGACCTGGCTAAGCAGTGGCCTTGTGACAGTTGAGTTAATGGTTGGACTAGATTATTTTAGTCTTTTCCAACCTGGATAATTCCATGATTGCCTATATGAGTTTGCTGTTGGGTGGAATCAGAGAACATTATGGGCTGGAAGGGACCTCAAAAGATCAGCTAGTCCAACCCCCCTGCCAGTACAGCAGGTCACACAGGACCATGTCTGGGTGGATTTTGAATGCTTCCAGAGAAGGAGACTGTCACCTTCATGGCGAAAAAGTTTTTCCTTATGTTTCAATGGAAACTTCTCTGGTCCAGCTTGCACCCATCACCCCTTGTCCTAACATTGGACCTGGCTCCATCCTGCTCACAGGAGGATGTTAATATACATTAATGAGATCACCCCTCAGTCTCCTCTTCTTCAAGCTGCAGAGACCCAGCTCCCTCAACCTTTCCTCATCAGGGAGATGTTCCACTCCCTTCATCATCCTTGTAGCTCTGCACCAGGCTCTTTCAAGCACTTTGCTGTTCTTCTGGAACTCGGTGGCACACAACTGCACACAATATTCCAAGCGCAGACTCAGCAGGGCAGAGTAGAGGTGCAGGACAACCTCTCTCCACCTACTAACAACAGCCCTTCTAATCCACCCCAGGATGCCACTGGCCTTTGTGGCCACAAGGACACATTGCTGGCTCATGTTCATCCATCCTTCTTTCTACCATGACCCCCAGCTTCTTTCCCCTACACTGCTCTCCAGCAGGTCAGTCCCCAGCCTATTCTGCTCCCTGGGGTTGTTCTTGCCCATCTGCAAGACTCTGCGCCTGCCCCTGTGGAATTTCTTTTCTTTCCTACCTGACCAACCATCCAGTCTGTCCAGCTTTTGCTGGATGGCAGCATAGCCTGGCCACTGCTCTCAGCTTTGCATCAGCAGCAAACTTGCCGATAGGGCACTCTGGTCCCTCATCCGTGTCATCAGTGAATATGTTAAACTGAACCAGTCCCAGCACTGACCCCTGAGGGACTCCACTAGATACAGGTCTCCAGCTAGACTCTGTGCCATTAACCACAACTCTTCGACTTCTTTCCTTCAGCCAGTTGACAGTCCACCTTGCTGCCCGCTCATCCAGAGTACAGGGACTAGATTAGCCATAATTTGCACAGATAATCTTTCCTCATGGCTCCAGCCTGCACTGTGGGCTGATGTGTGCGTTGGCCGTGTGTCTGCTACTGCACAGTGTCCTGGTGAAACGGCAAACACAAAGTCCTGCTTGAAGTTGCCTGTGTAAACAGGCAGGATTCTAGCTCTACTCATGGGAGGGTGGTGTGATGGCAGGAACTTTACTTACTAGCATACCCCCCAGTAGTGTCCCAGCTCAGCCATGCCTTTCCCCAGGCTGATGGCCAAGGTAGCCATCAGTGATTGGGTGTAATGGTTTAGCAAGAGGGTCTAAATCGGTTTGGGTTGATGCCTGTAATTCAAGCAATCCAGCTTTCACTGAGAGTTCAACACTTCAGTTCAACTTTGCTAGAAAGACAACAGTTTATTGAACCCATCACCAAGAAGAAAAGGAAAAAACTCCAAATAAGTAAAAGAATCAAAAAGATAAAACAGAAACTGTATCACTGCCTTTACACACAGTCAGAGAGAAATAGGAGACAACTAACACATTGGGTTTGGGCCTTAAATGAGAGGTCTGGGGTAAGAGAGTGTACACAANGAAGTGCAAAGATTGTGGAAAACTGTTGCTGTCATTGCTTGACGAGTGATAAGATTGTGGGAGACTCTTGCTATCGATGCTCAGGAAGTGCTAAGTGCAGTTGAAACTGTCTTGGGTTATGGAATATAAAATTTGTATTGTATTCTCATCTGTTGAAAGCAGTTGAGAAGATATGTAATTTTATCTCTTACATAACAATAGGAGGAGGGGCAGAGGGGCGCCGCTCAGCGGCGTGGAGCCGCTCCCCGGGAGCTGCTGAAGCTGCGGCGCCTGCGTGAAGCGGCGCTTTGGAAAAGCGCGCACGGCGACAGCGGCGTGGAGCTGAGCGGGAGCTCGCTCTCTCTACTGGAGTTTCCTGTCCCCGGACCCTGCGGTGCCCAGCTGGAGCCACTTCGCGTGCTTTCGGTGCCGCTTCTCTGCCACCACTGCCTCTGCTGCTCCACGGCATCTGGCCTCCCTCCGAGACCTTCTGTCTCCTGCCCCGGAGTCCCCACTGTTTCCCGCGCCGAGCAGAGCTGCTGCTGTGGCTGCCCGGCTCCTGGCTACTGTGGACACTTTCCGGCCGCTCCCTGCCACTTCCTGCCTGCTGCGGTCTTCCGTCTGCGCCCGTACCGAGGAAAAGAGAGCCATATCCACCGCTCCAGGAGGACTGGATTGCAGCCACCACTCTAACAGGGTGTCAGGTTGACTCTGTCGGGATCCCTAGGACTTTCTTTTGTCTGGTTGTTTGGGTGTACTGTTGGTGTTTCTTAGTGTTCTTAATAAAGAATTGTTGTTCCTTTTCCCAAATCTTCTGCCTGAAAGCCCCTTAAATTGCAAAATTATAATATTCTGGAGGGAGGGGTTGACAGTCTCCATTCCAAGGGAGACTCCAGCTTTCCCTAACCAACACCTGTCTTCCCAAACCGAGACACTCAGTCTCATTGGCAGATTACACAGGATCTTTGCCAGCCTGGTGGGGGAAAAGCCAACGTGGCAATGGTTACATGGATGGTTACGCCTGTTTTGGCAAATAGGCTTTTCAGGGTCTCGTCCAAGGGCTTTCTACAGGTTTATGCAGAGTCTTTCTTTCTTCTCCCCTGTGGTCAGACACCAAGGGAGGCAGAGGGTTAAGGCATCTTCAAAGGCATTTGCTGTAGAAGCAGCTATGTGCAGGAGCTGCCCTTATTCTGGCCCATTGCCAAGGACAGGAATGAGCTGGTGTGGCTTTTCTTTATCTGAGCCCTCAGTGAAAGAGGAGAGGGCTGCAGGTTTGCTCCCACAGAAGGGGATTTGCAGATACAGAGACTGGCTTGTCTCTTTGGCCAATCTGTGTTCAAGCTCTTGTGAAAAAGAGGGCCGTGGATTACCCCTGGAGCAGAGCTACAGCTGGGCTTCCACCCTTTGGTGGCAGGGGGTTGAGAGGCATTGCTTGCCCCCACCCCCACCCTTGTGGGGTGAGGAGGAGCTATCTCCTAGAGGAGCTTCCTGTCTGTGAAGATGTGTTGCAGCAGGAGCAGGAGGCAAGGTGAAGATGGCGACAAGAAGGAAGGAAAAAGAAGCAGGAGGAAGTAGAGTCCAGACACTGAGGCAGGAGGTCTGCTAGGAAAGGTGCCACCATCTTCAAAACAAAATGTTTTTTTGTTATAAAAGTGCCACAACTAATATTTGAAAATTTGGTAATTTTCAAACCAGCACATTGGATTTTCAACTCCTGCTCTTGAGGGCTCTAACTCTGTTCCTAGACAGTGGAAGCTGAGGTCTGGCAGACCAAATCTCTGTCAGAGGTATCACTGTAGTGTCTTCCCTGCTCTCTGCTTTCATGGTTGTTGGGCCCCTCTTGGAGCAGGGATGAGTTTGTGCTTCATTCTTCTGCAGCACCGTGGAATTTGTCCAGTGCTTGCGAAGACCTGATGCTCTGAGGTGAATATGGGCCACCTAAGCACAAACTTGCCATCTTGTATATGTAACTGGAATTAGTAGCCCTAGACTTAGTTTTAGAACTTTCTTTTCATGAAGGGCAATGGGTCTTCTACAATAGTGGAAGCTTATCTGTAGTTCTTCTAGAAACTGCCTCATTCTGCTTCTCTAGCTTCAGCAGTGGTTGGAGTCTGAAGTCCTTCTCCTGTCGTGTTGTGGAGCAATTGGAATGAGTAATGGCCAGCAACGGCGTGTTAGGCTGAAGGCCTAGCAAGCAAAGCTACATCCTATCAGAATGAATGGAACTTGGAATTTTGTAGTTCAGACTATTTTCATGCTTTTGATCATATTCTTCAGTTATAACTTATTTATAAAAGCTTCCACTTTCTATCAGAGGTGTATTCTAGTAGCATCATCCACGTCAACAAATCCAGGTATAAAAGCAACAGTTTACATTGTAGAAAGAGCAGGTTTTGTGAAAATTGCCGTGTCCATGTGGAATATGTATGCTGGACCATAGGAACTGTGGGTTCTGTCAGTGGCCTGAGGAACAGATGATTGCTCTAGCCATCTTCTCCCATCATGATCCCACTTCACCTCTAGTTCCTTGCCTTAGTCTTCTTCATTGACCAGTCCTTGTCTAAAGCTCCTCAGCATCTCACATCAGTCTTGGCTGAGTCCTTGTGAAGCCTATTCACATCCCACTCTCCTGATCAAGTAAACCAGTCCTTCTGGGGTTCATTTGTTCCTTGAATTTTCTCCTCTTCTGATTGACATGACCATGTATATTAGGAAATGTTTATTCACTGGAAGAGTGGCCAAGTGCTGGAACAGGCTGCCCAGGGAAATGCTGGAGTGACCATCCCTCAAAGTGTTCAAAAACCATGTAGTTGTGACATTTGGCAATGTGGGGGTTTAGTGGACATGGTGGTGTTGGATTTTAATCTTAGAGATCTTTTTCGAAGCATAATGCCTCTATGATTCTATGCCCAGACGGTGCAGCTATCTCAGGTGGTGGTGGTGTGTGTTCTGTGCCTGCTCCCTGTGGGACACCCTGCAGCAGTGTGTGAGTGTCCCTCCCAGCCATGCAGGCATTCCAATCAGAGCTTCTGGCAAGAGGGTGCTGACTGGCCTGGGGACATAGCTGGAAGATGTCTGCTCTGCAGTGATTTAACCATTTTCTGTTTAACTGTAATTAACCCAGTGGGCAGCCTTTTGATTAATCTGTGTTGAAGATTTATTTGGGGATGAATCATCATTAGCAATTAAGCAGTAAACAAACACCATTTCTTTTACACAGACAGCAGGATGTTTTCCTCTGCCAAGGCAGCTGTGCAGCAATCATAGACTAGATTAATTTAGCTTGGAAAAGATCTACTCTGATAAGTCCACTCTCTGACCCAGCACTAAACCATGTTCACTAACACCATGTCTATGTGGCTTTTCAAAACATTTAGAGATGGTAACTCAGCCACCTCCATGGGCAGCCTGTTCCAAGGCCTGATGACCCTTTCAGTGAAAAAAAATTTCCTAATATCCGATCTAAACATCCTCTTGTACACCTTGCCACCGGTCCCTCTTGTTCTGTCACCAGTTATTTGTGAGAAAAGACCAGTGCCTGACTCTCTACAGTGTTCTTTCAGGTAGAGAGTGATAAGGTGGTGTCGGTGTAGTAGCATCTGCAGGCTCTGAGTGTTTCTGTGTCACTGCTGACTTGAAGTGTGGTCCTGGCTGGTGATTGTAGTCCCCAGTCCTGTGGTTCCTGACCATTCTGAGTGGCTGTCTAACATCTTCCCTCTCATTTCTTTGCTAGGCTAGAGAACTTGGTTAAATGGGAGATGCAAACATGAAGAACTGTGTGCAGCACGTGGATGTGTTCCACATGATGGCATCTCCTACGCATTTTATCTGGTAACCTGGAAGGGTTTGATGGAAACTGCTGTGGACAGTGAAGGAATGTGGAGACGAAGGTATTTGCCATGGCTCTTCGTATGTTTTCCTTGGCCCTATTTTCCCTTTCAGGTCCCTGCAGCAAGAGCATGGTTCCTGTCAGTGTGACAAGTCCCCTGCTGTTTGCACTGGGGCTGTCCCGTGTTGCATGTAGGGTTGGGAGGATGGTGAAGAAGATGGGAGGTATTCACTGTCATTGCCCTTGCTACTATCCTATATTTCCCTTTTAAAGCAAAACAAAGCCTTTAGGAATAAAGAAGAAGGTGGGAGACCTTGTAGATGTGGGTGAGTGTTGGTTATACTCCAAAGGTCCTTGTCTAAGATCCAGTGATTATTCTAACTTGCATAAAATGAATGTGTGATGAGGGCGTATTTCTGTTAGGGCTTTCCTCAGAAACCCTCAGGGGATATTGGTGGTGGTACTAGATGAGAGGAATTTGCTGGCTGCTTTCACAGCTGACTGCTGCTGAACATGCCTGAAGTGCTTTCACTGGTGGTGCCACCGCTTTTCCTTTCTGTCACTTCCCGACTGCCATCCTGCCCCGTAACATAGTGCTGTAGGCCTTTGGCAGCTGCCTCCTTGGATGATGAGCTAGTCCAAAAGATCTGTATTGTGTATCAAGTGTTCCTAGAGCGCTGTGCTTCAGCTTTGGGACTGATTAGGACAATAGTGCTACCCTTGAGCATGCAATTAGTGTACACCATAAGGTTCTCATCATGCAGAGCAAGGCTTTTGGACAGCCTGGGCCATTGCAGTGACTGGGAAAAGTGGTGATGTTGGGACTTCACCCTTTTCTGAACATGGTAGGGTGCACTTTGACAAGTTTTCATGAGTAAAGGTGGTTTAGGAGTACATGACTCTGTAGCTGCTTCCTTAAATCTTTAGCTTGCTGTCATAAGAGGCCAGACGTTGCTCCCCAGTTCCAGCTTGGCTGGAAACATGCTAATCTCTGCTTAAAACCTGAATCCTTAATATGGAAAATGCACCACCCTTTACTTCCTTTCCTGCCAGAGAACACTTCTCCCTCCCAGTATTGTGTTACCTTTAGCATTGCAAACTGAAATGACTGTGCTGGGACAGTGGAGCTCCAGCAGTTTACTGCCCTGTAAGGAGGACAGAATGCAGCCAGAATTTATATAGATGACAAGACTGAGCTGAATGGAGGCTCGGGAGTAGCAGTGCCCTACTGGAGGTGAGTGTGTGGGAAAGAAGGAGGGTGGTGCATTGCTTTGGGCATCTGTAGCAGCTCCTGTTTTCGTGGGGAAAGAAGGGAACTAAGCTCGATTTGGGTCAGCCATGGAGCTCCACCCCTGGGCAACTACTTCATCTTGCTCTTCTGAAACAGAGGGGTGTTCTTTTAGTTCTGATTTCTTTCCTGGTTCCTCTGTGGAATTCCTGTGCTTGCTGGACAAAGCTGTGTCTTTGGGTATGCCTCAGGTGAGCTGGTGTGATTGGTGAAACAGTAGGACCTTGTGTAGACATATTAATCATCCTCTATGGGATATGGAAGCATGGAGCAACTTTGTGCAAAGAGATGACAGAGATGCCGCAGTGACCACTTTTATTTTGCCCTTGGCTTCAGGAGAGCCTAAATCTAAGGCCAGGCCAACATCTGAAGCCCAACCCTCTTGACAGCAGTTATGCTGTTTAATACCTTCATATCTGAAATGCAAAAGGGCCTTTTCTCTTTCATCCTTCAGGCATATCTGAAATAGGGAAGTAAAACCAAAATTAGGCACTCACTCCCCCTCACCCTCAATGCAGGAGCCTCTGAACCCTGCTACTTTACAAAGTGGCTTGGGGTTCAGGAAAGCCTGCTGAAGTGAAAGTAGGCAGATGTGTTTAAACAAAGTGAATGAGTAACCTCTAACTTAAAGCTTGATCTCAGTCAGTTCAATGAACTTTAAGTCCAGCAACACTGCCTCTTTGAGCTTGGATCAGATTTTGAGCAGAAAGAAGAAATGGCCTTTTTCCTGGGATCAACTGCATGTGTGCTAGAGGCACCATTGCACCACCCTCATGGTTTTGGGCACTGTACGGGATTTTATGCTGTGTAAGATCAATGCTGGGTGTGAAAACACCCTATTGTTCTAAAGCAGTTAGGCATGGTGTGTGTCTCAGGGTGTCCCGTGAGTCACTCCCAGCATCTGGCAGATACCATCAAACATAAATCATAGAGTCATTTAGGACAAGAAGACCTTTAGGATCCTCAAGGCCCACCCAGCTGTCCCAAGCTCACTGCTAAATTATGTCCTTAATTTCTAGATCTATATGACTTTTAATATATCTGTCCTGGAACATCTTGACTGGATTTTTCTAAGTCCCTTATCTGCACAGAAATGTGTCTGCTGCCGCGATGTGGATTATTTTGACATTTGTGAAGTGGGATGAGCCCCATTTTGGTCATCTGTGTCTGGGCTGTTGAGATGTTACTTGAAAGGATTGGGTAGATTGAGGAATTAGGCTTTCTTTTTTGAGAGTGGTGCAGCATAGACTTGATTAACAGTGAAGTTGAAGGTATCTTCAGTGATGTACTGTGGGTCAGGCTTGTGCCATCAAAGCTGATGTGCTGACTGCTCACACAGGTACCATGTTTCTGTCCACATTGGGAAGCAATTTCTGCTCAAAGAGCTTTTGGATCAGGTGAGACCCAAGAAAAAGAAGCTTTCCAAGAATGATCTAAAATGTAGTGATTGCATCTACTTGGTTTGCTGCATTTCCAAGCTGTGGGACATCACAGAAGTCTTGAACAGCAACCCCTTCACACCCCACTGATTTTTGACATTACTTTTTTGAGTTTCACTTTAGAATTTGCTTGATGAAGAAGATGAAGTCAGGATTGGTAAAACAATGAAATGGCTGACCTGAACACAGAGTTAGCTCATAATGCAAAATACTGGAAGAATTTCAGTTGAGCCAACTGGAGATGTTATAAAAAGAAAAACTGCAATATAGATAAACTTGGGTTTCTCTTGTGGCATGAACTCTTCAAATTAAATGCTGTGTGTCTTCATCTCAGGGCCCTCCAGGCCTTACGTGCTAGGAGATGACTCTGTTTTAGCAGCTATGTTTGGCAAACTAAGTGGGGGTGAGGAGTAGCACATTGTAGCTAGTATTGGGAAATACCAGTGGTTGAGAACAGCTTCTTCCAAAACCATCTGTCCTAGACACAACAAATATCCAGCTTCTATGTTTGGGAGGAGTTTCTTTTGCAAAGGAAGAAGTCTGGTGTCTTTGTGGCCAGGTGGCTCTGTGTGGATGGGGAAAGAGCTGCATGCCCTTGGCAATAACATCTTCCTCCCATAGTTCATCCTTCCTCCAATATTTTGGCCTTTCTTTCAGCAAAGTGCTGTCCGGTCCAGGGGGGCGACAAGGATTTTTCTTTGCTCTGTGAGGCTCCAAAAGCTTTTATAAGTCATACAAGAGTTCTCTAAGACTGATGAAGTGTGTTGTGCTACAAGCAATACAAGAGCCAATATTAAACAGAGAAGATACAAGAATGTCTGGGGTCTCCTTTACTGCTTTAGGGAGTTACTTATGTTTTTGTTGGAATTTTCTGTCTAGATCAGTTTCTCCATGCTGCAAGTCACTACCTGGCTTTGATGGAAACCACATTTGCACTGACATTCATCAGATTTCTTGCTTTTTTTTCCTGCTTTTTATCTCAACCACCCTATTAGTGACATGCTATGAGACTGGTGTCTGCAGATTTTGAGAACCATTGCCATGCAGGTAGTGACCAGGTTATTCTCATCTGCTCATGCCAGTAAGGCAGTACCAAGGGGTGGCAGAATGGAATCCTCAGTAGTGGAGGCACAGGCTACCATGTACTTGAAAGTCTGTGCCCTTAAATACCAGAGAGGAGAGAGCAGACTGCTCAAAGGAGAAGTGTATGTTTCAGGTCTGCGGTCGATCCATTTAGTTGCCACCTGTAAACTCAGTTGCTGGAATTCTTTCTGAAGTGATGGGATTTGGGGACAGGAGCTGGGGTGGTTTTCTAGGCTGGCTTTCTGATAGAGGAAAAAGCAGGCTTAAGGCCACTTGGAATAGAAGATACATAATTAAATAGAGTTGAGCCACTAAAACAGGAGTTTTGGCCTCTGTGAACCTCAGTAAACTTTAAATATTAGTTTCATTGCACAAACATGGCCTTTTCCTCCCTCCAACAGTCATGTGGATTTCATGTACCTCAGATCACTTGATACCATGCCCATAACCACACTGATCCACCACCAAGGTACTCTCAGGGTGTGCTTGTGGGGAAGATAAAAAAGAAGTTCTTTGGGTAGGTTGCACCTGGCACCATGGAGCTGCCAGATGCATGACATGCTCTGTTTTGGATCTTTTAGCTGGAGCTGGTGCAAGGCTGTGCCAGCTCCTCCACCAGACTAAACAGCTGCTGCTCCTGTGGAGTATCCTCATCATGGATCCTTAAGCAGAGGGCCCAGCCTTGGATTTGGGTAGGAGTTACCTGTTTTCTTTACCTAAACATCTGCGGGAGATTCTGAGAGGAGAAGATGGCAAGGAGGTTTTAAATGAAGGCTTTATCAGGAAAGCTGCATTAATGTTTTCTGGGTTTATACTACCTATGTGAAACTTTGAGGAGAGAGAAGTGTCTTAAGTTCTTTAGATGTCTTAGAACGCATTGAGTGGCACTCCGTGCCATGGTCTAACTGATGTCACAGCATCAAGTCATAGGCTGGACTTGATCTCAGAGGTCTTTTCCAGCCTCAATAATTCTGTGATTCTGAGGTGCCCAGAGAATTGTTGCTATATATTTCTTTGAACTTCTGGAATTGGATTTTCTCCAGGCAAGGTCACTTCTCTGGTGACATTCCAGTAGGCTTGTCGATGAGATACAAAGGGGTGGTGTTATCAGATGAATCAATCAGACCTGTGGTTAAGAAACCACAGCAGCATTTGCTGTTATTAAAGTTTGAAGTCCAGCCATGCTGTGAGCTCCCTGCACCAGAATGTGACTAGCTGACATACCTTGGCAAAATGTGTGTTTGACATCTGCTACTGCAAATATTTTGCCTTTGAGAACCTGGCTGCTGCTTCAATAGTGAGTGATATCTGGGTCTGTGGAGGATATTGGGTTCTGCATGTCTGCTCTTTTGGCTCCACTGCTACAGCCCAACACTTAACTTGGACCAGGGCTTCCTCAACAGCTTGTGTTGACTTATACCCAGCTTCCCCCTTGTCATTTCAGCCTCTGTTTTGAATAGCACTTTCTAAAGTCAATAGCTACAATTCCCATTTTACTTCTGTCTTCTGGTGAAGATGGCATGGTGGAGCACTGCTGTTGAGCACTAGCCCCTGGTCTCACCTCACAAGCAGCAAGTGATAGGACAAGAGGAAATAGCCTCAAGTTGCACCAGGGATACTTTAGGTCAGACACGAGGAAAAAGCTCCTCTTGGCAAGGACCATCAGGCCTTGGAACAGGAACATTCAAGCCTTTTCAGGGAGGCGCTTGAATTGCCATCCTTGGGTGTGTTTCACAGTCGTGGAGATCTGGGACTTAGGGACAGGGTTTAGCAGTGGGACGGTTGGGTTAGTGCTTGGACTGGATGATCTTAAAGGGCATTTCCAACAGTCATGAGATCTTAGCATGAAGAGTTAAAACAAATCTCAGTAGTACTGCTGGACTGAAACTGAGAAGTGGGAGATCCACAGCTCTGCAAGTGTATTTCACTGTGTTAGGTGGAACTGAATTAGATTCTACTTTGAGCAAGCTGTAAAGAGTTACTGTGTTGTCCTTGGAGAGATGGAAAGATCTTGTGCCCACCTACAGAAGGCTAGTATTAGAGAAATATTATCCAGAGAGATGGCATAGCTGCAGTGGGCACGAGGGGCGTTTATTGTCCCAGGGCCATGGATTACTGATTGCATGTCTTGGCATGCAGTGATATTTGCAGAGGCATTAAGCACTGACCTGCCACATGCCACTAATTTAGAATAAGCTCTTCCTTCTCATTTCAAAAGATAATCATCATAGAAAAACACATGGTATGGAGGAAACAAGTCTTCTTCAAATCTTTAATCTGATTTGAAGGTGCTATGTTCTATGTAAATATTTCTAAATGAGTGATTACACCCTGGTTTTAAAGCACCTGGTGATTTTTACTGCTGACTTCTGTGTGGTTGTGATAAAGCTGAGGGATGATGAAAGCCCCACTTTTATAAAGTCCTGACACTGGTGGGTCTGGCAGCAGCAGGTAAAGTAGTGCTTTGGGGAACTGGTGCTCCTTGTACCTGGTGTGGTGTGATTCTGTTTCCTCAATCTGAACATAAAACTGGCCTTTTCAGAAACTGAAAAGGTTTGCTGCTAGCAGTGTTCTTCAGATGTCTTACTGGGTAAGCCATGTGCCCATCCTGAAATGGCTTTTCTGTTGAACCGTGCCCTTGTTGTGTTGAACCAAGCTCCCATGGTGGCATCTGAGCAGGAACATGGCACCAGAGCCAAGGGCTTGCCTGGGACATGCCAGCACGCCATGCAGATGGGGTTCCTTTACTGTTATTAAAGAACTCTATGAGAGTAACCCACCAAGCAAGAAATACGTAGGTAGTGTTCTCCACTGTGGCATGCCTGGATAAGTCCTTATTCCGGTCCTAAGTGAAATTTGCCTCCCATTTTTATGAGGCAAAGGATCCTCCAGTAACCTGTTTCTCCGCTAGCCAGTAGGGTCAGGGACGGTTACTGCTGGTCAGTGCAGTGGTTAGAGGCTTTGCAAAAGGGGAACATACACCTTAGGTGTTAAGCACATTCCTGGCAGCACTGGAGTGGAGGATGGCAATACCAGTTACTTGTTGGAGTCTCTCCGTGGATGCCAGTCTCTGGGCAGACAGCCAAATGGACAGGAGGACCACTGTTTTGGCAGTAACCAGCTACTAGATTGTGGTTGTGCTTTAATGCTGTTTGTTATATCTCTCCCTTCCTCTCAAGGCTCCACAAGTGTTTGTTTCTGTCTCCTGGTGGTCTGGACAGCAGCAGAAGAGCAAACACAAACTCAGCTCTCAGGAAAACTGCCTCTAAACCCTGTGGTGCTGCAGCCAGAGCTGTTGGCATGTCCTTCCTTGCATGGGTTACCCAGCTCAGATGCCCTGGAGCGAATTTGTCATCACATATGTCATGCTTGTTCACATGGCATGGTTTATTAGAGCTAAGCTCCAACAGCTCCAAACACGTACTTTGTTTAAGACCACATCCTGGGCCACAGCTGTGCAGACACTGCTAGGATAGCAGGAGCTAGAAATGGGAAGCCACAGCAGTGACTCCTGTCTGGTGAAGCATCTTCAGGGAGTGAAAGCAAAACTGCTGCTTTTAATTAGGGCATAGTGGAAGCGGTGTGTGTGCAGGTCCACCCAAACCAACATGGAATTTCAGAATAGAGGGTGAATTAAGGGCTGACACAGGAGAAATGAAGGCTTCTGTCTTTATTAAATTCCAGTGTTTGTTGACATTTAAAACCAAAGTAAAACACATCCTTAAACTTTCCCTTGTGCCTTCACATGAAAATCTGTATGTCGTACATACATCAGAGGCAAGAAAACTGCAGGTGGAAGATGCCAATACATGACTGGAAGGACTGAGAAGAGGTCTTATAGAGCAGGGAGGGTGTGAGCCCCAGGGCTTCATCTCTCTAATTGTTTAAATGAAATGAGAGGCATTACTTGAAATGGCTGTGTGTCAGAGGGACTCCGGTGGGATCCATTGCTTCAGAGCAGTAAATATATCAGTAAATGTAGTAAAAACAACTGACGTCTGCACAATATTTAAGGATCAGTGGAAAAGTCTCATCATTTATTTGCACAAGAGTCACATTTCACATCTTTTGTCTGGTTCCTCATCTCATTTTCACAACTCTGCAAACCTGGGGAGAGGACCTGCATGCTTGAAGCTGAGGTCTTGCTGAGATTGCTCATCAAANTGAGAAACTTCCTGTCCTGCATTAGTGACTGATTTGCAAGTAGGAAACCAAGCAGTCAGGTTTCACAATATCACAGAAGTGCCACAGGGATTTACGCTGAGATCTCCACTGAGCAGCATAACGGATCTGCAGAGGAAAGGAGGAAGGACTGCCTTGTGGGCTTGGCTGCTTTTGTCTTCAGAGGGCTGACAGGACCAGGGTAAACACTAAGCAGCTGCTAAGGGTTCCAGTGTTCCTGGGCAGCACAACAGCAAAGAGAGCCTGTGCTGACAAGGTCATGTTTTATTGCTGCCCTCCACTCTAAGCTGGGACCAACAACTCTGAGTGAGTCACTACTGCTTGCAAAATACCTTTAAGTCATTACTGACATGTCAGCTTGGAGCT
This sequence comes from Upupa epops, assembly GCA_013397515.1. Lineage (NCBI taxonomy): Eukaryota > Metazoa > Chordata > Aves > Bucerotiformes > Upupidae > Upupa > Upupa epops. The sequence continues at coordinate 10,779 of VZRI01014165.1, read as the reverse complement.
CAGGGTTCCAAAATGGTCAGGAAAAAAAATAGAAGTGGAAGAAGTTTGGGGAAGAGAACAAAGCAACCCCATTGTTATGTTGCTGCCGGACCACATGGCCTGAGCGTGTGTTGCTAAGGTGTCCCAATGTGTTGGCATCGAGGAATGGTCACGGGCTGCATGCAGATGGGGCCAGAAAAGCTGACCAACAGAAGCAGAGGTACAGAAAAGCTGCTGTGTGAGCAGAGCTTGGAACAAGAAGGGGTTCAGCCTGGAAAAGTGATGAGCAATGAAAGGAGGGTATTGGGGAGGTGTTGCAATGGTGAACGACCTGCAGCAAGGTGAGGCAGCAGGATTCCTATCAGTGAGATTGGGTTTGCTGGTGTGGAGCAGGAAGAGGAGAGGTTTTCTCTGCATGATGCATGATTGCAGAATTCATTGCCTCAGGCTGTTTGGGAAATGTGAATAGTTTCAAGAAGCAATTATGTGTGCAGAGGATGGGCATTGGTACAGCTGATGACACAGTGTTTTGGGAGCTGTGTGCATTTACTGGAAGAGAAATATGTGTGTCCATACTGATGTTGTTTTGCTGTGTGCCTGCTGTCAAACACTGTAGGAGACAGATAAGAGCTTGGTAGACTTTTTTTTTAACACAGTATGGGGTTGTGGAAATGGGGATTGTCTGGTGTCCTCTGCCAGGGCTGGATGCGTCTGGGTCAAGACTTGCACCATTTTATGTACATCATTGTTAAGACTTGAATCCAGGGAGATACTTGGACAATAGAAGTTAAGTAATGCTGAAGAATGTGTGGGTAGGATAGAACTCACCTTGTGCTTTATGAAGGGGATAAGTTTCTGTCAGCCCAGGAAATGCTATATGCTAACCACAGTGATACAGTAGTGTGTGCAAGGGATTTATCTGAAGGTGTGGGAAGAGAACACCATGTGTGGGCTGCCCTTCCTTGCCTGGAAGAGCAGCTACCTGCCCGCTCAGCAAAGAAGGTTCAGTGGCAGAACACTTGAGAGGAATCTTTATGTTTGTGTTAGGGCACTACTGTGCAAATAAAATAAAGTCACATCGTGTTAAGTGATTGCAATAATTAAACTGAGCTGCAAGGTACCCCTACTGACCAAGAAGGTACTTTGAAATGTTGTGGCTCTGCTAAATTGTACTTGCTTGCAGAACCTGCTTTTCCAGCTTATGAATCAATGTGAAATAACTATCTGCTCCGCAGCTGCATGTGCACAGTGGTCAAAGGCAAGGATCACATTTAAATGAATGCTGAAGGTGAGATCTCCAGGTTCCTTTGTGTGACCTGGGATGGAGAGATGTAACTTTCTGGGCATCCTCTACTCTACAGTGTTGGAAGGAGCATCCCAGCCGGACTTTGCAGTGAGTTGTAATGTTGTTCCACTGTGATGAACCTGCCACTCCTCTAGATTATCCTAGCCATGGCAAACAAAAGCTGGTGGTGCAGAGATTCTCCTGCTGTCACCCACACCGGAAAACCCATCAGGAGAGGCTTCTGAGGCCAGAAGGATAGCAGACTCCTCCAGAGTGAAAACCTTTGCCAGGGCAGCTGGGGCACCTCCCATGGTTGGGTTTCCTGGCAGCCAGACTTTCATCTTCTGTAAAGAAGTAAAGCATGAAATAAAGTCAGGCCAGGGTCTGCACAAAGTATGGTCTGAGTTTTGTCTCAGTTTTGTACTAAACTGAAAGTGGATAGCTGCACCTCAGTGTTCTTCTCTATTTGGAAGCCACTGCTGTGGAAGCGTGGCTGTCCTGCAGGGCTACTGGCAGGTGGAGGTTGATTCAGCCATGCTTTCCATTTTATTAATTGGCTTTTGCAGTCTCCTGCTTTCATGTGGCTTGCTCTGACCCAAAGGACAGACACCAAACAAGCTGGTCTGCTGTGGCCTCCAGCTCTGGAGGGAACTGGGAGAGAGGCAGGGGTGAGTGTGTCTTAGCAGAGAGCCAAGCAGAAAGGGAACTATAAATGTCACAGGGAGCCTTGCATTAACTGTTCATAGAAGAGCACAGTTATGTCTTCCAACCCCTCTCGAAACTCCCCTCTTCTCCAGACTGCTGAACCTCTCCATCAAAAAACATACTGGCCAAAAAGACTTTAGGGTACCTTTCTAGCACTTGCTTCTCAAGTAATGAGGAGAAAGATGGTCTGTCAAGGTAAGGGAAATTACTTCAGTGAAAGGGAGGATTGCTTATGCTTCTGGAATTTGAATGTTTTTCTCTTAGTTTATGAGGTTGAGATAGAAGGCTGTTTTACTTTTTAAATGAGATCTATTTGTCAGACTCTTGGAGAAGTCAGGGTGAGTTCCTTAATAGAGTGAGAAGAAAATACAAGTAGTCAATGTTGGGATGCCTTAATAATGCAGTATGTAATCCTATAAATGGTCGCATTTGTGATGTAGCTATAGGGCATTGAGGTGACTCAGATCCTACAAAAGCAAGCTGCTTTGTTTTGTGAAGATCTGTGAGATAAGAAATGTGTTATAGAGTGTGACGAATCAGGGTTTTCTCCAAGGAGAGAAGGCTGTTGGTTTGCTGGAAGCACAGAAAAAGCAGCCTGCAAACTGGGTCTTGCTTTAACTGAGAGTGAATTTCAGACTGAAAAGCCTTATGTAGTGTTGATGCATTTGCCCGTGGCCTCAGTGACAGCTCTTAGGGGACCACAAGGCTTATCTGTAGAAAAAGAACCATGAGGTTCTTCCATAAAAGATGTTTTCTTGTTTTTTTCCTCTTTTTCCAGATGTTTCTTGAACTCCTCAGCACATCACAACTGTTGTATTTTGGGGTATCTTGCTTAAACCCTCAGAAGACAAACGGTCAAAAATGACCTGAGTTGGAGAGCTGCTGCTTTATCCCCAGGTATGCTGGTAGCTCAGTGGCTTCTCTATGGCATGGTTGCTCAGGGAGGGAGTTGTCACTAGGATGGGTAGTGATCTGCAAGTGTTTGTATCCCAGCAGGATCCCTGTGATATAGAATCATAGAATCATTAGGGATCAGAAGGGACCTCAAAAGATCATCTAGTCCAATCCCCCTGCCACAGCAGGATCACCTAGACCAAGTTGCACAGGAACAGGTCCAGACGGGTCTTGAACGTCTCCAGAGAAGGAGACTCCACAACACCCCTGGGCAGCCTGTTCCAGTGCTCCGTTAGCCTCACTGTGAAGAAGTTCCTTCTGATATTTATATGGAACCTCCTATGTTCCTGCTTGCACCCATTGCCCCTTGTTCTATCAGTAGATGACCCTGAGAAGAGCCTGGCTCCATCCTCGTGACAACCACCACTCACATATTTATAGACATGAATGAGGTCACCCCTCAGCCTCCTCTTCTCCAAGTTAAAGAGACCCAGCTCCCTCAGCCTTCTCTCATAAGGGAGGTGCTCTACTTCCTTCATCATCTTCATTGCTCTACTCTGGACACTCTCCAGCAGCTCTGTGTCCTTCTTTGAACTGAGGGGCTCAGAAGTGGACACAATACGCCAGATGTGGCCTCACTAGTGCATAGCAGAGGGGGAGAAGAACCTCCCTCGATTTGCTAACCACCCCCCTTCTGATGCACATCAGGATGCTGTTGGCTCTCCTGGCCCTATCTGGTATCTCTGTACCACTCTTGCTGTTTGTGAACTTACAGCTTTTATTTCAGTGGTTACATGCCTCATTTTTTTGTTTCATCAGCCTGTGGTCAGTAGAAGTCTTCATTGTAGATAGTCTGGTTGTAGTATTAGGATATTGGCTGGCTGGGTTGGGTGGCAAAGGAAACTGGAGACTTGCACTGCCACTGGTATGATGGTGGCTATGTTAAGTTTCACTCTCAGTCATGGAAGGGAACAGAAAGAAGGTTGAGTGACACTGGCCTCAGATGGCCACTACGCAGCGTGCAATGGCTAATAGCCAGCTCAAATCTTTCTGTTTGATGCTTGAGGTGGTGGACTGTGAAATGAGGTCTTTAAACAGCCTGAAATGTAAAAATTATCCCAGTGTTCTGCCTCTCCCCCCACCACTGCCTGCACACCAGTGTTTTTGTCAGAGTGATAGCCCTGACTGTGATGTGTTCGTCTCTTCCAGGACCAGCTTCATGCCTTGTGGCACGTGATGCACCATACACTATGGTTCACATCAATGTGTTCAAAAAATTGACATGTGTTCTCGTGGTGATACTGGTAGCATTGACAATTTGCCTGTGGAGAGAGACAAGGAAAAGCTACTATGTTCCTTTCAAGACTGAGAATGATGGTTTGCCGGTTCCCAGGACTCTGGAAAAATTGGACCCATATAAATCACAGGGTCTTTTTCATGAAGCAGCCAATGAATTAGGTCAGATACCCAAAATACGGTTTGGTAGCTACAATGTAGTAAAAGGCAGCACTCCTGGAACAGCAGTAAAGCTCAAGAAAGCAGCAGAACCTGTGAAGGTATGGGATAAAGACAGTTCATCCAGAAATCTCATCCCCCGGCTACAGAAAGTCAGAAAAAATTACCTGTCCATGAACAAGTACAATGTGACTTACAATGGGAAGAGGAACACAGCTAAACTCAGCCCAGAGAAGCTGCTGTGCCAGTTACGGGACAGGGTGAATGTGACCATGATACAGGGTTCAGATGGTCCTTTTCATACCTCTGAATGGCAGCAGTACCTACCAGGGAAAAGCCTCAATGAAACAGTGGGTCGCCTGGGTCGCTGTGCAGTTGTTTCCTCTGCAGGGTCTCTGAAGTCATCTCATTTGGGACAAGAGATAGGTTGGTATCTTTCTGTAAGCCTAAAGTCAAGCAACATCTCTTTAAAACTTATACTGAATAGGGGTAATCTGCTGTCACGCTCTTCCCCATAAGTCTCTGGTGTGGTCACAAGTTGAAACAGCCCTAATATTGGATACTAGAGAGAGGTCTTGATTTCTCAAGCATTTGTTTCTTCAGAGGGTGTGGGGTGAGTTGAATAATGTCAGTGTTCTCACTTCACATTCAGTGGGGCAGAAAATCTTTCATTCAGAAAGACTTCTTCAGAGGAATGAAAAGAAAACATTAGAGTGGTGAAAACCCACTGGACAAACTCCTGGGCAACCTACTGTAGTTTGCCAAGCATTGAGCAGAGAAGCTGGGCACAGAGAAGCTTCAGAGGTCTTTTCCTACCTCGTTAACACTGTAGCTCTTGATTACGGCTTTCCAGACACGTTTTGTCTTTGTTCTGAAGTGGCTGAGTGGCCTGGGAGACCATGGAAAAACTTCCCAGGGTCTTATTTTAGCTCATCTCTAGACAGAGTTAAATGATGTTTTGCAAAGTCTTACCTGACCATATTTATCTGAGGTTAATGCATTCATTGATCAATGCTGGAGCAGTGGTCTTGGCCGAATTATGAAGAGCCATGGTGTGATACCAAAGCTACATGTAAGAGAAACCAGTTCTCCAGCCTCCAGGTCCGGATTTTGCACCTGGCAGACAGTTCTGTGTTTGCAGTCCCCTCAGCTTTCTTCAGTAGTTTGAGTCAATGGAGGTGTCACTGTCAGAACAGAACAGGTACAAGCTTGGAAATGAGCAGATTGTACTTTACTGGGCATTTTGTGCTTCTGGAGGTTATTAATTGCCACTGAAAAATGTCCTCAACCACCTTGAGAACAGGGTGTTTTAGACAGGCAGCTGTTCTGCCTGGGCAGTTATTAAGCACCCTCCCGAAATGTAGAATTAGGGGATGGCTGTCTGATGTTATATGGGGAAATTACAACCCTGTACTCTACTGATGCAAGGTAGGATGTGGAGTTAAATATCTGTAGTGGTAGCTATAGAGCAGCTTCTTGTCATTGATATGGGATTTATTTTTTGAAGCATCACTTTTCTGGGTTTTCTGTCTTGCTTTGGAAGGGTTCTAAACAAGATGCACTTGTCTACGAGAGTAAAGTAGCTGAGAAACTACTCTTTTCTGCCAGTCATTACTGATACTGTAGCATTGTTTGTTATAATACCCCTGTCTTCAAGAAAATTATCTCCAAAGGATCCAATTTCAAAGCAGGTGAGCCCTTCTGCTGCAGCTCTGTGCTGAAGCAGGGGTGCTGTCCCACTCCTCTGTCTAACTCAACACCTCTGGTCACATGAAAGGTTTCCTATCCAAGTCTGGGCAATAGATATGGAGAATCCTGAATGACAGGCACCAGCATCATCTGTACCACAGCAGCAGCCTGACTCTGTGGCCCTAAGACAGTTTGGCCACAGTGCAGAGGCAGAGGATGCTGAAGGAATTCTGAGCTATCTTAAAAGATGATGCCAGCAGAGGAAAATGCAGTGAATCCCAGGGTATGTAACAAGCTGTGCCTGTTACACAGCAGTGGTTTTATTTCTGTAATGTGGAAAATACGCTGGCAGCCTGAAGACAGTGTTGCCCTCCAGGGTGGTTATTATAAATGTAGCCCAGGCTGCTTGACCTTCAGGCTATCAGAGAGGACATTGGCTCACTGTTATTTCCCAGTTCCTTAGTTTGTAGCCATGTGGTAAATTAATTGTGTATCAGTCAATCTCCTGGTAAAGTGTTTGGATGGAAAAAGATGGAGGGAACAAATGCTTGGAGCAAATCAGCAGATTGTTCTTTAAAAAAATAGATTTTTAGAAATTTATTGATCTTTGAGTTAGGCTAGCATCTTCTGCTGTGGGTTCTGCCTGTCTACTGCTCTTATAAGGAAAGCTGTGGACTAGGCAGATTGTGTTGGCAGTGCAAGTGAATAGTCTGTTCCATGTCTTTTCTATCACTCAGCTCTCAGTTCACTCACAGGTTTTCACTCTTCTACCTTCAGACAGCCACGATGCAGTCTTACGATTCAATGGAGCTCCTACCAAGGGCTTTCAAGAAGATGTGGGGCAAAAGACAACAGTTCGTCTTGTGAACTCGCAGGTAGGCCTGACAAACATTGACCAAATGGGCCAAGCGTGGCAGAGCCACTTGTCTGCCCTGCCCTGTGCTGCCTGCTAGAGGAGCAGCAGGTTAGAATAGCAACTGTGGGGATTCTGGTTTCATCTACAGGTGTGAGGTTTTGAAAATGAATGTGGGGAGAACAGGGCTTTCCATTTGGATTCTCCTGTACCTAGCAGATGGCCATAGGATGGGTGTGTCTTTCTGTGCGGTGAGGGACAACTGGTAAATCTGAGGTTGTTGCATTTAAACTAGCATGTGCTAAGCAAACCTGTAGCAGCCCATTGGTGATTTACGGCAGGCACAGGGCTCAAAGCCTCTCTCTCAGTACAGGAATGCCAGCCGCACGCTTGCTGCTGTGCTCTGGCAACAAAAGGCTGGAACACCACCACAGCTTGGCTAACACTGCTCAGCAAACTAAAGTGTGCCAAGACACCCATCATGCCTGCCCCAGAGATGGGTATGAACCATGAAATAAGTTTATTTGGCTTTTAATGGAAGAACAATAATTCCCTGTGATGCTGCAGACTGTAGATAACACATTAACCAGGGCTGGGAAATGGCTGAGACAGTTGGCAAAGTACCCATCTTTAAAACAGTAGGTCAGGGTATGGACTCCGCTGGGTGAGTCCAGGATCTCACTGTAGAGCATGACACAAAGTACCTTGAATGCAAGGAGTTACTGGGAGTTAAATTTTCCCTGACTCTTTGAGAACTCCCCGTTGGCATGAGGCTGTCGTTCTATTGATTTTCTTTGAACTTCAGCAGGCTTTGAAGCAGACTCCCAGTGGTTAGGACCATGTCTGGCAATACATTAGCAAGGTTAGCATGCTGCATGTTCAGGGACAGAAAGGGATCTACAGCACAGACCACTGCTGTTCCAGGGACATCTCAGAGAGGCTTTGCACTGTACTTCCATATAGCTGTTATCCTTCATGTTTGCCTGTTCTGGAGAGAACATCATCCCTAGAGACATCTAGGGATGGTGACTCAACCCCTTCCCTGGGCAGTGTGTTCCAGTGTCTGACTACTCTTTCTGTGAAAAAAAAAAATTCTAACATACAGTTTCACTCTCCCCTGGTGCATCTTGAGGCTAGTCGCTCTTGTTCTATTGTTCATGACCTGTGAGAAGACACCAGCACCCATCCCTCTACAATGTCCATTCAGGTAGTTGTAGAGTGATGGAGTCTCTCTTCAGCCTCCTTTTCTTCAAACTGAACAGCCTCAGATCCTTCAGTTGTTCCTCATTAGATCTATTCTCCAGGCCTTTCACCATCTTTGTTGCCTTCCCTGCACTCACTCCAGCACCTCGATATCTGTCTTGTACTGAGGTGCGCAAAACTGGACAAAGTACTCAAGGTGAGGCCTCACCAGTGCCAGGCACAGTGGGACAGTAACCTTCTTACTCCTGCTGGTCACACTATTTCTAATACAAGCTAGGATGCCACTGGCCTTCTTGACCACCTGGGCACATTGCTGGCTCATATTCAGCTGCTTGTCAATTAGAACCCCCCATGTTCCTTTCTGCCAGATAGCTCTCAAGCCACATCTCCCCAAGCCTGTAGTGTTGCAGAGAGTTGTTGCGGCCCAAGTGCAGGACCTGGCACTTGGCCTAGTTGAAACTCCTCCTCTAACACTGGCCCATTGATCCAATCCATCCAAGTCTCTCTGTAGAGCCTCACTCCTACCTAGCTTGGTGTCATCTGTTAACTTAATGATGATACACACAATGTCCTTATCAAGACTATCAATAAAGGTGTTAAATAGAAATGGTCCCAACCCTGGGGGATGCCAGTTGTGATCGGCCACCAGCTGGATTTCATTACATTGACTGCAGCACAGATGGGGCACTGCAGGCCAGCTTTTGTACTCCTGAACACAAGAGGCAGTTTCCTTTCCTTACCCCAAAGCCAGAATTTATAGGCATGGAGATTTCTCATCTGCTCCTGTGTGAGGATTCCATCGGTGCTGCCATCTAACAAGGGCTAAAGTTTCTCCAAGCAGCAACAGGAGCTTGGACATTGTGATTGAAGGCAAGATGTGGAGCTAGCTTGTAACCAGTCTCCAGAAAAGGAGACTCCACAAAGACCCCAGTCAGCCCCTGCAGCACCCCATCTCCCTCTCTGGGAAGAAGTTATAGATTCAGTCAGAGTTGGAAGGGACCACAGAATTACCCAGTTCCAACCCCCCTGCCATGGGCAGGGACACCCAACCCTAGATCAGGCTGGCCAGAGCCTCATCTAGCCTGGCCTAAAACACCTCCAAGAATGGGACCCCAGCGACCTCCCTGGGCAACCCATTCCAGGCTCTCACCATTCTCATGGTGAAGAACTTCCTCCTGACATCAAGTCTAAATCTAACCATCTCTAGCTTTGCTCAATTCCCTAGTCCTGTCGCTACCTGTGATCCTAAAAAGCCCCTTCCCAGCTTTTTTTGTAGCCCCTTTCAGATACTGGAAGGCCACAATAAGGTCACCTTGTAGCCTCCTCCAGACTGAACAGCCCCAA
>VZRI01014163.1:0-16793 GCA_013397515.1 Upupa epops | reverse complement strand
ACTTGGTCTAGGTGATCCTGCTATGGCGAGGGATCGGACCGGATGATCTTTCCAGGTCCCTTCCCATCCCTAATAATTCTATGATTCACCCCTACTTGTTCAGGGTTACTACATGACTCACACAAGAATCGGGAAAGTACAGCACACTGGCTGTGCTTTTAGTTTGCTTAAACCTGCACACCTGAAACAGTTTGTATGGTTGACTCAAAGTAAGATAATCCCCCATGAAGAAAAATATTCAATGAGTGGTTTTCTCAGCTATTATTTTTCTAAAGCCTTACACCACAGTTTATTTTTAAGGTGTGGGTACTATATATTTGTCTGTTTTGCCTGAAAGGCCAGTATCAGAATTACTGTTTTTCTGGTCGTTTACTAGCCCACTAGGTGATGCCAGTCTTAGACTAATTTTTTTTAGCTGTCATCTCTCATTACTGTGTCATGGTGCATACATAGGGGAACACTCCATGTTGGTAATGCTTGCAGCAGTCCTGGCATAGGGGAAGAAATACCATTTCAGAGATGAAAATGGAAGCAGGCATCCTTGTACTCACAGATAACTGGAACATGATCAATATTCTAGATAAGTAGTAAACAAATAAGCCTAGGGTTTCTGAGTTCCTTGCCAGTGTCCCTACCACTGGACTGGTGTTATTTATGTACAGAATCATAGAATATCTTCTGTTGGAATAGACCTTTATGGTCATCAAGTCCAACCTTTGACCCAGCACTGACAGATCACCATTAAATCATGTCCCTCAGCAATGCAGCTATATGTCTTTTAAATATCTCCAGGTTTGGTGGCTCTACTACCTCCCTGGGCAGCCTATTCAAATGTTTGATAGTGTTTTGCTGAATAAATTCTTCATAATGTCCATTTTAAACCTCCCCTGGCTCAATTTCAGACCATTTGCTCTGGTTGTATTTGTTTTTGCATGGGAGAAGAGACTGACCCTCCTTGATACAACCTCCTTTGAGTTAGTTGTAGAGAGTGGTAAGGTCTTCCCTGAGCTTCATTTTCTCCAGGCTAAACAACCCCACTTCCCTCCTTATCGGACCTGTGCTCCAGATCATTCACTCTATACCTGCTCCAGCACCTCACTCTCCTTGTAGAGAGGTGCCCAAAACTGAACACACTATTAATTTGAGGTGCATTCTCACATGTGCTGAGTACAGAGGCACAATCACTTCTCTACTCCTGCTAACCACACTATTATTAATACAACCATGCTCCTGCTGCTGCTGACCTTCTTGGCCACCTGGGCACACCATTGGCTCATATTCAGATAGCTGTCAATCAATAGCTTCAGGTAGCTTTCTGACCTTGCAGTTTTCAAACCACTGAAGTCTGTGGCCTTCCATGGGGATGTTATGACCAAAGTGCAGGACCCTACAACTTAGGATTATGTCTCATAAATAAACATTATTTGCTGCATGAAGTAACACTAAGAAGTGATCCCTCTCTGGAAAAGTATGGATGAAAACTGATGGCATTAACTGCATAATTTTAATGCCATATATTTGTATTTCTGATGTTGAAAGCTGTGAATCCTTTCCAACAACACTGATAAAGGAGTAACTCATATGTGCCTTTTCATCTTTGAAGACTATACACAAGATAGTTCTTCAGCTACTAATCTTACAGAATCTGCTCCATGACAAGGCTCATTCCTTTGGAAATCTTGGAATTCCAGTAACAGTTGACTGCAGTCTTAATAATAAGTCACTTGTCATACTGCAAGGCAGGGGGATACCAGTTGTAGATCAACCTGACAGGCTGTGAGGGGACGTGAAGACTGCCCCACCTTTGTCCATCCTGGTGGCTACTAGCCCCAGAGTCTTTTAAGTATGTTTTGATTTGTGGTCACCCTGGTTGTCTCACTCCTTGCAGGCCCGTTAAGCAATGGGTCAACCAGGATGATCTTCTGACTGTCATCTGCCAAACCCTTAACCTGCTATTTTCCATGTCTCATCCCCACCATAAAGTAGTTGCCAGCTGCTTTCTATGCACATTGGTTGGTTCCCAGATAGAAAGAGGATAGGATAGATATCTTAGAAAGCTGGTGACCTGCAGTGAAGCTGCGTGTTCTGTAAAGCTGTTGGGCACTAAGTAGGTACTTCAAAATATTTGTAGAGACCTTGGAATGGCCAGGTGATCTAATTAAAACATATATTGTTGGGTTTACATCTTCAAAGTAGTGATTTTCTTTTCCATAATGAGCAGAGCAGAAGTCTGTCTTCATGTTTACTCTGTGTTAGGTACGTAGCCTATATTGTGCTTTCTGCCACAATACAGCAAACCAAACTAGTCACTCAGCTACTGTAGTCACTCCTGATCTCTTTCAGTGTCACAGAGGTGGGTTTTCTCTCTGACTGAGGCTTGGCTTTTGTAGCTGTTGAAAGATGCTGAAATGCTTATGCTGGAAACAAAATTACTTTGATTTTGCAAATACAAGAGAGACTAAAAAAAAAACTTTTGTACTTAACAATCAATTTTGAGTCGTGATAGCTTCCCTTTCAAAAATGTTATCCTGAGTGACACTGATTTAAAGAAGGAATGCGAAGAATTCACAACTCTCCTCTTTATGCGTTTCCACAACCATGCTCTGAAACTTACTCAAAGGCAGCAACTTTTTAGCACTTTGACCTTGCCAGAGCAGATCCTTTCCTCACTGCCAAGTTACACCCTCAACAAAGGCAGCGGTGGAGAGTCCATTGGCTGAATTAATTTCTTGCCTGATCTCTACTGAGAGCCTGGTTGGTCATAGGCTACCTGCTGATGTAAGGCTTGCTTGGCAAGTTGCCCTTTGACAACTGACCTGTCATCACCCTTTCTGTCCTCGCTTCCATTTGTTCACATGTGTCTATTCCTGTAAACTTTCATTTCTTTGTCATTGTTTGTTCTGTAGTGTGAATGTTGCATGCAAGTATGAAATAATCAGCCCTTCAGATCAAGGCAGCTCTGCAGTGAGTTGCAAGTGCAGCTGCATCTGTTTAGATTGGAGGACAGGTATGTCCTGCAGCTGACCTCCAAAAATGGCTGCATAGGATGAGTGATGATGTACCGGTATAAGCTATTTCTCCATTGTGAAATTCTCATGTACAACAAAGTATAACTTCCTGTATTGGACAGGGCTTCCTTGTCTCTCCCTGCTGTTCTCAGTCCTTTCTCCTTCTGGGATGTGGTTGCCCAGCAGGGTTTCTGCTTTCCATCTCCAGTCATCCTCAGGAATGCATGGACTGAGGAGAAAGAGGAATGCTTAGTTAGAAGTAGCTTCATTGTGCCAGTGAAAAAGATGATTAATAATGATAATAGCTGAGTGCTCACTATAGAGTTCCTAATAGTACAGAAATATTATTATGTAGCCATCAGTAAAATGGGAGAGATTTATTGCATGAATACTGTAACTTGCCCTTATGCTAGCGAGGTGCATTGTTAGCTCATTGTTAAAGTTACCCACTCAGTTTCGTTTGGAAACCCCTGACACATGGATTGATGCCAAAACGTCTTAGTTTTCCATTCTCTGGAAGTCTGTTTGCATGCTTCAGCTCACAGCTTCTGTTCCAAAGCTTTGCCAAAGAACTGCACATTATGCCTCAAAAGTTCCAGCATTCAGGACAAAACGAAATTTTCACCAGCACTTTCCTGGCGGAGCAAAGAGAACCTTTTGTTCTTTGCTCTTCACCTATGGCTTCAGAGTGGAAAGAGTTGCATTTCCTTCCCTGGACGACTGACCTACAGCAACACCTGGATATTTACTGTCTCCAGAGGCGACTTCTAACAAAAGGAGAAAGGAGCTGTGGCCTGCTTCCTCTTGAAAACTTCCCAAAGCTCTCCTTCTATTCCTTATTCCCTAAATTTCCCAGTTTAGAATAAAAGAAGCGCTTTTCCTCTGGATGAACCTCACTGATGCACACCTGCATAGCACACCCAGCAGCCTGACACATTGCCTTTTGCTCTTGGTGGCTGATGTTGGAATGGCCTGCAGGGAGATCTGGAGCTGGAGGAAAGGCAAACCCCTGTTTCTTCCATCATTCAGAATCCAGTTGTCAGTGCATTACAGTGTCATGAAGGGATAAAACATATAAAACATGCTTCCTGGAGTACTCACAAGGAGGTTCCAGCATGTAGCTCCTCACAGACTTCTCTACTTCTCTACTGAAGAGCAGCCCCAGCACAGCACTGGTCCTGCAGGATGTTTGTCATTACCATGCAAAGCAATTACTCCAGCAATCAAAGGTTGTTTGAAGCACAATCAGAGCCCACCATCCCTTCTTTCTGGGCAGTCTTTTCTGATGATTCTTCTGCAAGAGTTTCCCTCCACATTTGCTGGATGCATCCATGCATGTTTTCCATGCACTGAAGCTCTTTTGCATCGTGTAGATGGCATCATTTAATGGAGTCACACTGAAAATATGCTTTCAGAAATTTTTCTTTGACTGGTGAACAGGAGATGTGCAGCTGATTTTCTATTACAATAAGTTAGGAGAAACGTGAGACCTGTAAAGTGCCACTACTTCATAGTAAGGGGATGACTTCTAGTGTCTTCTTTAATGTTATTCTATTCTTAGCAGATCCCACATCTTTTTCTGGGGAGAACAGTACAGAAGCAGTCCCTAAAAATCTTACGAAGGTCTTAATTGCTCTCATGCTCTTATTCTTGTCTGCAAATATTTTAATGTAAAGTCTCTAATGGACATTTAGGGAAACAAAACTTCTACTCCTGCTCCTAATACTAAAGCAGCCACACAGAAATTTGATTTTCCTTCCATACTGATTTTTTTGCCATAACATATATGAAGCAGAGTAGGCTACGTGCTACATCCAGCTGGTGTTGCATTTGGTCTCCACTGGGATGTGTGGGAATGAGGATCCATGTGTCTGGCTTAGGACTTGCGCTTGGGTTGTCTTTCACTGCAAAAGCAACTACTCACAGGTGGGATAGTCCTACTATCAATTGGCAGCCTCTTGCCAATTGATCGTTTACTCTTCTGTATGTGTTTGCTTAGGTATTCAATATTCATGGTTCTCTACATATCTCTTAAATCACAAAGCTTATTGCCACAAGCTGGGTGTATCCCACAATGCAACCAATATGCAGAGGCCACTGAAGGTGGTTACTGCCCTTCAGAGGGGTTGTCTTACACTGTTGGGGGTGATCAGAATATAGATATGAACATACTTATATTCTGGAGTGTTTTACTGATGGAGGGATGTGAGGACTGAGAAATAGCTTGCTGTATGATCACACACATTGTCATGATTCTGCGTGAATTTCAGCAAATGACTGAGAAGGAATTGGTTCCAGATTTGCTGCCATATTCCCCAGCCATGCTTCACCCCTTCTAACATGTTCCTTATTTTTACTTCTTCCATACTTATAAACAACACACTTTTGACTTTTTTCTTTAGATTTCATAGCCTTTAAGAATTTTGGGCTAATACAGGAGAATGAAATATTTACCTTGTTTAAAAAAAAAGTACTTTTGGGAATAGCTTGCTTTTACTTCTCTGCTTCTTGAAAGCACTGTTATTAGGAAGAACAGCAGTTTCATGAAGAAAATAGTTATCTTTATTTCCCTGCCTGCTGTACTTCAGCAGGAATGTTATTCATCTTACCTTTTTTTGAACTGCTTTGTTCAGTTAACTGTTTGTTACCAATGAGAAATGAAAACACCTACTCCATCAGTTAAAGACATGGTGCTCAGAGTGTGAACAAACCCACATCTGATGCTGTTTCCACAGCTTTATTAATTCCACCACACCCAGTACTTGGAGCAATCTAATCCTGCTGCAAATAATCACCACACTCATGCCACCAGTGCAAGACATGGGAAAAAGGCTGTGCAGTTCTTCACCAAAGCATCCTGGTTATTAACCATCAGGATAACAAAGGATAGAGTCTACTGTTTCCCCTGGTTTCTATCAAAAGTGACTTTTAATTGTGTGCACTGCTGCCTTCACTGCAGCTCAGTTGGGGTGTTCCTGGCAGCGCAGGGAAGGCACCATGGTGCTTAAATCCATCCCACTGGCTGTGAGGCTCTACAGTGCAGCTGCTTGTCTCCTCTGGCCTCTTGAATCAGGACCTTTCTTCTCTTTCACACCAAAGAAATTTTTTGCAATGACTCACATATCTTAATTAAGCAAATTAATTATTTTCCCCTGCTATGTTTAAACTTGTAATTGATCACAATTAAATGATTATGTAAATGTGTGAGTAAAAGAGTTTGAAATTTGATGAAAGAATGCCAAGTTCCCAGGTTATGTCAGATGGGAATTGTGATAGACTGGACAAACTGGGAAAGTACCTGCTAAGTGCATTCTCTCTTCTGGTACAGGTAGTCCTTCTCTGCTTTCATCAAAAATTCTAGTAGTATTTGATGATCAAGACTCAGACTCCAAGAAATTAAGTGGCTGTGACTCAGTGACATTTCAACAGGGTTTTCTTTAAATAAATATTTTATTTAGGAAGACAAAAGAGAAAAAAATCATTGTCTCCTACCTTTCCTCTTAGTCTTCTTTCAGAGAAAGAGCAAGCAAGTGGAAGCATTTCTCAACGAAGCACTTACTGACATTACTTGAGAGCAAGTTCTCCCCGCTGCAAGCAGCAGTATACCTCACTGCATAGAAGGCAGCTTCGTTTTATCTCATAAGAAGTGTTGTGTGACCTCAGTGTCCCTTGGAGTAGCTCATTTCCACCAGAACCTGACACACCCACCCACTCATGTAAAAAGAGATTAAACAAATATTGAATTTTGTCTGAGTCATTGCATCTTGAGCTACACAAAAGTGTGTCTGTGAGCTGTTGGCTTAAATCTGCTTGCCTAAACTCATGAGTAAAGCATGTTTGAGTAGCAAATTAAAGTGCAAGAAGGATATGCTGCCAGTGCAGGGAAATGCACATCCTCTTCAACTTGTGGGATAGAAGGGAGGTGCAGGACAGAGCAGGGAGAGAATCCAGGATGTAGCATCAATCTGGGAAGCCTCATATGAGAGAGGACTGTTGCAGTCATGAGTCAGGTTGAGCTACATCATGTCTCTGCGATGTGACAGTGAAATAGAGAAGAAAAATCTGGACCTCCTTGTTGTCCCTTGACACAGTCCTGGGACACGGTGAAACGTTAAGTAAGAGGGTGATGTGAATGTGCATTTTTCTGCAGTTGATTAGAAAACTGAAAGACTGTTGATGAAATCTAGCTTAGGACACTGTCCATGAATACAAGCCAAGATCCAGAAGGGTTATTTTAATCTCAAAATAAACTTTAGGGAACATGCATGTTGGGTGAGTGGTCTTTTTTTCAATTGTTTGAATGTTTCATGTAATAAAGAATCAAAACCAGTTTTTAAGAAACTTTTGGAATGTGATTTTCACTTAGTGGGTTTTTTTTTTTCAGGAAAGACTGGATAAGTTTGTATGAGGACAACTTCCAAAAAGCTGAATGAAAGAATTTTTAAAATAACCTCTTTTTTATAACAAAGTTTTCAAAACAGTTTTCCAACCTGAAATAAGCTCTATGTGGCAATAGCAGCAGATTTTTCTTTCTCTGTATGCTTCATGATGCACAGTGCTTTACACACCACTTCATGGTATCTATCTGCTTGTGTTTATTCTCACAGAAAGTTTTCATATTTTCTGGAACATTTCGAATGAATTTGGATCCTTATGGGCAGTGGAATGATGAAGAAATATGGAAAGTTGCAGAGGAGGTAAAACCTTTGAGTGTTATTTGCATGTCTCTGATGAAGTGGTTACAACAGAGGGCAGTTTAGGTCAAATGGTTGTCAGGTTACATTGATAGAATGTAAAAAAACTGTTGAGGAATGATACTGCTGATACTACCGTTTCCTTATTGCCTCATAAAAAAGTGCCTTTGTCAGAGATTACAAAACAAAGAAAGTATAAACGTCCACGCAGCACAGCCTGGGTTTCTCATGCAGTGATTTAGCACAGATGAGGTTTTAACTTTTGTTCTGCTGGGTGACCCTGAGAGAAAAGAAGAAGCAGGAGGAACTGATACAGCACAATGTCCTGTAACCTTTCCTCATTTTCATAGGGTCATAGACTGGCCCAGGTTGGAAAGGACCTTCAAAGGTCGTCTAGTTCAATCCCCCCCGCAGGGAGCAGGGATGTCCTTCCTAGGAGGAAGGAGGTGAGTGCCCCTGTACTCTGCACTTGTGTGACAGCACCTTGAGTCCTGTGCCCAGGTTTGGCTCCACAGTACAAGAAGAACATTGAGATGCTGGAGTGGATCCAGAGAAGGGCAATGAGGCTCGTGAGAGGTCTGGAAAGTTGGTCCTATGAAGAGTGGCTGTGGGAACTGTGGTTGTTTAGTCTAGAAAAGAGGAGGCTGAGAGGAGCAGCTCTCCACAACTACCTAAAGGGAGGTTGTGACAAGGCTGAGGCTGGTGCTGGTCTTTTCTCCCAAATTACTAATGACAGGACAAGGGGAAATGGCCTCAGGCTGTGTCAGGGGAAGCTGCATTTAGATTGGATGACGCTCTTTACTGAGAGAGTGGTTGGATCCTGGAAATGCTGCCCAGGAAGATGTTTAAAAGGTGAGTAGGCAAAGCACATGAGGCCATGGTCTAGGGGTTTAGGGAGATGTTGGGATGAAGGCTGAACTTGGTGATCCTGGAATTCCTTTCCATCTGTGAGGATTCTATGATCCTCAACAAGATAAGGTTGCTTGGAGCTTTGTTAAGCCTCACCTTGAATATCTCTAGGGTTGGGTCCTCAGCTACCTTCCTGGACAACCTGTTGCAGTGTTCAACTCCCCTTCTGTTGAAGAAATTCTTCCTGAGTTAATGCCTTTGCAATTATGTGAAAACCCTGCAAGACATTTTTCTACCAAAATGTGTGAAAAGGGCTACTTACCATGTTGGAGACTACAAAAACGCATGAAAAATATCTGCAGCCTGTCCTAGAAATAAGACTGATGTTATTGCAGTAGGACATATTCATGTTAAGCATACAGAAGTCTTTTCTTCAAAGTCTTTTCCATCTGAGAAGGAACACTGGCACTGCTTTCAAGCTTATGTACTTCTTCTGTCACCAGCAGCTGCCTCTCTGATATTCCATGGAATATGAAATTATATGAACCTAGAGGTTTCCTTCTATTTTGTGTTGTAGTTTTAGCAAATTTTTTATTTTTTCAAGCCAAAGAGCCAGATTCTGGCAGTTTGTTTTCCACGTGGAGCTGGACCTGCTGCTTTACTGTTGTGAGATGCCACCTATTGGCTCTCATGGTGCGTTATAGGTTGCACAGGTGTACAGAATGCCTGGAGCAAGGCAGGTGAGAGTTGTGGGAGGGAAAAACCTGCAGCCCTGAGACCTGCTTTCTCTTTCCAAGGCAGGGATGACCTAACGTACAGGGACTCCATAATAAATTTGTTCACAAGTCTCAAGTGTCAGAAAATGCTTACAAGTGTGGCACTTAATCTGAAAGCTTCCTTTGCCATTCAGACAGTTAACCCTCTCTCTGCTCTCGCTCTCTTTTGGATTTGTCTAATTTCTTCCCTGTGTTTGGAAAAGATCAAACTTTCTGTGAGTAATTTCCTGTCAAATAAAATCATCAGGGCATTTTTTGATGAAATGCTGTGACAGGAGTTTTTTGGTTGGTCCCAGAAGAGGCAACAGGTACCATGTTGGCTGCCACCACTTTTCTGAGGCTGGGGAAATAAGGGGAAATAATGTGGCTAAAGAGCCATTTTCTTGAAAATGCTTGTGTGGGTTGTTTTCACTGTGCCTGTGATTCAAGTCTAGGACTGTAAAAGGCTGAACTTGCATTACAATGGCATGACAAAATATTTTAAAGCTTTTATCACTAAGGAGTTTGGCAAACTCACACCTAGTTCACAGATCTTCATCTCACAAGTGAGAGCAAAGTAAATAGAGGAGAGTAAGAGCTGTAATGTTTTTCAGTGGGAGTGATTGGATTGTTTACAAAGTTCATGGTCTTGAAATCTGGCTTGTTAGCAACAACGAGTCATTGTAACTTCATGACAGATGGAAAGTTAATGATCGACTAATCCCTGACCCACATTGGCTGCTAAGGCTTTAGAAGATCCTGCTGCGATGAGTATCAGCCTTCTGTGCTTCTCACAATCACCACAGAGAGAAAGTCGTTGTCTGAGCAGTCAGTCAGATGTTTCACTTTTTATTGCTCCTGTATTTCAACACTTGGATCTGTGAGACTTAACACCAACTTCTGAGGCTCTGCAGCCAGCTGTCTGGACCACACAAGCATATGGATAGATGTGTGCAGTTTTAAG
Organism: Upupa epops; assembly: GCA_013397515.1. Lineage (NCBI taxonomy): Eukaryota > Metazoa > Chordata > Aves > Bucerotiformes > Upupidae > Upupa > Upupa epops. The sequence goes on along the minus strand of VZRI01014163.1, from coordinate 6,523 downwards.
AAGAAAGCTCCTTTTCCAGACACGAGTTACCAGATTCCTTTAAAGGAGTCGAAAAGGTGTAAGGAAAAAAGTCGTGGCCTTAATTTGCTTATAAAATAATTGTGAACTCTTCAGAACCTCCCCAGACATACCCACCCATCCCAGTTTCATATGCTTTCCATGTCAAATGGAAACACAAAGGAGGAATTCCTTTAGTGTTGTGCATGTGTCTTGGAATGAAAATGAATTGTAGATGAGTAATCTTTCAGAAATGCAGGAGGTGCATTTTTGTGGTGTCTTTTGGAGAAATGCAACTGACATGTTTCCTAGTTCTCATATTTTACAAAAGTTTCTCTGCAAACGCTGCTGATCAGGCCAGCAAGCATAGTTGGTTTGCTTTGCTTTGCTTTGAGGTGTACACAATGTATCTCCCAGTAAGAGCAAAAAGGAGCACTGGAAGAAACAGTCAGAAGGCATATCTTGGGTGGGATTCTGGTGTCTAGCCCAAGGGATGCAGCTTCATTTGGCCCAGACATCCCTCTAAAGAGTTATACAAGGAATTCATAGACAGGTGGGGGTCAGGCTCTTCTCCCAGGCAACTAGTGATAGGACAAGAGGGCAGGGCCTGAAGCTGTGCCAGGGGACGGTTAAGGTGGTTGTTAGGAAGCCCTTCCTCATGGAAAAGTTGGTTAGACAGTCGAATGGACTGCCCAGGGAGGAAGTGGAGTCCCCATCCCCAGAGGTGTTTAAGGACAGACTGGACATGGCACTTAATGCCATGGTCTATGTTGTGGTGATGTCAGGTCATAGACTGGACTCGATGATCTCAGAGGCCTTTTCCAGTCTCAATAATTCTGTGATCGTATGAAACCCATGGTGCCATTAGTATGAACAAAGTGCACAAGTCCTTTGAGGCAGCAAAAGGAGCAGATCAAAAAGGTCTCAGAGCTATGAAGCTAATGGCAGTGGTGACCTGGGTTATTTTCTCTGTTGCTGTAATGTAGCATGTGAATTTTGGTCACGTCTTTTCATCCTCCTAGTAACCACAGAGTCCTGTTTTCTTTCAAAACTCCATTTCTTTGACACTGCTGATCACATACCTCACTGTTAGATTAAAACTTCCAAATATGCTGTTTCCTCTAGCCTGCTAACTCAGAATGTCACTCGTTCTGTGTGACAAACAAATAAAGCATTAGCTCTCAGTTTCCCAGCATAAATCAGGGTGTGTTGTGAGAGTCAACTGTTCTGGTGTCTTGCACATCATCCTGCTAATAGCTTGTGTAGTCTTTATAGGGCAGACTCTTCATTAGTTTAGATTTACCTCTTCCCTGTCAGATATGTATGGCATTGGTTACCGTACCCACAGTTGGCAGTACCTGTATCTTACTGTTTTTTTCCCCTGTCCTTTTTTTCTGTGGCAGGTTGGGCTGAAGTCTGTAATTGAGCAATTTCCAGGCCAGCTTGATTTCGTTCTTGTGGATGGAGGCTGCGTCCTCAGTCATGGCCACAAGCAGTTGATGTGCCTTGCGCGGTCAGTTCTCAGCAAAGCTAAAATCTTGCTGCTTGATGAACCAAGTGCTCACCTGGACCCTGTGTACGTTTTCAACATTTGTTGTATCTTCTAATGTGAAAAAAGAACGTCAGTGAGGCAGCACCACCAGAAGAGACATTCTGTAGCTTCTCTGGTCTGTTACTAAACCTGATTTCAGGAATGTATATTAGTAACTGCATGGGGGATCAGGGAAACCTGCTTACAGCTTTAGCTCTGTGGCTGACAGGCACTTTCAGAGCAGAAATTCAGCACTGTGAGTCACTGCTGAGTGTCGGTGTCCATGCAAGCGAGCTTTAAAACAGTAGCTATGCTGTTAATTACCATCAATAAAGTTATGAGATCTACTGGCTTGTACATGCCAGTCTACACTGTGATGCTGCTTTGCCTTTCAGAACTTCCCAAGTGATCAGGAAGACCCTGAAGCACGCGTTTGCCAACTGCACAGTGATACTCTCTGAACACAGACTGGAGGCAATGCTGGAGTGCCAGCGGTTTTTGGTGAGCGTTTCTCATAGTTTCACATAGTACTGTTTCATTCCATTTGATGAACGTGCAGAATGCACAAAGCAGAGTTGATGAAATGGACTGGATTGATGGGAGTCATTCAGGGCAATTGAGCAATTTACTTAACTGCAGAAGAGCAACCAGCAAGCTCCTGCGAGCTCTCTCTTTAATCTGAGTTGTCACAGACACCTGTGTTCAGGTGAGCTAGCCGAAAGACAGCTGCTCATCCTGGTGCTTTGTGTTGCTGATGAGCTTAGGATGTCCAGAAAAATCCCAGCATCTCAATAGAGCTTTGCCATCAATAGTGCAGAAACAGCTGCACTTGTTCTGGAGCAGTGGGCAGCTCCTTGGGGCAGAGGGTTTTCCTGAGAAAATATCTGATGGTCAGAATCTCCCGAGTTCTGTCATCAGGCCACTTGAATATTCCTTTCTTGGTTAATCAAGGTGACAAAGTATTGAAGTCCTGGGGCATTTCCTTTGTTATATAAAGATGGTTAGCAAAGGAAATAAAAGGCAAGCTGTGTAATTGTTCTTGAAAATGAGGTTCCTTCCTCTGTATTTTCTTGATTCTTCCATCAGAGAGAACCTTCATTTTATTAGCAGTGACACATGATTTCCTGTGTGTGTTTGCTTGGGCGTCTCAGCACAGCAGGCGCAATACTATATACAGTAGTTCTACAGTATACTATAGTACTACAGTCTTCCATAGGTACATACAGTCCACCATAGTCTACCATAGTATACTACAGTATACTATACTACTATAGTACTACAGTCTACCATAGGAGACTGTATGGCCTTTTGGACTTAACTCCCGTTATATACAAGCAGCGTGACTTCAGTCTCACTGGCAGCCCACAGCCCATGCCACATTCCCTGGCAGCACGCAGCCTCCACTTAGCGCAGGTCTCCCCCCTCCGAACAACGTTTTAGCAACATTTGCTAAAAGCTCTTTCCTGTCAAACCTGGGCCCTCACCCAGGACATGCTAGCACTCCAGGAGAAGCCTGGTTTTACTGCATATGCTGCCTGACAGGGGAGGCTGGCTCAGCAGGGCAAACCTGTTGTCTCCTTTAAACACAGGCCAACAGCTTCCTTGTTTGGCAACAAGACAGCAAAGAAGCCTTAGCACCTTGCTGGCAGCCTGCTCGCCCTGCTTGCCATACCAATCTGTTTTCTGCTGTTAACACTTTCTTAACCCAGAAACGTAGCGGTGCTGGGGAGATGCCACGGTACCGGTCTACTTCAAAAACCCTGCACAGAGTTAAAAATTGAGTGTCAAGGAGAAACCAGCAAGCCAACAACACTTGGTAATTGGAGCCACAGGCACCTTTTCCACACATGAAACTTTAAATATCTGGTTTTGTGTCTGTAATAAGAAATTGCAAACTGTGAATTGGGCTTTTCTTGTCAGAAGATCTGTTGTGTCTTCACGTAGCTTCCCTGCTCCTTTTAGTAGTTTTAGCTGAATTCTGTGAGTACCACCGTTGCAAATCTGAGAGAGTGATTCGTTTCTTCAGGTCATTGAAGACAATAGATTGCGTCAGTATGAATCCATTCAGAAGCTCCTGAATGAAAAGAGTTCCTTCAGACAGGCCATCAGCCATGCTGACCGCCTTAAACTAGTGCCAGTACACCACAGAAACTCCAGCAAACGCAAACCTCGACCCCAAATCACTGCCTTGCAAGAAGAGACAGAGGAAGAAGTGCAGGAGACAAGGCTGTGAGATGAGACATGAATAACCTCTTTGTAGAGTGCAACCCACTTGTCAGCAGAGCACCGTGATGGCAGGACCAGCACTGCTGAAGCTGTGGGAGCCATGCACAGATTGATCCTTGCGAGAGGTGTTCAGCACAGAGACTACCTGCACATTTGGGAATGACTTCCTTTCCGTGGCTTATTGCGTGCAAGTTAGTGCATTCTTTGAGGTTTTGCCACTTAAAACCAGACTTCCTTTGAAGCTGCTCTGATTTGGTACAGACGAGATGGCAAGCAGAAATAATGTGCTTTGCCTGTCATAATAATTTCAGAAAACTTACTGAAATGACCTTGCTGGCATGAGAGGTCCAGACAGCAGAACGAATGGGAGAAAAATAATCAAACCTGGGTGGAAAATAGATAAATCAGAATGTAAAAAGCTTCTTTGGATTCAGTTTCTGCAAATGAATGAAGTCACAGATAAAACATCCTCCTCTTTGTTTTCCATACAGTAACTCTAATTTCAACTTAGCAGAAAAGGCCAAGTGCCCTTTCACAGCAGCTGCCCCACCCCATGTGGGTAGCTGAAAATGAAGAAAAAGCAGATCTTGATTTGTGGGCCATTTAACATCTGTTGTATCTCCACACTTCAGGGAGAAATTCTTTTGCCTCTTAAAAGTGACTGTCCACCTGGCCCTTCATGGACTTGCAGCGGCCTGAGTGCAGCCTCAGTGTCTAGTGTGAGGGAGCACCTCTGGTAGGGGAAATCCAAAAGTCTGCATAGGTCTGGCACCTTTACATGTTTTTAACTCCAGCCTGAAAAAAACCCCAACTCAACAAAAAGAGAAAAGAAGAATCTTCTCTGACATAGACTTCAGTAATGAAACTAACTTTTATATTCTTCTGGTTTGCAGTTTTATGATGAAACACTGAACTTTCTATAGGATATTTTATTTATTTTAATATTGTTGCAAATATTTACTAAGCAAATGATGTATTTTAAGAGTGATTATGTACTATAAATAAAAATATATTTGTACAAAATATATTTGGATTGTTGGGGGTTTATTTTTTCCTGCTACTAGCCTTCAATGTTGCATTATGATAGAGCTTTTTAACAAGACAGCTAGAGTTAGGCTCTAGCTTGTTTTTTAACAAATGCTAGAGTTAGACTAGGTACTGCCCAATGCTGTCTTTGTGGACTGTCCTAGTGATACAGACATTTTAGATTATTTTTCTTTAAAGAGTAATAATAATAATAAAAAGATAAAGAACAGAATCTGCTTGTATGACACAGTACAACATTCCCCACACACCTCCATGGAGCAGACTTATTCTGCTACTTCCACTGCAGTCATTGCTACCTATCAAAATATATCCGTAGTTTTTCATACATGCATCACGTTTATTGCAGCAGCAGTGGGTGACACCCAGGCCTGGGGCCGATTTGCACTAGAGGGTGCTGTGGGGCTCCGCAGCGGCTTCGGCCGGGGGAGGGCTCCGGCTTTGAGCTGCTGCTCTGCTTGGATGCTTCAGTCGTGAAGCCAGCTATAAACCAATCTATATCTCTCGCACCACTTAGACCCTAGAGCTGCAATAATCAGTAACTCTTTTAAAAATCTTCTGAGCCTGCAAACGCTGGATCCCTCTCTGGACCAGCTGCTCATCCAGCCCCACTCTTGTTTTCCTCCAGCTCTGTCCCACAAGACAGATTTTCTGTCCCTTGCTACATATTTCCTCTGCAAGTATAGTTTTCCTTTATATCCCTCTTCCTGTGTTTTCCTCATCCTTTCTACTGTCCCTCTGTTCTTGTCTATCTTGTAGCACTTCCCTGGATCTCTTTCCTTCCTGTCTGCATTAACTGATCCTCACTTTGCCTGTCTTTTGATACGATGCTTCTTGCTCAGAGGGTTTTGGATACCACTGAGTCTCAATTTTTCCAAGTCATTGTTTTTTTGCTTCTGAGTTCTGTGTTGCCTAGTGTTTCCAATAGCTGAAAACTTACTAATATTGAAGGAGCATTACTGTTGAATCCCATCTTTGTGCCCTCTACAAACCTCATTGTTCACCTCACACTGTATCCAGATCTCTGTCTTTACAAGGCTTTCTGGGATGTCAGGGAAGTGCTGCCAATCCTGAGGAGAAATCATAGAATCATTAGGGGTCGGAAGGGACCTTGAAAGGTCATCCAGTCCAATCCTGCTGTCACAGCAGGATCACCTAGACCAAGTCACACAGGAACAGATCCAGATGGATCTTGAACATCTCCAGAGAAGGAGACTCCACAACCCCTGTGGGCAACCTGTTCCAATGTTGCTTTACCCTCACCTTGAAGAAGTTCCTGCTGATATTTATATGGAACCACCTATGTTCCAACTTGTACCTATTGCCCCTTTATTTTACCAATTGATGACCTTGAGAAGAGCCTGGCTCCACCATCTTGAAACGCACCCCTCACATATTTCTAGATATGAATGAGGGCAACCCTCAGCCTCCTCTTCTCCAAGCTAAAGAGACCCAGCTCCCTCAGCCTTTCCTCATAAGGGAGCTGTTCTACTTCCTTCATCATCTTTGTTACTCTACTCTGGACACCCTCCAGCAACCCTGTGTCCTTCCTGAACTGAGGGGCACAGAACTGGACGCAATACTAANTGAACTGAGGGGCACAGAACTGGACGCAATACTAAAAATGCAGCCTCACTAGCGCAGAGTAGAGGGAGAGAAGAACCTCTCTCTATCTGCTCAACATCCCCCTTCCGATCCCCCCTGGATGCTGTTGTCCCTCTTGGC
>VZRI01014162.1:71107-144515 GCA_013397515.1 Upupa epops | reverse complement strand
AGAGTTTCTTGTTGTGTGACAGCATGTCCAAGTGGTCCTTGCTCAGCCAGGCTGCCCTCGTAGCATTATTCCCTGCTTTCCTCCTTGTGTGCATACATTGCTCCTGGACGCAGAGGAGGTGATCCTTGAATACTAACCAGCTGTCCTGGGCTCCTCTTTCCTCAAGGGCTTCATCCCATTATACTTTGGCCAGCATATCCCTGAAGCAATCAAAGTCTGCAGGCCTAAAGTCCAGGGTGGTAAGCTTAGAACACTTCCTCCTGGTTGCCCCAAGGATCTTAAACTCCACCGCTTCATGGTCCCTGCAGCCAAGGCTGTGTCCTGAGCCTCGCATTGGTCATCAGCCCTTCCCTATTGGTGAGAACAAGGTCCAGCACAGCACCTTTTCTTGTTGGTTCCTCTACCATTTGGAAGGGGCAGTTGTCATCTACGCAATTCAAGAACAACCTGGATTGCTGGTGCCCTGCTGTGTTGTCCCTGCAGCAGATGTCAGGGTGGTTGAAATCCCCCAATAAGGACCAGGGCCTGTGATCTGGAAGCCACATGTGAAAGGCCTCATCTGCTTGGTTCTGCTGGTCAGGTGGCCTGTAGCAGACTCCTACAGCCTGTAGCATCACCTTCCCCAGTCTTCCCTTTAATTTTGACCCGTACACTCTCAACCAAATGTTCATCATCCTTCCCCAGGTGGAGCTCCACCAATTCCAGATGGTCACTGATGTAGAGGGTGATGCCTCCTCCTCCTCTCGTTCCCTGCCTATCCTTCCTAAAGAACTTGTACCCGTCTATCCCTACATTCAAGTTTTGGGAATCATCCCACCAAGTTTCAGTAATAGCCACTATGGCGTGGCCTCCCAGCAGTACAGTGGTCCTTAATTCATGCTCTAGCTGATTGTGGTGGTTAGGTCATAGGCTGTGCATAGTGATCTCAGAGGTCTTTTCCAGCCTTAATAATTCCATGACTCTATAACAGACATTTCCACATGCAGCCAAGAGTGTAGTTTTGCCAGACAGCCAACATATCTTTCCTTTTAGGTCCACTTAATGCTACAATAACAGCAAAAATATTTTCTCTATTCATGCAGTTCAGGAACTTGAATCTTTGTGACATAAATGTTGGAAATATGGTTTCCAAGGCATGTAATGGGCTTAGGAATGGCAAAACTGAGTCCAGGACAGCTGCAATACAAGGAGACAAAGTGAGATGGATGGGTCTTTCAGTTAGTAGTAGCCTTAGATATTGTAGAGAGGTAGTAGGAAACAGAGCTTTGAAATGAGAATGTTGAGCCTGCTCAGGAATTAGCTGGTGTACAAGAGTAAGGAGTTCACAATTTGCTTATAAGAACCATAGATATTGTGGGACAGCTTTTATTCCATGTATAATTTATTTCCTTGTTAATAAGCAGAATTGCTTCTCCAGGGCAATGTTTCCCAAATGAACGCTTTGCTCCTTATCTTTGGTTCTCAGAGCAAAGAGTTTATTTTTCTTCAACAAAGTATACTCTGAATGAAAGTTTGACTTCTGTAAGTCTGTCCTACAGGAATAAAATCAGAAACTCATGGGAGCCATTCCTTGTGTTAGAGAGCTGACAGCACACTTCAGTAAGCTTTGACAAAAATCACAGGGAAAAGTAAACACATGATTTGGAAAACATAACACAGTGATCTTTTAGCTATGATGGGAAAAAGGAAGATATATCAAGGGAAAAGACAGTGGCTACTTTTTCTTTTCTATGACTTTTTGTTTCTTTTTTGAGCAATTTGTATGATTTTTCTACAAAATGCTGCGCTAAGTGCTGGCTAATTTCAAGTGTTAAAGGCAAGGAAGATATGAACATTTTAAATAGAATCACTTAAAGTTTTGTCTCTAATACTGTCTTCGGTCATTGATTGTTGCAATTTAGTCTAAAATTAAGTTTTATTGAAAGAATGTAGATTACTATAAAGAATAATATACAAAAAACCCTAATCCATACTGTTGATTTTTAATGGGTAGCTATTAACAGTATCTTTACAAAGTCAAGAAATGCTAACACCCCATAGCTAAATTCCTTTGTAATTACACAAAATAATATTGTTTTCTGTTACTGGTTCTGGAATTCTTGGCATCTTTTTCATATACCACGTATACTGGGGCTAACTGAAAAAAACAACAAATGCATATCTGCGAAGATAAATAATTCGTCACATTTTCCTGTTTCTATGTCTAATTTTATTGTTATCGACATAAGGTTAATACTTAGCCCAAAACTTCTGACTGGAGCAACAGCCTGGAAAGAAATAAAGAGTAGCGACTTCTCTCATATTGAATGTGGACTTGTATTCTATTATTTTTCTGTGACCTTTCTGATTGCTAGGAACAACAAGAGCATAGCAAATGTGATGTTTGGTAGGAAGGGAAGGTGATTTGATTTTGGAAGGACATCAGTTTCATTCATTTGCACTGTAACTCCTACACTAACACAATTGCAGAGACCATGAGCTGTGCGTGACCAGTTACTGAATCATCCTCACAGCTACCAAGGTGCAAGATACTCTTAGTTACACTTGGATATATCGTTCTCATCTCTATGTAGCCAAGAGTTGTCAGACCATACTTTCCTTCCTCTCCCAACATTTCTCTTCCAGGAAATGGTGTACAGGTTTGTCTGTTAATATCCAGATGGTTTCCTTTTACTCCATCAAATGTTGTATAGTGATTACCCACTTACAGTCTTTAGCCACTCACAAGTGTTCCTGATTACTTCAGTAGTAACTGAAAATCTGCAAGGAGAATTGTAATACAACTGCTATGCATCCATACATATGTATATTCATACGGCAGCCTGAAGCCTGACAACAGTAAATTAACTATTAAAACTAATTACTACAACTTCTATTAACATTTTTAAAAATAGAAGGCCAGGAAATAACAGAGGCTTGAAACTGCTGCCCCAAATCAGTCAGTGGTCTAAAAATTGTTCTCTTTTAACAGATATGATATCTGTTAGAGTGTGGATAGCATATCTGAAGTTAGTACACATACTGTGATTTAAGTTCTCACCAAAACCCGACTGACAATTTTGTTGTGTAAAGAATTGAACCTGCAATACAAATCCTCTTTGACCTTTACATCACCCTTGTCATCATATATTGCCAATATTGAGATTTCTCCTCTTCCAGGAAGAACAATTAAATCAGAGCAGTCTGCAGAGGATGGGTTAGCTGTGAGGAAAATATCATAAAATGAACCAAAAATTATTTTATCCATATCCATTATCCATAAAACAACAAGCATTATACCTTCTAAGTCTTGTGTGATACAAGAAGTATACCTTCTTCATGGTTAAAATGGAAAACCTAAAAACACTGGTCTGGGAGGGGAAAAACAACAGGGGAAAAAATAAAAAAATAGATATCCTCTAGATGGATTTGCTGTTTCTTTGTAAGAACTTTGAACAAATTTCATCATATTGTCCAGAGTATACCAAGAAAAGCTGAATGTGTATCGCACTAGTCAGCTCCTTTGACTGTGCCAACCATGGTGGTCTCCAGCAATGGAGATCTCTAAGATGGCTGAATATCCAGTTTAAGATGATTGAAAAGCTTTTCAGTGAGACTGAAAGCCATAAACCTGTCAATCAAATCATGTATGCATGTGTATTACTCTCCCAACGTGGCTTTATTGCCCATAAGGCTGTGTAGATACTACAGACTTTGTAGCTGCAGTATCAGTAGAACATATGTACACTTACTTGCCTAAGATGACAAACTTCTGAAAACAGGTTGAGGTAAAAAAATTTCATGTCTGCATTTCAAAAGCAGCTAGTGAGAAGCTCACTACACTGAGTCTGCAGATGACCTTTGGAGTATGGCTAATAATGAGTGAGAGCATAACCTGGAGTAAGATATGACACTTCTAGACGCAGTGGCACTCAAGCTTTAATGATGCGGAGTAAAATTGAAGTCATTTTCACCCTGTGTCAAATCTTACAGCTGGTTGAGATTTCAGTAAGCATCTTCTACACACCTTCTATGTATATAATCACTTTATGAGGTATTGCACTTTTGAAATAGCATAGAAATCCTTATATGGATATCTCAGGTGCAGGATGTCTGTGTTGCATCTCAGCATCTTTATTCTTCAACACAGAAAGTTTGTTGATCTCAGAAATGTTATTGTATCTCTCAGTGAACTTAAGAACAAGTGAATATGCCAATTTTCACTTACTGGTCCTGAGTTTCTTGCATTCTGACTAATTTTGTCTCATGCAAACTTTGTTCTAATCATACTTTCTTATTCTTCTGAGTCTGTATCACAGACTGTGCCCTTTTCACTTCAATTCTCTTGGTCTGTAAGTAATTTTGCATAATTATATTAACAAGAAATGTCAGTCTGGGGAAAACAAATAATTGTTTTATATCTCAGAGCCATTAGTTCTACAAATGCACTGCCCAAAAAAGTAACTGAGGAGAAAACATTGCACAGATCAAATTATATATCTGAAAGGAGTACGTAATGTGAATAATTTTAGGGCATTTTTTTTTCTAAGACATTTCTTCTGGATGAATGATTAAAAATCAGTGTAGAAGTTTATTCTCTTAATTCTTAAATTAGACAACAGGTGGTGGGGATGGAGAGTTACAAGGAGAAAAGCTTTCTATATGAAATGAACTGTGAAGTTTTGCATGCTGCTGGCATAAAAAAAAATTGACATAATTTTCAGCAAGATTATGGAAACGATGCAGATAACAATTGGTTAGTATTTCTTTTGTGCTTTCAGGTACTAGTTCAGAAAAAAAAAAACAAAAACAACATGGGTGTAGATCTGTGCCCTTATTTTTCTGCCTTATCTTTTCTACCTGTACCTGTGCCTTGTTTAGACATATCTAAGAACAGGTTTCCATTGTGTCTTGAATAGGAGACCAAGAAAAGTGCAGCCAGGTATATCTGACAAGCAGCTCAGCCTTGAAAAAGAAACTGCTTACGATCAGTTCCAATCATTAACTCTCTGACATTTCTAATGTGATTTCTTCTAGGGATGAGACCCACAGGCATCAAAGTGGCATCTGAAACATTGCAAACAGCATAGACCTGGCTCAGAAATGAAGTACAGGCAGAATGAAACTTTAAACAACATCAAATAGCTCTTGTCTGAGCTTTCTGCGAACATGAGAGAAGTAGTTTGTCTTTGCTGCAGGCATTAATAGCAACACATGAAGCCATTATCTACGCAGTGCATTCAAAAGGTAAAGAATGGTACAGCTAAGACTTTCTGGCTCAGTGGACTGAGAAACCACTGGACTGTACAATGGACACCACGACAGCTGTCAGAGCTGAGATTACCACGGGCACAACGTTGCGAGAAACACTATTTAGCAGATCAGGTTTGTACAAATTCCTCTTTTTTGCACTGGTTTTGCTCCACAAAGATCACAACTTACTAAGACTACGTCATCCTTATGCAGTTACCTCAGCTGAAAAATGTTCAAGTGGTGTAAGCAATGTGATTATTACTAGACAAACATTCACTTTTAATAGAATTAGTATTTCATATTAAAATATGCTGAAACAATTAAAATTCACCTTGCCTGTACACGACAACTGTAATGGTGTCAGCATAGCTCACAGAGGTATATTAACAGCTAATTGTTCTGGAATTCTTTAGGACAGTGTTCTGGATAGACCAAAAGGGCCCTGTGGTATTGCTGATTTACTACGGATGAATATAATTTGTGCTTATTTTAAGATTTTTCATTCTGTTTATAGGTTTTTCCCATTATCTGAATTTGATAAAGAATCACAGAAGACTAGATGTACATGAATCAAGCTAAAAATAAAGAAAAATCTATCCTAAAGGAAAAAAAAATCCATTTCTGAAAAAATTAGTCTGTCCTTGGAAATGCTACTTGGCAATGCAAAAGAGTAGCAAAAAATAGACTTGCTTGACATGACTATGTTAATTTATCCAATTAAAAATGGTCAAATATGGACTTACAGGACTTAGGGTTTCCAGATAGAGGCTATATTTCACAGTCACTTAGAAACTTGAGAGTTGGGGTTTATGGCTGTTTTATAGTTTTTGTACATAAATATCTGTAACCTAAAACAGAATTTACTTTCAAGGGTGTTTTCCTTAGCTAAACTGGGGAAAAAATCCAAACCTAACTTCCTTAGGCTACTAGTAATGTAACTGAACCTATTTACCATAAAAAGCAAGATGACTACAAACCAGCAATGTGCTCTTGTGGCCAACAGGGGCAACAGCATCCTGGGGGGATCAGAAGGGGGGTAGTTAGCAGATTGAGAGAGGTTCTTCTCCCTCTCTACTCTACACTGGTGAGACCATGTCTGGAGTATTGTGTTCAGTTCTGGGCTCCTCAGTTCAAGACAGAAACAGAGCTGCTGTACGGTGTTTTTGCACAGAGCAACAAAGATGATGAGGGAAGCAGAACACGTTCCTTATGAAGAAAGGCTGAGGGAGCTGGGTCTCTTTAGTTTGGAGAAGAGGAGGCTGAGGGATGACATCATTAATGTCTATAAATAAGTGGGAGGTGGGTGTCAGGAGGATGGAGCCAGACTCTTCTCAAGGTCATCAAGTGATTGGACAAGGGGCAATGGGTGCAAGCTGCACAGAGGAGGTTCCATATAAATATCAGAAGAAACCTCTTCCCAGTGAGGGTAATGGAGCATTGGAACAGGGTGCCCAGGGGTGTTGTGGAGTCTCCTTCTCTGGAGATATTCAAGACCTGCCTGGATCTGTTCCTGTGCAACTTGGTCTAGGTGGTCCTACTGTGGCAGAGGAATTGGACTAGATGATCTTTTGAGGTCCCTTCCAATCCCTATAGATTCCATGATTCTATGAATACCTAGACTAATATACAACCAGACAAAGTGGCAGTGCTGAATGAATGTGAATCACAATCTTATTCCAAATACATTGAGAAATGTGTAGTTTTAGGAAAATAGTTTCTTACTGTTGACAGAGGAAGACGTTCAAATTAACAGTGAAAACTTCACTGTTTTCTGTATTCTGTTTTGTGGCTTTTGTTCTTTGGAAAACCTATTAATATTTAGAAAAGAAAACAAATGAAAACAAAACAAAAAAAAAAGCAAAATACACAGATGAATAAAGTAATCTCACAGTAGCCACCTTTCCTAAACAAATCCAATATGGAAACCTACCTGATACAAACGGTCAAATACACTGTTTTGAAGTCTTCCCCCCCAAAAAAAAGAATAGATTGGGATTTGGTAGGAATTTGCAACTGAATACAGGCTTGTAATTCTTCTTCTCTTTAACATCACCTGGTTAATGGAAATTTATGAATAATTTCTTGCTTCTCAAATTATAACCAGAGCAGTTCATAAGTGATTCATCAATGAGAGACTGTAAGCTGCCCGTGGCACTTTGTGTCCCATCTGTAATGTTTGCAAGTAAACAAAACTTCCCACTCCTCTAGGGATGGAAAGCAAAGTCTGAGTATTTGGATATTTGTAGTTTGTATCCTATAGCAATATCTGAAATCCAATGTTTGTGTTTGCTTAGCTGCTTTAGAAGTCATCTAATAAGTGAAGACAGACAATACTAACTAACTTACACAACAGCACACAGCAAACTGAATTTTGACAGCTGACTGGAGCAGCAAATATCCTTTTAAATGGAGGAAATAAATAAAAGCTTATAAAAGCATGTTACTAACGTATCAGTCAGGATTTACTAATCTGGCCAAAAAGCACATAAACTGTACAATTAAATGGTTGAATTTTCAAACTACTTTTTAAGTTTTCCTTTATTTTTTCCTTTTATCTGGATTTCCTAACACTAAGCCAGAAGAGGAAACTCCAAGCTGTTTCAAGCAGCTTCTTCCAAATGTATTCAGTTTTGTTCCAGCATGTTCAAGTTGATGTCCCTCTACCCCTGGACATCTGCATCTCAGCTGCTCTCCATGCAGTAGTCCCCACCTGGCCTTATGAGCATGTTCCCTTTAGAAAAGTGTCATGGCTCACAAGGCTTCTAATGCAGGTGTTTATGGTTGCAGTGAGCCTGCACATTGCAGCTGAGGCATACAGAGGCATCGGCTAGATTCACTGCATCTGTGATGCTCTGCAGCTCCGAGACAGTAAAATAAAATTGCAGTCTTTCACTTGGAAGTTGATTTTACTGTGCATTTCCTGAGCAGCTCTATAAAAATGTGCACATCAGTCTATTTAAAACAAAACACTGCAATGTGACCCTTATGCATCCTGAGAAACAGCCTGGAACACATCTAGAGGTGATGCATTAGGTGAGAGATCAGACATTTCTTCTAAATCAAAGGAAAACAATTTGAGGAATACATGTTAATTGTAGAATGTTTTATTATGTCACTAAATTTCATCAGTTCATTGAGATCGTTAGTTGTCCCTCTTAATATTATCTAAAACACTCCACCATGGAAAACCTGCTAACATGTAAGTGTCTTTCCATGGTGATCAAAACAGAATCACAAAATTGTTGGAATTGGAAGGGATTTCAAGGGAACATTAAATCAAATCCCCCCACCAAAGCAGGGCTGCCCAGAGCACATTGAACAGGGCTGGATCCAGGCAGAGTTTGAGTATCTTCAGAGAAGGAGTCTCCACAGCTTCTCTGGGCAGCTTGTGCCAGGGCTTTGGGATTTGCACTGTAAAGAAGATTTTCCTCATTTCTAAATGAAACTCCTTGTGTTCCAGCTTTTGCTCAGTGCTCCTTGTACTGTCACTGGGCACAATTGGGAACACTGTTACTGTCCTACGTACAACCACTCTTCAGATATGTCTAGGTGGGGATCAGATCTTGTAACTGCATCCACACAATAGATTTCTCTGATTATGTTGAAACAATCCAGAATGACCAGACCAGTTTGTTCAATCTAGATTATAAAGCAAATTATATCCCTGTGTGATCAAAAGTGTTGTTAGGGGATCACCAGAATTGGAAAGGTATCATTTTGTCAGATTGGGTGCAGAATCTTTATATAGACAACCCCACTTTTGGGAGGTGAATGGAACAAACATGGGGAAATGCTGTCTTTCTAAAGTTTTCTATGACTGCAAGTCATCTTTTACCTCTTAATCTGAATTCAAACAGACAAGCAGTACTTTTCCATATGTGCATCATTAAATCATAGAAATGAAGCCTCCAAATCAGGCATTTGGGCATAAGCATACGTTAACTGAATTTCATATTTTATCCTAAATTACAACAATCAGTCAAAACGAAAGGTCATGTATTATGTTTAATTCAGAAAAGCACAGATTTATTGTATCAAAGAAATGCTAAAAGCGGGAATAGATGTGTACATATTCAGCTCAGGTAAACTCCAGCTTCTAATTATTCTTTGTTTTCCTTTCTCATCAGATGAAAAATATATATTCATGTACCATGAGGGAATTTTCTTTTCCATGCACTGCAAGAATCATATTTTCATATGGCACATTTTAAAAACTTTTCTTTCCTTCTATGTTTGCATTTCTGCCATGCTCTGAAACATAGTATGAAATACAATTTCCAATGTGCTTTTGTATTTTTGTTTGCAGTTTGAAGAACACAGTCTTGGGGTACTTCTGAAATATATATAGAAATCTATTGTATTCATATGTTTAAAACCAATATTGCCTGTCAGGTTGTAAATGTATGTTAATGGTCCCAGAGTTTATCATCCATCAGTGTTTGAAAAGTCTTTTCTACTGAATTGCTATGAGATTTTACAAATATATCTGAGCTATGTTCCTTTAGAAAAAAACCTCTTGTGTCACCTTCTGGCACTTTAGGAACAGATGGACACTCATTGCTGTCTAATTTTGTCCTTCTATGTCATTTTATTCTCCTTTGATGGGAATGGCAATGGACTACCTAAATATGACTATGTGATGAAGCCTCCTACTAGCGCTCCTTTACCCTTTGGCTCTTAATCAGGATGAACATCATCATGAATGTAGTCAAAATATATTTTACCATAGATTTAATTTTGTTAATGACTTCATCCTTAGAAGCTAACTTCTTCACAAAATGTGCTTGTGCTATTTGCTAGTGGTTAGTTGTTACCAAGTACTTCAGTTCCCACAGGGTTAGTAAGGACAGTAGCATTAAAGGACCTGTGAGTGCTGCTAGACAGCCAGCTTAATATGAGCCAGCAGTGTGCCCAAGTGGCGAAGAAGGCCAACCGGATCCTGGCCTGGACCAGGAATAGCGTGGTCAGCAGGACAAGGGAAGTTATGGTGCCCTTCTACTTTTTTCTGGGCCCCTCATTCTAGGAAAGACATGGAGATGCTGGAGCAAGTCCAGAGCAGAGCTACCAAGCTCATGACGGGATCAGAGAACAAGTTGTATGGAGAGGCTGAGGGAGCTGGGCAGGTTTAGTCTGGAGAACAGGAGGCTGAAGGGGGACCTGAGTTGCTCTCTACAACTACCTGAAGGGAGGTTTTAGAGAGAGGGTTGTTGACCTCTTCTCCTTGGTGACTAATGGCAGAACCAGGGGCAATAGTCTGAAGCTCAGGCAGGGGAGGTGTAGATTAGATATTATAAATAAATTCTTTCCAAAAAGAGTGGATGCAAGAGTAAAAGCACTGTCTAAACATAAAAAACATAAAATAATATAATAAAAGTATTAAAGGTGACTACAAAAGGCAACAAGTTCCCAACAAAATCACTTCCTCTGTTTACTACAAACAACATACCGAAGAACATGTAAACTGATCTAATGCTTTTTAGTTAAAGTAAAAATAATAAAATAGGTTATGTTTGATAATATAGGTAAATATTTTCCACTTTTTTTTCATGTTTCTCATGCTTTAGTTTATTTTTACATCTCTTTCATATTTTCCTGCCAGTATCATCAAACAATTTTCAGGTTTTACAGTATGGTACAATTATGCACACCACCCTTAGTCCTCGTGAAAAGTTCTTACTCCTACACACAATGAATACGTTGACATTTACTGTCTTCAGGACTCAAACGAATGCTTGACTGTAGTTCGGAGTGTTTCTGTGAAAAATTTCGTTTTTCTAAGTAAGAGAACCTGTCAACCGCACAAAGACCATCTGTTGTTAGTATTTTATTTTTATTTTTTTTAATGTTTTTTCAATAACCTTCTCTTTGAATTTCTGCTTTGGGACTGAAAAGAGCTCTAGCACCAGTGGATGGCCAGAGAAACAGCATTTGCAATATGCTGTCTTCCACTGCTGGTCATCTCAGAGCTTTATAAAAATATTTTCAAGCCCCTGTGGTGAGTTCTGCTCTTAAAAAAAACCATAATAAGACAAATTTCTCAACAAGCTTATAGTATCATTGCTTTATCCCCAGTCAGTCTTCTGTTGTTCTGCAAAGTCATTCCCGTTCTTCCTTTCTCTATTACATAGCAGAAAACAATCTCCTTGCCGATGTTTCCCATTGAACTATGCTTTTTGTCACATGACCTGCAACACTTAAGACACCAGCCAGCCAAGAATAAACACTGATTGCTATGAAGACACCTGCTGGAACTTGGCAGCTTGGTTATGGACCTAGCAACTACATCTGCACACAACTGCATCACACAATAGGATAGCAGAAAAATACATTTTCTTTAATCTGGACTAAGAAGCAAAGCTAGGGTGTCATGAAGCACCATCCTGGATTAGCAAGTACTAAATCTGCAGACACTGTCTCACATAATGTCCTCATAGCAAACCTGGTGAAGTGTGGGCTGGATGAGCAAAGAGCAAGGTGGTTTGGCCCAGAGGGTTCTTGCCAGTGGTATGAAGTCCACTTACAGCCAGTACATACCAGTATGTTCTTAGAGAAAATCTATCATCCTCGGTTTAACAACTCTATTAATGATCTGGACCTTTAGCAAATCTGCAAATGTCAGAAAACCTAATGGTTGTCTTGCCCTCCAGAAAAACCTCAACAGTCTGCAAAAATGGGCCAACAAGGAAAACAAGTTACAGGCAGGGCTTTGGGTTCTTTAATAATGACTGGTTCTGTAAGACACCTAGACGCTGTCTCTAGGCACCTCAGGGACAAGAGGGTCATTAGGGACAGTCAGCATGGCTTCACCAAGGGGAAGTCATGCTTGACCAACTTTTTATGAGGGCATAACCAGGTGGGTAGATGATGGCAGAGCAGTGGATATGGTCTATCTTGACTTCAGGAAGGCATTTGACACAGTCTCACATAGTATCCTGGTGGCCAAGCTGAGACAGTGTGGATTGGATGATTGGGTAGTGAGGTGGATTGTGAACTGGATGGTTTCAGGATAGAAGCCAGAGAGTAGTGTCTAGCTGGAAGCCTGTATCTAGTGGTGTCCCCCAAGTATCAATACTGGGACCAGTCTTCTTCAATCTATTCATTAATGACTTGGATGAGGGATTAGGGTGCACTGTCAGCAAGTTTGCTGATGACACAAAGCTAGGTGGTGTCACTGACACCCCAGCAGACTGTGCTGGCATTCAGTGAGACCTGGACAGGCTGGAGAGCTGGGCAGAGAGAAACCGAATGAGGTACAAGTGTAAGTGTAGAGTCTTGCATCTGGGCAAGAACTACCCATGGTACCAGTATAGACTGGGGACTGGCCTACTGGAGAGCAGTGTGGGATAAAGGGACCTGGAAGACCTAGTGGACAGCAGGATGACTCTGAGCCAGCAATGTGCTCTTGTGGCCAGGAGGCCCAACAGCATCCCAGGGTGCATCAGAATTGGGGTGGCTAGCAGATCAAGGGAGGTTCTTCTCCCCTCTACTCTGCAATAGTCAGACTGCATCTGGAGTATTGTGAGTTCTGGGCCCCTCAATTCAAGAAGGACAAAAAGCTGCTGGAGTGTGTCCAGTGTAGAGCAATGACGATGATGAAGGAATTAGAGCACCTTCCTTATGAGGAAAGGCTGAGGGAGCTGGGTCTCTTGAGTTTGGAGAAGAGGAGGCTTAGGGGTGATCTTATTAATTTCTATAAATATGTGGGGGGATGGGTATCAGGAGAATGGAGCCAGACTCTTCTCAAGGTCATCTATGCATAGTACAAGGGGCAATGGGTGTCAACTGGAACATAGGAGGTTCCATATAAATGTCAGAAGAAACTTCTTCTCAGTGAGGGTGGCTGGAGCATTGGAACAGGAGGCCCAGGGTAGTTGTGGAGTCTACTTCTGTGGAGATGTTCAAGATCTGCCTGGACATGTTCTTGTGCGACTTGCTCTAGGTGATCCTGCTGTGGCAGGGTGATTAGACTAGATGATTTTCCAAGGTCCGTTCTGATCTTGAATGAATCTATGATTCTATGAAGTGCAACAAGGTCCAGTACAAGGACCTACCTCTGGGAAAGAGAAACTGTATGAAACAATAGGTGGTGAGGGTCATCCAGCTGAAAAGATAGTGTGCAGAAAAGGACACTGTGTTCTGGTTGAGATCAAGATGAAAGCAATCCAGAAACTTATTGTGACAAAGAAGGCAAATATCCTCATCTATTGAATTGCCAGCCATTTAGGGGAGAGGACTCAGGGAAGGGAAGGCAAATTGCTCCTTGTAAGAAGCATTGCATTGGAGTCCAGTCTCATGTTCAGCCCTACCTGTGGCTAAACAATGTGTTGGTTTTAGCATGGGGAAGTTGTTCTGTAGCAGAGGAAGGGGCTATTAACTGGTTTCTGTAAGAAACTTTGGGCAAGCTTCCCTCAGCTCATGTTCAGACCTACTTCTTGGTGCCTGTGCTAATCAGTGCCTCTGTAATAAATTATTTAAGAGGGAACTCTGTTGAATAAACTTCTGTTGTTCCTGTTGCTGTTTCATGAGTTTGGGAGATCCCCTTTTTTGGAGAACAAAAGTGGTATTATAGGGTCTGCAAGTCCAGTGAAGGGGAAGTAATGCCTCAGAAATTATTGCTCTTCAGATTTGGTGAGAGGTGTCACTTATAGCCCTTGTAGACTTCAGAGATCAGAGCAGAATTGTGCCTGCAGAACAATGGACAAGAGCAAAGGTAAGCATAGGGTGGAGCCTAGACTATAGCTCTGAGGAATGGACCTAGGTTGGAATAGTCAGGTGCTATAATGACCGACAGCTCTCAGATGATCCCCGTGCGAGCTACAGAAAACAAATGCAGGCCTTGTCTCCTATGGAAGAAGATTCCACATTGCCAGAGGACAAAGGGGCTGCAAGGGGATTTCCCACTAAGGGAGAGGATGTAGCAGAGGTAGAGTAGGGAAGATGTAACAGCTGTGTGAATCTCTCTTCAATTTCTTGATTATGCTTTTTTTTTTCTGTTTTATAACTCAATTGTGCTTTGGTTTTCCTCAAATCAACCCTGTTCCCTTTTTACCCATGAGTCCTAAGTGGCAAGTGAGCCCTTCCTGTCCTTGTTTCAGCTCAGTATCACTTTTGCTAATTAATTAGAGTTTCTTCCAGAAGGGTCAGCATGTCCAGCTGGTGACAGCTCCACAGTACAAGGTTGAAATGGTCATACTGGAGACAAGTTCCAATAAGACGATGAAGGTTCTGGAGAATTTCTATGAGGAATATCTAGAAGAGCTGGGACTGTTAGGCCTGGAGAACAGAAGGCTCAGGAAAAAACCAGAATTGTATGTAGGTATCTGAAGGGAGCATGCAGTGAGAATGGATCCAGGATCTTTTCAGTGCTTCCCAGTAATCAGAACATAGACAATGGGCATGAGTTGAAACACAAGAGGTTCCATCTCAACAGAAAGAAACAGTATTTTTACTGTGTAGGTGACTGTGCAATGGCACAGGTTGCCCATGTAGGGGCAAGAGATATATTTAGAGTATTCAAAAGGTGTGTGGACAGGATCCTGGGTAATTGGTTATAGATTTTATTGCTGAAAAAGAGACATTTGAGCACATGACTTCCAAAAGTCCCTTCCAACCTCAACTATTCTATGATGCGAATCTGTGACATTTCCACTGAATCAAGGAAAACATGAAATAAAGGTGTACGGTGACATTTCATATCTGTTCTTAAGAAAGCTAAAATTTTATGTTAAAGGTTCCATGTCATTTCTTCATAGAACAACAGTAGATTTCAGTATAAATGCAGAATCTTCATTTGAGCCTAAAAGCAGCTTTGTTTCCATAGATTGATCTGTGTCTATATAATCTCCATGACTGAATCACACAAAAATCACTAGAGAATATTTGAAATATGTGTTTAATCAGCACCTGAATAAATCAAGTCACATGCTCTGAATTGATAGGTGAATAAATGGGACTTTCCTGTTTTATATTCTTTTAAAGTTTATTAAATGAAGCAAAACAGGTAATTGAGTTCAAAATAGTTCTTCCCAAAACTGTTTCTGAAAATAACCTGGAATAGGGATCTTCTATCTGGCTAATAATACATGTTCCAAAGAGGCACATCACGACATTAGAATTCACCATTCCCCTAATTTTCCTTATATTCACAGGCTTCTCCACGAGTCCATTATTAGAACAGTAAGACAGTTTTTAAAAGATTAACAAATCTGCACTCTGTGTAAGAGACTATCAATTCACTATTATATAGGTTATTTGTCACTGCATTATTAATTATCCTGTTATGTAGATTTCCCTCCTGTTTTCTTCTCCATCTATAATTTTCTTTAGTTAGAATTAACCGCTCCCATTGACTTAGAACTACTCAGTTCTGGAGGCTAGAATAATGATAGGATTTGAATTGAACCAAATGATTGGTGTATGTTAGGAGGTATAATGAATTACATATCAAATTGTGTTCTCAAAATACATGAATAATGGTATGAAAATAGTGAGGAAACAGACCCTTCACTGATACAGCATATTGGAAAATGACTATATTATTAATGCTTTTCCACCGCACAGAGTAATGATAATGACATTAACATAAGAGTGAAGATCTTGTAATGAAGTTTGTCCACTGCTAAATAGGGCATGAGTGCAGGAACTTGGACATATGTATCCATGTAGGCAAAATTTAGTCAACCTACAGGTTGAATAAAGCAAAGGAAAAATATAGAATTATCCAGGTTTTAATTTAAAGTCTTCAAGAGTAGCTTAGAATAGATAAAACACTTTATCTGCTACATAATGGGATGGGGAGGTGTGTGGCCTTGGCTCGATATTTAGTATTGCCTATGACTTTGTAAAAGGTCTCTTCATCTTACCTAATGTCAGACATCTATAATACAGACACATCTGAGCTAGTTACCTGAATGTCTTTTACATTTGTCTGAGAGAAAAAGACACAATTTATTTCAACTATTTTAAGAACCTTTTTTGGATAAAAATAA
This sequence comes from Upupa epops, assembly GCA_013397515.1. Classification (NCBI taxonomy): domain Eukaryota; kingdom Metazoa; phylum Chordata; class Aves; order Bucerotiformes; family Upupidae; genus Upupa; species Upupa epops. Next base: position 128,295 of record VZRI01014162.1, on the reverse strand, counting down.
TTTAACTTTAAAAATGTTCCTCTTTTCTCTCCATTGACTGTATCTGACACATATATTATCAGAAATATATGTGTTAATATATTTATCCGAATATTAACTGATAAATCCCACTGTCTATTTTCTCAGACTTTATAGCTTTAAATTAAAGATTTCAATGGTCCCTTCCAAGTTTGTGAGATGAGTAACATAATGGAGTCTTGAATAGATCAAGGCACTACTACAACAGTGTCTTTAAATGACCAGAAGTTTCTCCTGCTTTGAAAGCATCAGTGTCATGAATGTTTGGAAATGTTTCACCCCTCCCATATTTAGAATCATAGAATCATTAAGGATCACAAGGGACCTCAGAAGATCAGTTAGTCCAATTCCCCTGCCACAGCATGATCACCTAGATCACATCCAGGCGGGTCTTGAATGTCTCCAGAGAAGGAGACTCCACAGCCCGGCCTAGGCAGCCTGTTCCAAAGCTCCAGCCACCCTCACTGGGAAGAAATTCCTTCTGATATTTATATGGAACCTACTCTTTTCCAACTTGCACCCTTTACCCCTTGTCCTATCACTATATGACCTTGAGAAGAGCCTGGCTCCATTCTCCTGACACCCATCCCCCACATAATTATAGAAATTAATGAAATCACTCCTCAGCCTCCTCTTCTCCAAGCTCAAGAGACCCAGCTCTCTCAGCCTTTCCTCATAAGGAAGATGCTCTACTTCTTCATCATCTTCGTTGTTCTACACTGGACACCCTCCAGCAGCTTTGTGTCCTTCTTGAGCTGAGGGACCCAGAGCTGGACACAATACTCCAGATGCAGCCCCACTATTGCAGAATACAGGGGAAGAACCTCCCTTAATCAGCTAGCCACCTCAATTCTGATGCACCCCTGAGGATGCTGTTGGGCCTCCTGGCCACAAGAGCACATTGCTGGCTCAGTCATCCTGCTGTCCGCTAGGTCTTCCAGGTCCCTTTGTTCTACACTGCTCTCCAGCAGGCCAGTCCCCAATCTATCCTGGTACCTGGGGTTGTTCTTGCAAAGATGCAAGACTCTACACTGACCTTTGTACTTCATTCAATTTCTCTATGCCCAGCTTTCTAGCCTGTCCAGGTCTCACTGAATGCCAGCACAGTCTGCTGGGGTGTCGGTGACACCACCCAGCTTTGTGTCATCAGCAAACTTGCTGACACTGCACTCTAATCCCTCATCCAAGTCATTAATGCATAGATTGGAGAGGACTGGTCCCAGCACTGATCCTTGGGGGACCCCACTAGGTACAGGCCTCCAACTAGACTCTGTCCCATTGACCACTACTCTCTGGCTTCTATCCTGCAACCATCAGTTCACAATCCACCTCAGTACCCAATCATCCAGTCCACACTGCCTCAGTTTGGCTGTGAGGATGCTATGTGAGACTGTGTCAAATGCATTTCTGAAGTTTAGACAGACCACATCCATTGCTCTGCCATCATCTATCCACATGATTATGCCCTCATAAAAGGATATAATTCTTGGCTGTCAGTCAGGTAACTAGCTTTGTATCTTGGAGCACAAGGTGAAGGATGACAATATCACATACTGTTCTCTCCACAAACCCTTTTTAGCTTCCTTTTCATGTTCCCTGGATTTCACTCAAACATTTGCACACCTGTTGCAAAGTACTTGCATTCCTCAGATCCTTCTTTTATAAAAGTTACCGACAGTTTGGTTCATTATTTTCAATCACCTGATCAGAATTTGTTGTTTTCAAATTGCATAACCTGTTATTGTAATTAGGAAAATATAACCAGGAAAACTATAGCCTTATTCCTTCCCTGTAAAAGGACCTTAAAAATGGCTTTGAACTATTAGGTCAGGCATGTGGCTTTGTATCTTGAGACACTATTCAGAAGGGGAAGGAAATGTCACTATAAAAGCAATTTGGAAAAAACCAAACAAATAAAGAAACACTTGTTTTGCAATATTAGTTTCAATGTTCACTTTTATTACCTTCTCTCAGAAGGTTTGATTCAATAAGGATTATTTTGACTTCAGTGCTACTTCCTTCTTTACCAAAATAAAAGAACTTCTCAGGCTTGCAGCTACATGAAAGCAAGATGCTGTTTTTATTAGATTCAGGTAAAATCAAGAACATAAAATGATTTCCATTTCTACCAAGGGAGTATTTACAATAATGCTATTTTGGAGCTCTGTAAGAACATTGGTTTTGCACACTGTGGGAATGTAAAATTGCCTTGAGAGTTAGCTCTTGGCCTTAATATACATTTTCACATTTTCTCACTAACATGATTAGATTAGGACCTTTGTTACTGATGGAGAAACCTGACCAAAATAAACTGAGGTTGCAGTTGTGGACTTGTCTCACCGTACAAATATGTTGGAAAAACCATCTTGCCTTCAGGCTGAAATGCCTATCTATCCTCAAACCTCAGTTATATTTATAGTCTTCATATATTGCAGAATTGTTAATGAGACTTGCACAATTCTATGAATAGAACTCATAGAATTCTATGAGTACTCCAACTGAATACCAAAGACAGATTTGTAATGTCTTTATGCATTTTATTCCCATTTCCATCCTCTATCTTGTTCATGAAAAGACTTAACACCTATGTCCTTGAAATGACTATATATGGGAAATAAATAGACCCATCCCTATTCTTGGATGAACATTCAGTTTCTGCTGATAGAATTAATAAATGTGACTCACATCTTTTATGTACCTCAGCAGCTCTGCAGAGTGCTCAGGAAAAGAAGGTCCTATCTGCCTTTTGGAAGTCGTTCTGCCAGGCACATTGATGTTAATTTGTAAAGATGAAAATAACGAAACTTTAATACTGATGCCATCGGTGGTAAAAATAAAGCACCCTCTTAAACAGATATGTCCTGATATGCTTTACAGGAATTGCACTCATGTTTTGACAGAAGGGAAACCCACAGACACTTGAAAATATCACTGTCAGATCAGGTTAGGATGAGGGGTGGTTTCTCCAAGTATGTTTCTTCACCCTTACCTTGTACCTTCTGTGACAGGAAATTACAAAAAAAAAGTCTTCATCCATCCAGTTTAAAATTTAACACAAGAAAGGTCAGATAATCACAAATGCTCCAATTGAAAAGAGGTATTGGCAGCTTAACTACTGCATAGAGCTTTACAGACTATGGATTAAGAGATTTGAAGACAACTTCAATAGAGGAACAGGTAACTCCTCAGACATCTAGGGAAAACTTTTTACAGCATGATAGAAAGAAAAATATAGATTAAAAAAATTAGAGTCTAGATGAAAGGATGTGGCATTATGATCCATTGTGAATGACATATGAAATACAAATACGGTATGAAATATGATTGCTAGAAACAAAAAGGGAATAAAGAGCATTGAAATCTAGTGAATGGCATTTGGTAAGATAGATAAGTGTTAAGTAGTAACAGTAATTAAATCTTAATGCATTAATTATAATTAATTAATATCTAATTCTATATGTATAATAAGTAATTATATCATACTACCTTATTAGTAATGAAGGACTATGTGGAAGGACGTAAAATAAGAAAGGTATGAAAATGGAGTCAGGTTTAGGATCCTTAGCACTGCTGACAAAAGAGATAAATGCCAAATATATGAGAGCATTACAAGACACCATAGTCCTGCTGTCAAGCACTGAATATTATCCTTGTCGAGTACACAGCTCAGGGAACTTCCAAACTGTTTCAAGAACCATCACTGTCTGATTCTGTAGATACCACTGAGGGTATACAGAAAACCAAACAAAGCAATAGTTCTACTTAACTGAAAAATTTTCATAGTAGAAGATGAGACCATCGAGGTCATTGATCCACTGATGAGGCAAAATTATGTTTAAAATTTGTACTTTACATTTTGTCAATTTCTACAGACAGATCAATACTTCTTTATGAGTAGATTCTCTAGAAGAAGGAACCATAAATGTAAACAGGATGCACATTAACCCTGACATTAATAGGTAATTCCTTAGGTAATTGACAAAACCACCAAAGATGTACTTTCAAATCACCTTAATATAAAGAGCTGCTGTTAAGCCATAACAATATTACAAATGTGTTTCTGTGGTAACTCATTTCAGAATTAATTCAAAAGCTAAATGAATTAGAATTTATGAAATACATTAAAATTAAAATCAGACACTGATAAATTTCCTTTCAGCAAAATAGTAAAAGATAATACTGGGACCAATACTATTCAATATATTCATTAAATAGTTGGATGAGGGATTATAGAGCACTGTCAGCAAGTTTGCTGATGACACAAAGCTGGGAGGAGTGATTGACACCCCAGAGGGCTGTCTTGTCATTCAGTGACACCTGGACAGATTGGAGAGTTGGACATAGAAAAATCAAATAAAATTCAACAAGGACAGTGTAGAATCTGGCTTCTAGGCAAGAAAAATCCTAGGGACCAGTATAGGCTGGGGACAGACCTGCTGGAGAACAGTGTAGGAGAAAGGGACTTGAGGGTGCTGGTCACCCTGCTGTCGATGTGCTCTTGTGGCCAAGAAGACCAATGGAATAATGGGTTGGATAAGAAGAAAGAGGGTGTCAGTAGATCAAGAGAGGTACTCCTCCCCCTCTACTTTGCCCTGGTGAGACCACACCTGGAATACTCTGTCCATTTCTGGGCCCCTCAGTTCCAGAAGGACATAGAACTGCTTGAGAGACTCCAGCGCATAGCCACAAAGATGATGAAGGGAGTAGAGCATCTCCTTGATGAGGAGAGACTGAGGGAGATGGGTCTCTTTAGTTAGGAAAAAAAGGAAACTGAGGGATGACCTCATTAATGTTTACAAATATGGAAAGGGCAAATGTCAGGACAAAGGGGCCAGGCTCTGCTCAGTGTCATCCAAGGGGCAATGGGTGTCAGCGGGAACATAGGAGGCAGTACATAAATAGGAGAAGAAACTTCTTCAGGGTGAGAGTGATAAAGCACTGGAACAGGCTGCTCAGGGAGGCTGTGGAGTCTCCTTCTCTGGAGACGTTTAAAACCTGCCTAGTCATGTACCTATGTGACTTGATCTAGGAGATTCTACTGTGGCAGGGAGATTGGACTAGATGGTCTTTTAAGATGTCTTCAAATGCCTAATGATTCTATGAATCTATGATTTCCTTTTACCCTGTCACTTGTTCCTTGTGAGAAAAGACCAAGCCCCACCTCTCTACATCCTCTTTTCAGATAGCTATAGACAACAATTAGGTTTCACCCTGCTCCTCTTCAGACTAACCAATCCAGCTCCTTCAGCCACTCCTCACAAGGTTTGTTCTGCCTCACCAACCTTGTTGCCCTTCTGTGGACCTTGTCTTTAAGACAAGCTGGTGATTTTTTTCCCTCAAATACTCATTTCATGTACATGTTGCAGGACACAACCCTAGCTAGGAGGTTTGAGTAAAGTTGACAGTCCATACCACTCGTGAAGTCTTCCAAAGCAGTCATATTGCAACCAGTAAGGGAATGGTTAAAATTAATTTACTACATCTTAAAAATAATAAAAATTGCAGTTTAGCCTCAGTTAGACTTATAATTAGTTTTTCTTCTACTTTTGAGATAGGTATGTTGAGGTAGAAAGAGAAAACACTTGCAGTGCAGATGTAAAAGTGTGCAGTATCTCAATGGAATTTACGTAGACTTGTGACTATGTAAAATGCACCTATTCTTATTGCAATAAAGTGTCACACAGATGAAGTGTAAAGGAAAAAGTATCAAGATTTATTGAACAATATTTCCACATACCAATATCTCATAAAATACTCTGCAATGTCACTAACAAAATTTTGGTGTGAATGTTGGCACACAATAGCCTACAAATGCTGATAATGAAAGATTCAATCTGCTCTAAGGTAGGGGGTAGCACACCAACATCTGCTCTTACATTTCTTTTCACTGTAAACATGCAAATGCAATGAAAACAGAAGGCTGAAAAAAAAAATGGTGTGTTTAGCACAAATGACAAATACTATGAGGAAATAATAGCTCCTAATTTATTGTCACAATGGGATCTGTTCCCTTTGTGTTTACAAATGAATATAGTTTATAAGCGAAAACAGCTTGCAGGGGAGTTTTCTGAAAGAACTGTGCAGATGTTCAGCACTCACATTTAATGGGAAGAAATTCCTTTCCTAAAAAACAGGTCATCTTAGATCAATGACTTAATATATTTATGTTTGTGTTAAGTAAGAACAGGATGACAGTTTCCTAACTTTGTTACTTCTTTTTTTTTTCTTTTAACTATCTACATGCTCCTCCAAAATAGGATTACTTTTCTGAAGAAATATTTCCATAAGAGTTTCATTAACTCCATTGTTTTATTACATAAAGAAATATGAAGGGGAATAAGGAAAATATTTTCTTTTAGTAGCAGTAGCAGGAGGGCACAACAAAAAGTAATGTTTACCTACCATTTAAGGGCCAAATTAGCTATGGCTTGCTATCAGAAAGCCAAAGGAAAGTTATAGGAAGACCCGTCTTTACTGCTAGCTTTATATGATGCTTTGTTGTAGCACTGAGGCCTTGAGCAGCCAAGTCTTATTGAGAAGTGTCGCTGCCCATGGCAGCGAGATCGGAGTAGATGATCTCTCAGGTCCCTTCTAACCTCAACCATTGTATTATTTGTTTTTAACTTTTTTCATTAAGTTTTTCAGCAAAACATCTATAATCTGAAATAAGGGGAGGGTGTTTTAAGGAAAGAAACAATGGAAAATAAAAATTAATATTTTTTTCTTAACTAATGCACATTTTCCATGACGTAACAAATATGTGGTTGTTATGGCCTGCAAGTCTGGTTTTCTTTAAATAAGCTACACTATTTCTTTAATGAGGAGGTAAAAATCCAAAGACTGATGAAGCAATCACAGCTGTTTTACATGAGATATTATTAAGAGTTGTATAAACTTTGTCATAAGGCAATACTACTGCAAAAAAGATAAATACTGCAAGAAATTCTATTCTCGTTTAAGAGAGTCTATAGCTAACTTCTTCAAGAAAAATAGCACTTAAATCCCAGGAGTATATGATAGATCAGGAACAGAAATGTGTTGTTTGTTTTTTTCCCTTCTGTATTTCTTATCTGTAAGTATTTGTATCAGTAAGTCTTTGCAAGGACAAAACTATCAAAATAAATCTCACCCAGAGTAGAATGAAATTCAGAGGAAGTATTCCTCCCTAGTCAGACTTACACCTCCAGAGTGAATACTAAACATTTTAAATGGATTTTTTTTTAATTTTGCTGCATTTCCAACCTTTATTTTCCTTGGAGTCAGCATAGCAGTTCAGTGTGCTGTGCTTTCTGCTTCACTGACTCCCAGTGGCCTGCGCTTTGGGTCGTGCTTGAGGCATGGTGTAAATTTTTGATGAGGAGGGGTTAGCGTCTCTGGGTATCAACAGCACTGACTTTGCAATTAAGAAATAAAGGGTGTCTGGACATAAGTGTCTGAATCACACTCTGAAATCAGTCAACCTAATATTGGTGAAAATATTTGGATTATTCAGAAACTAATTATTTAATGAATTCTGCATCATGAGTGGAAGAAAATAATTTGTACTTTCATGTAGCTCTTGAAGTTACTGTTGGATTTGCTTACATTATTGATTAGGTGAGAATGATGCCATTTTAAAGATCACAGTTATTTTAACCACAGAGAAACTGAATGAGGTAGAGAACCATTAATACAAAGTAGAAAGCTAATGTTATTTCACATCAGACAAAACTTTGTGGATGGATATGATGTCTTATGGCAACTCAAACAGAAGCTATTACTTTCAAAAAAACAATATCAAGGGGAAGTTATTTAAGGGCACAAGAGAAAGAAATGGAGAAAAGATGATAGAAGGAAATGATAGTTAAGAACAACAGAAAGGCATGGTGGATTTACAGAGAGGTTTGGAAAAATAGCAGTTCTCTGTCTGCCACATGTTTGAGACAGGATTTAGATAGAAACTGTTGAATCTGCCATGAGCACAATCTGGAACATCTTTGGTATTTTCTTGTCATAGAGTAATGGTGCTAGTCATGAAAAGAGCTACTGGAAGTGAACACATACACAGAGACTTTGTCCTGGTACCACAGTCATCCATGGACATGTGCTGTAAAGATGGTTTAGGTTACTTTACAAGTAATTTCCACTTGGTTCACCATAATTTCAGTCATGTTCCCTTACTTCTTTTTATTACACTTAGAGAAACCTGGAAAATTACTGATCACTTTTTGGTTTGTTTTTTTTTTTTCCTTTGTATTTGTTAATCTGGTGTTTATGGTGATGTTAGTACATGTTAATACAGGAAAACAATATTGAAATAATTTAAGTTCATATACTTGCAGTGAAAAGAAGTTTATTTAGTCTTATCTCCATACAAAAATTAATTCCAGATCAAGATATTTATAATAGTAAGCAGAATTAAAACCACAACAGCATAACAAACTATAGAGGAATAGCATATTTTGCTGAATTTGCCTTCATGTTATCCAGAAGACATATCAACTATTGCATCACATTGATGATCAAGCTTTCCTACAGCAAAGGACACTAAATAATATAATAGGCTACGTATTAAAAACTCCCAAATTCACTGATGTAAGTAAAGTTGAATGATACTGCTAATCTAGCTGTTCCCAGAGAGTTGTGATTCATGAGGTGAAATCCAGCTGGTGGTCAGTCACAAGCACTGTCCCTCAGGGCTCAGTGTTGGAGTCAGTCTAGTATCTACACTGGTGACCTGGATGTGGGGATTGAGAGCACTCTCAGTCAGTTTGCAGACAACACCAAATTGTGTGGGAGTGTTGATCAGCTTGAGGGCAGGAAGGCTCTAGAGAGGCACTTGGACAGGTTGGATCGATGGACCAAAGCCAATTGTATGAGGGACAATAAGGCCAAGTGCTGGGTCCTGCATTTCAATCACAACCCCAGACAAATCTACAGATTTGGGAATTCTTGAAAGCTGCCCAGCAGAAAAGGACCTGGGGGTGCTGGTAGACAGCCAGCTTAATATGAGCCAGCAGTGTGCTCAGGTGGCCAAGAAGGCCAACAGGAACCTTGCCAGGATCAGGAATAGCATAGTCAGCAGGAGAAGGGAAGTTCTTGTGCCCTTGGACTCAGCCCTTGTCATGTATTGGGTTCAGATCTGAGCCCCTCATTATAAGAAAGACATGGAGATGCTGGAACAGGTCCAGAGGAGAGCTACCAGCTACCAACTTCATGAGGGGTTCAGAGAACCAGTCATATGAGGAGAGGCTGAGGGATCTGGGCAGGTTTGTTATAGAGAACAGGCTGAGGGGGGACCTGATTGCCCTCTACAACTCCCTGAAGGAGGTTGTGGAGGGGTGGGTGTTGGCCTCTTCTCCTTGGTTGCTGCTGACAGAAACAGGGACAATGGTCTGAAGCTGAGGCAGGGGAGGTTTAGATTGGATTGTAGGAAGAAATTCTTTACAGATAGTGCTGAGGCACTGGAACGGCCTTCCCACGGAGGTGATTGAGTCACCATCCCTGGAAGTATTTAAGAAACATGAAGCAATGGTGATTTGTGACCTGTTAGAATGACGGACATGGAGGGGATAAATTTGTTTTTTTTCCAATCTCTCAGCTATTTAGGATTCTCATTGGTGTGGGTATGGTTGGACTTGGTGATCTAGAAGGTTCTTTCCAACCATGATTACTCTGTGGTACTGTGATACTGTAATTTTAGGATACACCAAACCACTCATATTAAGAATGGATTTATGCACAACAACATATAATAACTATAGAAAAAGTGCTTCATGTTGAACCCATCTCAACCTTTCCTAAAAACTAGATTGTGTATTGGAATACTTCTCATCTGAGTAGACAGTGGAAATATTTTCTTCATTGTATTTTTCCCACCAAGAATAACAAAGTTTTTAAATTATAAAACAAATACTGCAAAAGAAATGGAAGCTTCATGACTGGCACGGGTTTCCTTCTACCACTTCTGGAGGCAACAAGAAAAAAAAAAAAGCAAAAGAAAATAAGTCTCTCTTTTCCTCCCACCTTCTGTCACCTGACCCTGAGAAATGGAAGTATAATTTTACCGTACGCAAGTCTGAGGCATCCCAGAGCTCTGGGTTCAGTACATGTCCCTTTTAAAACGCAGAAGAGATTTCCACTGCTTGAATTGCACAGATATGTAGGGCTATTCTTTTCTACTAGTTTCCCAAATGATCTCTAAACTGTTTAAATGCTTGGAACTGTTAAGGCAGTGTAGAAATCCACTTAACTAACCTCTACTGAGAAATTTTCATGGAGATAATTAAACATCTTACAAGCCTGGAGATTTTATTCTCATTTTTATTTTGATGTGATTTATCATCAGGCAGGATTTTTTTCTTCCCTGCAGCTTCCACAGAGTTAACACAACTTTTTTTTCTCCATTTCCATGTGGCATGACAGGCAGTAGCATTAATGACAAAGAACAAAGGTCCGTTTGTTAGTTCAGGGATTGCTCTATGTTAACAAACCATGTAAAAGAGTAATACTTCTCTGCAGGGCTTCTGACCAGCAAGTCTGTGGGGCTCAGATTTGCAATTCTGTTACAATAGTAATGGAGAAACTTTATACTTATTTCCAAATAGCACAGTCCTCTTCATTCACTATCATAGAATCACTGAATTGTAGAATCACCCAGGTTGGAAGGGACCTCCAAAGATCATCTACTCCAACTTGCCCTCAGTGAGGAGGGACATCCTTAACTAGATCAGGTTCCCCAGAGCTTTGTCCAGTCTCACCTTGAATATCTCCAGGGATGAGGCCTCAGTTACCACCCTGGGCAACCTGTTCCAATGATCAATCACTCTCCTGCTAAAGAACTTCTTCCTGCATTCAACTTCCATCTCCCCCTCTCTAACGTGAAACCATTACCCCTTGTCCTATCACTATAGACCATTGTAAACAGTCTCTCTCCAACATTCTTGTAGTCCAATGCAGCCAAATGCAATTACCACTGTGGGAAGAGCCTAGCAAAAGAGCAGCCACTTGTCAGTTATACTCAACACCTGCATAATTTTTTTAATTGATGTCCTATCAGAGTTGGGTCAATGGCAAGCAGTACTTTTCAGCCTTGTCTCATTTATTCAGCTGTTTCCTCAACCAAAGAGAACTAATACATTTCAAACCCTTTTTTTTACATTAAAATGATAGTGTAATGCCTTCACATGCTGTAGTGCTAGGATGAAAATATCTGATGCTAAAAGTTATGAGAAAGCCAGGTGTACACTTTTTTGTTTTAAATTGATTTAAAATACACTTCTCATTATCTATGCTCTCAATCAGCTCTCTGTCAATCAATAGAACAAGTAGAAATATCTATTGAACAATTATATGGTTTCCTAGTGAAACAAATAAATTAATTTAGTTAATTTAAATCCTCCCTCCTTAGCTCTAAAACTCTAGTTATTAGATCCTTAGTACATAAACTCTATTTAGAGTCTATACTCTAAATATATGATTCTTTAAATGTAAAGTATGAGCCAGCAATGTGCTCTTGTGGCCAAGAGGGCCAACAGCATCCTGTGGGGGGATCAGAAGGGAGGTGATAGTTAGCAGAAACAGAGAGGTTCTTCTCCCCCTCTACTCTGCACTGATCGCATCTGGAGTATAGTGTCCAGTTCTGGGCCCTCAGTTCAAGAAGGACACAGTGCTGCTGGAGGGTGTCCAGAGTAGAGCAACAAAGATGATAAGGGAAGTAGAACAGCTCCCTGATGAGGAAAGGCTGAGAGAGCTGGGTCTCTTGCGCTTGGAGAAAAGGAGGCTGATGGGTGACCTCATTCAGTCTACGAATATGTGAGGGGTGGCTGTCAGGAGGATGGAGCCAGGCTCTTCTAAAGGTCATCTAGTGGTAGAACAAGGGGCAGTGGGTGCAAGCTGGAACAGAGTAGGTTCCATATCAATATCAGAAGGAACTTTTTCACAGTGTAGTTGAAGGAACATTGGAATAGGCTGCCCAGGGCGGTTGTAGAGCCTCCATCACTGGACATGTTCCAGACCCACTTGGATCTGTTCCTTTGCAACTTCATCTAAGTGAACTTCCTGTGGCAGGGGGATTGGACTAGATGATCTTTTGAAGTCCCTTCCAATCCCTAATGATTCTATGATTCTCTGATTCCAATATTAATATATTTGCCATTTTTCTTTGTAATTTCATATTTTATTTACAGGGTAAATCATTAAAACAATATTTGCTGTAAATGAATTTCTACAGGTCAGCTGGATGTAGTAATCATGTATGTTGAGACAGAAATACTAACACAGTGCTACTTATCTTCGGCTTTCTGGTATGAATACCCTTACTAATAACCTCCTGAGTCCATCCTCTTCAGAGAAGAGCTTGAAAAGAAATTTAAAATGTGTAGATGGGCACAAAGTGCTGTTTGGAGGATGGAGATGGTGAGAAATAAGCTTGTCACTCACTCTCACAGTTTCCCCTTAACTGACATTCACTCCATTAATACATGGTTTTTCTTAAGTGTGAATAATCTATCTAGAGGGAATTAAAGACTGAAAGAATACGCTAAAAGGTAGGTTACTGTCAGTGACTGGAAACAGACTAGTTTATTGCCATATGAACATCAATCCATCATTTAGGGAGGAGTATCTGGGATTACAAGTGCTACTGATATTTGTCAAAATGCGTTTATTTTTTCTCTTTTTCCTCTGGCTTTAAACTGTCTCTGTCCAAAATAATGATCCTGTTGATCCAAGTATTTTGCTGTGATGCTTGGCAGGCATAAGGGTACTGGGCAAAGTGCTGTACACACAGTAGTACTTTGATAAGTCTGCTCACAAATAGGCTATTACTACAGCCAGGAAGCAAGCCATGACTATCACCCTTTTCTTTCCATCCTTGCTTTTGTGGCAGAAGATAGAAAATGAGTGTCACAGAATTAACAAGATGACAGTGCACTTTTCATGAAAAAGACAAAGTACTTTAATGGGCAAAAAAATCAAGCTCTCTCATACATCTTCCTATCTCACATACCCTTTTGTCATTGATTGTGAATATGACTGGCTAATGATTTAAAAACAAAAACCCAAACAACTTGGTTTGAAGGTAAGCCCTATGAGGAGAGGCTGATGGAGCTGGGTTTGTTTAGCCTGGAAAAGAGGAGGCTCAGGGGTGACCTTATCGCTGTCTGTAACTACCTAAAAGGTGGTTATAGTCAGGCAGGGGTCAAACTTTTCTCCCTGGACACTGGAGACAGGACAAGGGGTCACAGTCTTAAGCTCCATCAGAGGAGGTTTAGACTTGACATTAGGAAAAGGTTTTCCACTGGAAGAGTGATCAGATTTTGGAACAGGCTGCCCACGGAGGTGGTCGAGTCACCGTCTTTGGAGGTGTTTAAAGTTAGACTGGATGAAGTGCTGAGTGGCATGATCTAGATGTCAGATATTTAGATTTACTTGGTTGGATTTAGGTTGGACTGGATGATACTTAAGGTCTTTTCTAGCCTCATCATTACTGTGATACTGTAACACTGTGATCCTCTCAATTGGAATATTGCATACTTGTCAGAAGAGACAGAAAAACAGCTTTAATTACCATTTAACAAACCTTCTTTTAATCTGGTTGAGGATTTACCTAAAACTTGTGTGTGGCTGAACATAATGGGCTAAGAATATGGAAAGCATATGATACATGACCAGAAATATGAGATTTTGTACATTTTTCTAGTGTTTTTGCTCACATATGACTTCTGGAATTTATTTCAATTAATTTTGGGGTTTGATTATTTTAAAAGATTTAGAAGGTTCTAATAAATGTTAGTAAATTACAACAAGCAGAACAGTATAACATTGTTTTAGCAATACATACACCTCTATGATCAAATGGTAAACCAATAACACATAAAAAAGATTCTGTCCCTCTAGAGTTTTGATAACTACAAGTATCATCAAATTAGAAGGATGGGAGATCTTACAAAGGCTTGGGTTATGTGCTTGCAAGAAGACTGTGTTAAACTGCAGAGCTAATTTGGATTCTGGTTAAACAGGTATTTCACTTTGTGGTTTTCCTCAGAAGTTTGATTTGTCTCAATTGCGTTCCTCATAGTGACACACAAAACAAAAAAAAATCCAGAAGTGAGGAAAAGAGCCAGCTCTGCTATAGGTGCTGTAAAAAGACAAGGCATTTTACAGCTTTGTCATAACCCTTGAAAACAGAGGGTTGTAATCAACAACTACTGAATAAGAAATGCTGTTTTCAAGGAGACAAGAGAGAAAGTTTATGTGGTTATAAAGTTTAAAAAGAGACCAATAGTCCATTTCCTTCAAACTGTCAACTACCACCTCTATATTTGTATGTTGCTAATGAATTGCTGACCTTCTGCCAAGGCCACTTGCCATGGTTACTGCAGGAATTGTAAGATAAAGATCCTAGGTTTATAGCAAATTCAAGTGTAGGCACACAAAACTATATTTGTACTGCAAAAAACCATCATTTTATGAGGAGAAATTTGACTGGATGGACATAACAAGAACCATAAAGGAGGAATGAAATGAAGCATTTTGTAAATGCTACCTGATAAGAATTCTGGAAGTAACTTTAGCAGAGATTTACAGCCTTCTACTTAATGTTACAATTTCTTATCAGTCATGCAGTGCTTAGCTTTAGGACTCACTAGTCCTCCACGTCAATCTCCTGCATCAAGAGATCTGCTCTTATTATACAAGCATTTTTTAAAAAAACACTAAAGCAAACCAAAATGTCAACATCACTATCATCCCAAACAGTCAAAAAGAAACCAATCCAAAACAATACTGGAAATCTCACATGTACTGAAATTCAAGTAAAAAATGTGTTTGTTAATACATAGAAAAATACAAAATGGACTAGCTTCAGAAAAAGCAGTCTATCTGTCTGAAGATAGATAGATATCCCCTGATAGATTTTTACATTTAATATGCACTTCTGTACATATTAGTATATCAGTCAATTAAATATATACATTAAAAAATTCCATTTAAATAATTTTGTTATACTATTCAAACTCTTGATTGAAGGAGGTCTGATTGTTTCCTTTGAAGCTCTTGGCACTTATTGACTTCAGAATTGTAAAGGGAATGAAAGTGTCAACCACGTTGAGATTAGGAAAAGATTTTTAAGGAAAAGATTTTTCTAGGGAAAGCTTTGCTGTCATAAAATGAGATGTGCCTAGTTTAAAAGGATTATGGGAGAGATAACTACTATGTCTGGACTAAATTTGTAACCAGCTGACATTTTCGAAGTACAGACATATAAGTTTTAGTAGCACTTATAAGCCAGGATTAAAACAGGAAAAGATTTAATATGGATGTAAATAATTTAAGTAGCCAATTCAGTTCAGTTTTCTGGAAATTTCTTCATCTGATATAATGTTCAGAGCTTTACAGCAAGCATTAGCAGAGTCAGCGTTGGACTGGTCTGAAGATAAAGTGAGGCTGCAAAGAACTTATTTAGACATCTGATAACAATGGGCCAAAATTACTGAGAATGTAAGAAAATTAAATTCTATTAGTGACCCATTAGCAGGCACAATTCTTAATAGTTTTATAGTTAATTCTATTTAATGTTTTTAAAGTAACAACTTAGGAGTGACTCTGTAAATTAAATATAATAGCAGTTATGCTGACACAACATCTATTACATATTATAAATGCCTTAGAATGTCAATAACTCATCTAGGAGAAAAAATGATAAGCTTAACTGCAGGAAGAAATTGCTGAACTTCCCACAGAGATTCTTAAAATTGCTTGCTTAGTCAATCTTTTAATCATAGTTTGACTATGTAGGAAATTATTCATGGGATTCTATAATCATGATGCCACGGTTGTTAATTAAAAATTAACAGGATTCTAACAGTCAAGATGAATTCTGATTCATGGCTTATCAGTTGTCTTCTTATTCATGTACCCAAATACGCTATACCTGCAGCTGGTCAAAGAAACTTGGAGAGAACTTTGTACCATTAGAATAATCTAGTGTAAAAACCTGAAGAATATCTTGTGATCTTAAGTGATTACATTAAAATCTTCATTGGACTATATTTAGGAAACATAATTGAAACAGTATTAAGTCATTTCCAGTTAAGTATTTTAAAACTGAGTCTCTTTTTAAGACTCTCTTTTTGAGATTAACTTTCCCTCAGGTATTTTTTTTTTAGTTGTTCATATATCAAAAAGGAAACTTCAAACAGAAACCAAACTGTTTAAGTTGAAGTTAAAAATTTTTTTCTCCTGGAAAATTAAGAAACAATTTGTTGTGTATATTTGTTTAAACCTCAAGACAGCAGTTAGTATGCACCAGTTCTTTCATGATGTAATTTCTGCCCCACACAGAAATTCCCATTGGAGCTTTTTTAAACAACAGCATTCTTTGTGAAATGGTTTTATTCCCATTGCATGCACCTTTTTCTTATTTCTCTTCCTGAGACCAGGCAAGCACATCCTTATGGACCTGTTACCTTGTTCGCCTCTTCTTGAGAGGAGACTAGCAAACTGAGTCTCTCCTTCTTGCTAATAATCTTCACCCCAAAATCCTACAGGAAATGTAGAGACTAATCCTGTCAAGAAGACATTTTGCTGGCCCATCCCTAAAGTCAACCCCAGGGGAAGTTTAGAGCCCTGAGGAAACAGCCATGCAGCAGCACTGTCTATCACTATTGTGATCACTCAGCTTCTCTGGGGACTTTCATAAATGCAGTAGTGTATTAATAAGTGACTAAAATCGGTAACTTTCTATTTTAGTGCCACATTAAATTAGCTGTGCTTTACAGTAGAGCTTTTATGGCTGTATCTCTGATATCCATATTAATTTTAAATGAATTCATTGTTATTAGAGCATTTACACTGCATAACAAGGAGCTAGGAAGAAATGACATCCAGGGAAAAAAAAAGTCATTAAAACTAAAGTACAGATACTGCACTGTATCTTAAATTGGTTTTCCCTGTAGCATTTTATTAGGAAATGTGCATCACTCAGACACATGAATATTTGAAGCAGAATAACAAGATCGCTATCCACAAATTCTTGACAATATTTGACATGCCTATGCTTTTCTTCTTTTTTGATCTTTCAAGAGATATTTTAATTAATCTTTTCAAAGATTTGTGGAAATCTTTCCTATACAATGCACAGACTAGCTTGGATTAAAAAAAAAACCAACAACCCAGTTTTCATAGAATCACAGAATTATTGAGGTAAGAAAACATGTTTGAGATCATTAAGTCCAGCCTATGACCTATCATCAACACAACCTAGACCATGATACTAAGTTCCACATCCAGTTTGTCTTTAAAGACCTTCAGAGATGAGGACTCCACCACCATTCTGTGCAGTCTATTCCAATATCTGATGATCTTTTTCATGAGGAAAAGCTTCCTAACATCCAACCTAACCCTCCTCTGGAGCAACTTCAAGCCCTGCCTCACATCCTGTTGCTAGTTCCCTGGGAAAAGAACCCAAATCCTGAGCAGTCTATGACTTCCTTCCGGGTAGTTATAGAGAGGGATGAGGTTTCCCTCTTCTCCAGGCTAAACACCCCCAGCTGCCTCAGCCTCTCCTCATAAGACTTTCCTTCCAGTTCCTTTACCAGCCTCATTGCTCTCCTCTGGACCCAGTCTAGCACCTCAATGCCTTTCTTGAAGTGAGTGACCCAGAACTGCCCCCAGTACTCCAAGGGAAGCCTCACCAGTGCCCAAGACAGCGGGAGAATTATGTCCCTAGTCCTGCTGGCCACACTATTGCTGATGCAAGCCAGCTGCCATTGGCCTTTCATGCCACCTGAGCACACTGCTGGCTCCTATTCAGGTGGCTGTCAACCAGCTGTTCCAGGCCCCTCTCTACAGGGCCACTCTCCAGCCACTCATCTCTCACTCTGTAGCTGCAGGGGATTATTGTAACCAAAGTGTAGGACCCTGCACTTATCCCTGTTAAATCTTATTCTCTTGGCCTGTGCCCATCGACCCAGCCTGTCCAGATCTCTGTGCAGCATCTTCCTCCCCTAAAACAGATTATTGACACTCCCCCAAAATTTGGTGTCATCCATGAATTTATAAAGGTTGATTCAATCCCCTAATCCAGGTCATCAGTAAAAATGTTAAATAGAACAGGGCCCATCACTGATCTGTGTGGGACACCATTGCTCACTGGACACCAGCTAGGTGCAGCATCATTCACAACCACTCTCTGTTTTCCTGACATGTCTGGCATGCAATCATTGTCACTTTAAGTTGCCACTCTGGAGCTACTACTGAACAGAAAAGCATCAGGATATCAAAAAGGTTATATTACCTCTCCTGTGTTCAACTCCCTTAAATGCTGTTTTCCAGAGGTGAATAAACGTAATCACTTTTCTTTACGTCCTTGGCATATATTTTTCCTAAATTTTGTGTTAAAGTTGACATACAGATAAGACAGATAGTTTTATATAAAAAAATGTATACACAGAATACTTAAGAATTGATTGAAAAACTTATCTATGTTGATCTGAATTCATATCTGAATCATCCTGCAGTGCACGCACTTTAAATGAAAAAGCAGTACTGTGTGTGAAAATATTAGTTCTTTCACACTTTACCTCCTGTGCAGTAGCAATTGAGAGTTAAATCTGTATTATTCAGAAGATAAGGACCTAATACAGTGACACTGTTACTTCCCATATCTAAGGAACCCTCACGGGCAAAACCAACAGGCAAAATAAAGTCTTTCAAAAATGCGTTCTGAATGTCTCCAATCGTGGTAATTCAGATAGCAAGAAGGTTTAACTGTTAAAAATTGGAAGATAATAGTCTTAATCTGTTAAAATCTGCTGGGTTTCATTTTGTATATTTATAGTTTAAACAACACTGGCTGTTAACCACGTGCATGCAAATAGCCTTTTGTTTTAAACTTTGAAAATGGTTATTTTAACAACATTCAAATGTATTCAATTTTTTTGAAGAGCATATTATTCAAAACTCTGCCTTCATTGTGGATGCTTTTTTGTTTAGACAAAAAAGAAAGATTTTCATAGAAACTATTAAGAACAACTCACATCATACTGTATTTCAGTGTTGTCATATTCAAATTGCCTAAGTAGTGGCTTGATGGATTGAAGAGATAAAGTAAATAGGAACTTTTTCACTTTGTCTACATTTCTAGAAAGGGCATTTGCAGGTGTTGCATCATCTGTTATTCGAAAGATAAAGTGATAATAAGCTATCCAAGCTATTTTGTTCTGACCGTTGCTTTCATGCTGGTGTAGAGTAATTGCCATAGTAGTCAGCTGATGCCTCAAAACAGAAAAAAACAGTGGTGATGAACTAATTGTCTAAAAGATAAGCAAATTGTTCATCTCCAGATCTGATTACATGATACAGCAGTGCATATTGCACTTTTTTCACATTATTGTATTTAAACTTTGTCACCTTTTAAAATAAACCTGAAAACAATCTTCTGCTAAGCTACTGCTGTGTGGATTTAGCACGACTAGAATAGGTGGTAGAGCTGGGCAGGGAGTAACTTAATGAAGTGCAACAAGAGCAAGAGTCAGGTCCAGCACCTTGGGAGGAATAGTCACCATGTGTGGTTGGGAAGTAACCTGCTTGAGAGCAGCTCTGGGGGAAGGGACCTGGGAGTGCTGGTGGATCACAGGCTGGCCATGAGGCAGCAGTGTCCTTGTTGATAAGAAGGCCAGTGGACTCTTGGGGTGCATTAAGAATGAAGCCAGTAAGCAGAGGGAGGTTTTCTTCCCCTTTTACTTTGCCCCCATGAGGCTGTATCTAGAATACTGTGTCAAATGCTGGATTAGAGGACAGGAGCATATGACTTATGATGAGAACATGAAAAATCTGTGACTCTTCAGCCTACAGAAGACTGACACAAGACTTCAACAACACTTAAATATTTGAAGGGCAGTGTCAGGAAGATAAGACCAGACCCTTCTCAGTGGCACTCAATGACAGGATAAAACTGATGCACAGTATGTCAATCTAAACATAACGAGAAACTTCTTTACTTTAAGGGTAACAGAGCACTGGAACAGGCTGCTCTGGGAGACTGTGGAGTCTCCTGATAGTGGAGACATTCAAAACCCCCCTGGACATGTTCCTCTGTGATCTGTTCTACAAGGACCTGTTCTAGCAGAGGACTGCACTAGAAAATGTCCAAATATCCCATCCAACTTCTGTCACGCTGTGGTACTGTGAAATCTAAATGAAAAGTATATATCTAAATATTTCAGCTTGTTTCTTTTACAGGCTTAAATGTTAATTGGGCTATAGACATTAACAGGCAAAACTGAGACACAATGTCTCTGAGCCAAAGTATTGTTCCAGTTCCAGCCTACAACAATTTATTCTTCAGGAAAAACTAAAAAAAATTTTAAAAGCTGGCACTTTCTTTATGATATTATGCAATTAAATATCTGTATTTTCAAGGCAGCAAACTATTCTAGAGCTACTTTTTACTGCATTTCTTGGTTCTAGACCCACATATTGTTTTATTCATTCTGTGTGGCCTTATTCTCAATCCTAAGCGTTACATTACTTATTTTTCATGGATGGAGAAAACAATTAGGTTTTCCAGGCAGTATGACTGATATGTGTAGTTAAGATAATCCCCAGCTACCGCAGGAATGTTAAAATGCTAGCAGTGAAGAAAACCACTTCAGACAGTTCTGCTTCTGAGATTCAGAACCAGAAAGTTGTTGAATGTCTCAAAGATAGACTAAATCTCTAACTGATATCCTCTATGGTGAAATGATTAATTGCCTTCAAGGAGAAATTACAGTTACCTAACACATTTCAAGAGCAGAATATAGCTCCAGGGCCTGTAATCAAATAAACCATAGTGTCACTGAAAAACAACTTGCAAGAATAAAATAAAATAAAAATAATTGTTTTTAAAAATATTTTTTGACATACTGTTTGTTATCTTTGAATATTTGGATCAGTTATAAGGACATAGCTAGAACATGTCATTATTGTGTGCTTTTCGGGCTGGCACTGCCATCTCAAAAAATCATAACTGTCTGTAGATGACTTATTTTTTCTGTCCCCTGCATAGCATTTGAAGATGGGTGAACATTACACTTCCCTCACCATGATTTAGAATACTGCAATACAGCCTAGTCAATAAAAGGAGAAATACATCTGAACAAAAGATCCCAATCTTCAGGAGTTTTTGTTGCTTTTTTTCTCCCCTTTTTTCTCTATTTTTTAAGTGGAGAGGATAGTAATAAAATAAAACAAGTAATTTCCCTCTTTTTGATGTGTTATCAGTGAAACCTTACACTTTTGTAACAGTTCCCTTAAACATTCTTTATATTTTCTGCTTAACCTCCAGTCCTGAGTAATAAACTCACTGGTTTCCCATTATAAAAATTAATGTACTATAATCAGACAGTGCTACATATTTGCCACTCTTTCTTCAGGACAGAGATGGAGAATACTTTGCACTACAATTTCTAAAATGCTTGGGGAGCAACAGCACTGAACAGCAGTAATACATCACTTTTATACTGCCTACTGCTATTTTCACACATAATGTCTTTCAATATCCACTTATCTTCAACAAGACCTTTCATTGATAGGGCTTCTTAATTCCATTTTAGGCATCCAGTATGTGCATTAGTTTATTCAGCAAAAGAAACTATTAACTGTAATTACTCCGTTTTGTCATCCCCTGCAATAATAATCCACACGTTGTAACAGTAGTTAGCATCTAAACATAAAAAATAGAGTTTCCAAGGGAAGTCTTTTGTGGATGGAATCATTAAATGGATTCCAGACTATGCTCTAGAAACCTTTAAAATCCCTCTATTTCTTAAGATCATTGTTAAAAAACAAAATTATCTTGATGAAGCAGATGAAATACATCTGAGTGCCACCATCTTTTTTAAATCTTTTTTTATTAACTGCTTCAGGTGTTAAGTGGGAATATAGTAGGCTCAAATTTTCAAGCGAGACCAGAAAAGGTACAAAATTTCATTTGGGGGTTCTGTATTGAATGTTTCCTACCTGTGATCCTTCTGAGTTGTCAATATCTTCTCAAATTTTTTTCACCGACTTCTAAAGGCATTTTGCTACATCTCTCCAAAGATGTTAGATATGAGCTTTTTTGTTGATTAATTAAGATATTATTTAGTTGGGTCAATACTATACATGTCCCCCTTGCTGTTTCCCTCCATAAAGCAAGAATGAGAGTAGCATTTTTAGGAGGCCTTATGAGTGGTGTTAAAAAGACACTTTGCATGAGGAAAAGAATTCATTCTACAGCATAGTATTCTGCAAGACTATTTCAACATAGCATCTTTATTTCTGTCAAATGAATGACACCTGGATTTATGTTAAAGACAAGAAATGGAAAGCACAGACACTGCCAAGGGTACAAGTTCCATTACTACATATTGAAAACAATAAATTTTTCTGCAAAGAGTTAACACTACCTGAGATAATATAGCAATCATCATTATTTTGGATATATTATATTTTGTTTAACTGTCTTAGAGGAGTTTCATTACCACACAAAAAGTTTAATAACATTTCATCAAGTCTCTTGAGACTAGATTTTGTTCTAGAGTTTGAATTGGCTTTCTGTTTGCTGGCATTGGCTTTATTGGTAGAATTATTCCAATGCAGGATGAATAAAGAATGATTCTCAGCTTGTTATTTTAGGTGTTCCATGTCATTACAATCTACTAATCTTAAAACTTGTTTCAGAATCTGAATATTTGGTTCTTGCTAGCAACTGTTATCACTATAGACCTTCACTAAGAACTTTCACTTCGCACTCTGGTTGAATTGTGCCTGTGTCAAACTAACAATCTTTAGCATAACTTCTTTTATTTTTAACTTTCACATTAATTCCTTTTGAAATATATGAATATGACATCATTTCAGTCACTGTTTTTCACAAAATATTCATCTGATTGTGGCACAGGAGCAACACTTCTTATTCTATTATTTATTGTACGTTATACAACATCTGAGCTACTCCTTGATGCCGTAATTAACCAGCTATCTTTTGGGATGGAATGTCCGTTACTTTCTAATGAACAGCACATGTTAGTAAAGGCTGAATATTCATAAACAATTCATTTGATTAAACATGTTCTGTATACTTTATTTTACATATAAATTATTGTTATTACTATTGCTTTATCTGATTTTGTGGTTTCCACTCTATTGCTTCAAGATTTGTGCCCTGCTTTCAACACAAAGCTGTAACAAACACATCCTGATTATTTACAGACCTGTGCCTAATGTAAGCCAAATGATTATTCAACTCACTTTGTAATTATTGAGTGTTTACCTCACATCATCATGTATATCATTACCGTTTTTGTGGAAATGGATTCACAATACTGAAACATCAGTGCTTTCTATGCTTTATTGGCAATTATTGTTAGAATTTACAGGTTGAATAAATTGCTAATAGCTTGGATCAGCTTATGGGTGGAAGAGATTTCAACACACGCATCAAGATTTGACTTATATTCTAGCATTGGATTGGAGCTGTATACATTTCATTGCTTGCTAAGGCTTAAAACAGAGAATTATTTTTCATTTTCCTTTTAAATGAAATTTATAAATTACATCACAAATTGTCTTAATTAGAACTTCTATAAGTCATGAGGTAATTCTTCCTTATGGACTTTATTGATGAAACCATATGATTCAACATCCTATGGTATTATTATGCACCGTGACAATATCTTTATGTATTTGTTGTGTCAGGTGTAATGTTAAAAATCTGCCAATATAATTTCTCTAACCTGCTAAAAAAAAAAAAAAGTTATAAGCTGGAAAAGGTACAATTTCAGAACTAATGTCCAAATTTATTCTAACCAAGTTAAGAGGTGTTTGTAAAAGACTATAATGACAGATTCATGTACTAGAAGAATCATCAATCATTAATGTAGCTGTGTAAATCTCCCTAAAAACCACAAAAAAATCCCTAATCTCTCACAGCAGAAAGAGAGATGAAAAAGTACCAGCTGTAGGAAGTGTCCTTTAAGGAGACAAGCACTAGATCTCAGTCAATCTTTAAGACTTGCAGTGATTTACAAGTCTAAGAAAGGCATAGTGTTGACTTCCTAGTAGAGGAGTTGGGTGCAACCCCTCATGCAAATATTTTGTTAGGTTTGTCTGGAAGTACACATTTATAATTTTCTTTTTCTCATGTGCTAATTGGGGTGCAATCATACACAACTGCCTAGTCAAACATACTTAGTGCTGCCTCAAATCCATGTGAAGGTTTCATGGCATGTGAGAGCAGATCCATCCATTAACTCATTCTGCAATTGCCAGTGCAATAGTTTGTAAGAGCAACAGACAACAATAATGGAAAAATTGATTATGTCATGAGTCACGGAATGCTGAGTGGCACTCTACTTCTAAATGGATGTCAACAAAGAACTGACTGGGGAGCTCTTTTCTGTGATTGTTCTACTTGCACATTCTCCTAGATGAAGGGACTGTTGGATATGTTGCATGTATAGCTAACATTTAGTAGTCCAGTACTTTGTGCAATATTTTAACTCGTATCTTGTCCAGGTCACAAACTTTCACACATCAGAAACAACAGCCTGAGCAAGGGAAATTGCCATCAGTCCTTTGGATCATAGATTAGCAGTGGGATAGTAGGAGACAACTTCAATATCCTTCTCAACTCAATCAGACTCAAGCCTACCACATCCCCTATGCATCTCAAATCCTCCACAGGTTCACACATTTGCAGGTTGGAAGGGACCTCTGGGATCATCTAGTCCAATCTCTTAAAGCAACATACAGTTCTGAAATGGGACAGAACCCTATCAAGTTGAGCCTTAAGATTTTCTGAATTTGAGCAATCCACCGCTTCCCTTGGAACACCATTCCACTGTTTAACAGCTCTCATTGTGAAAAACTTTCCTTTCAAATCCACTGTCACATGTTGGAGCAAATCACCTTTACGTCAGAAAACTGAGTTCTATGGAGCCAAGAGTGGACCAAATAAAACCACTCTGCCCTGCAGCCCTGACACCTAGATGGAAAAGTGCTTTTTCTCCTGGTCTTTGCTCCAGTTCTCCTTCAATCAATTGTAACTCCATCTCATAGTGCCTGAGTAGGCGCAGTGTGCAGAGCACTGTTGGTACAGGCAGCAATACTCCCTGTAAATTTTAGGGATATTAGAATACACGTTTACACATACAAGGGTAAAAAATGAGTTCTGAACGCTAAGCCTGTTATTGCTGTTTCAGAGTCAGCAAGTTAAAGGTTGCAAAGAATTTCTGAGGTGGGGGAGAATAACTTTGCTATCTAGCACAAAAATGAGAGGTCTTTGACATCTCTTTCATGTACCAGCAGGAGCAACACTGACTTTTTTTATTAGGAGGTAAGAATTGTTTACTAACATGTGCCAAAAAAATTTCTCAAAGGAAAACCATGCAGGTCTCCTTTATCTTTTCCTTATTATTTGTACTTTGTTGCATAAAAAAGTAAAGCTGTAACAGAATTTACTTCCCTCTCATTTCAGTGCTTCTTCAATATCTGCATCAGAGATTTTACACACTCACTTCAATAATTTTCATATAAGGCAGCTCTGTACCCAGCTACTGGCCTATACAGGAAAGACCTATGCATTCCCTCAGCATGGAATAAAGGGTGTGCAAGCTTCTTTGATGAGAAAAGTGAAAGGGAAACAGAAGGTTAGTCTGTCTTCCTTACATGATAGACTACTACACTTATCTCAAGCTAAATGGTTTAAATATGCTGATTTGTCAGAAGCTTTAAATCTGAAAGGATGTTACATTCAATAGCATTATGAGAACATAACCAGGTTTTACATAGCCTTCTCCAGCACGTTAGGCCGTTGTGAGCTAATGAATCTTCTTTGGTGCTATATAACCAATTAGTAACCAGCAGGAGGGAGGGTTTTGCACATGGGGAAGGTTTTGTGTCATTTCTGAAGCAAATATGGAAGTGAAATATATGAATCATAGAACCATAAAATCATTAGGGATTGGAAGGAACCTCAAAAGATCTGGAATTGAATGTTGTTCCAGCGACGTGCATGGGAACACCAACTACTGGCATCCATAGCTTATTCAGTTCCCCTAAAACACCTAAGAAGTAAAAAAATGGACTTCTCCATTCTACTTAAGTATTTGTTAATCTCTCAAGTTCTTCGATTCATAGAATGGTTCCCTGCCGTGAGCAGAGACACCTCCCACTAGACCAGGTTGCTCAAGACCCCATCCAAAGTGGCCTTGAACATTTCTTGGGAGGGGGCATCTACAACCAATCTGGGCAACCTGTTCCAGCGTCTCACCACCCTTATCGTGAAGAGTTTCCTCTCGACTTCCAGTCTAAACCTCCCTTCTTCCAGGCCATTCTTCCCTTCTTGAAGCCATTCCTTGTCCTTGGTCCTACCACTACAAGCCCTTAGAAACAATCCCTCTCCAGTTCTCCTGTAGGCTCCCTTCAGACCTCTTTTTTTCTCTTAAAATCAGCTCCTGGGGCATTCTTTATATGATTAGGTGACAGCAGTCAATATTTAACCTTAGCTACATATAACTTAATAATCATTTAGATTACTTATGTACACCCTGACCAAAACCCAAATGCAATAAGTTCATGCAGTTTCTGGAATTCTCACTGTATGTCTCAGATTAAAATTTTTCAGTAGTAAGTTGTTGAAAAAAATAATTGGTAAGCATATTTGTGTACAACATGATTCTAAGTCATGAAGGCTTTTCTATGGAAATGGAATCAGATTTTTTTTTAACGGGAATTAAATGTAAGCATAATGATTCAGCTGTGAAAAATGATGTGTGGGTTTCACCAGCAAGACAGCAGGATATATAATGAAAGAGTGTTCTGATAAATAACCTACTTAACCCTATTCTAAACAAGAATTCATAATTTAATTTTCTCTTTATATGCACTATAGAAGTCCTTCATGAAGAAAGCACTAACCTCCTTGGAGTCCAGTCTATTATTAAGCATTTCTTAATTATCCAGTAATTCAGTATGCTATGGAACTAAAACATCTGTGAAAAAGTCTAACCACTGAAATTAGATTTTTAACCTTCTTCATGGTTTTAGAAAGGGAAGAGTTCCCACCTGTCCTATGTTTGACACATTGCATGCTACTTAAATATAGAGTGCCTGCAGACAAAGCTCAATATTCAGTGAAATTTGGAACAAAACATGCAATAAAATAAAAGTTTTTAAACGCCCGTATGAAAATATTGGGTTTGTCGGGAAAAAAAAAATCAAATTATATGTGTATATGCAAAGGAACACAAACTTTCAGAATATGGTACTCTATTATAAACTCTCTTGATATCCCCAGGCATTTTGAAAGTCAACAGCTGTAAGATGCAAGATGAAAATCCATATAATCCACATATCAGCACATAACCACAACATTATGTTAGAAAGAGAATAAACAAGACCGGGGAGTCTGCTTAAAATTACAAGGCAACAAATTGAACATGAGAATGGCCTAAATAGCACTTTCCTTTCCTCTACACAGCAGACAGTGTTATAATGAAGTAAAGCGTACAGCACTGAGCATGAAAACAGACGTGACTTCCTTGCTAAAATAATTTCTAAAGCACAATTTCTCTTTGTCATGAAAGATAAATAAAAGAAGTGCAACATTAAAATGAATCCTAGATCCCAATTTATGTGTGGTCTGTAGTTACAGCTTATAAAATAGACTTTCAGGCTTTCTTGGGTAAATTATGGAAAAATGCTATTAAGCCACTGGAACTCTTTAAGAGTCAGTGACGAGACTAAATTCATATGTGGGATTACATTTAAATTCAAAGTTCTAACATTCAGACTCAAGAGGTCTCATCTTCCCACCTAGAAAAATCACTCTATTTTCCTTCTTTCAATTGGTCTCAAAAGTATTTGTTAACAACCATTGCTGCTTACAGATCTATTTATTAATTTACATGGTCCTACACAATTTCTGACATGTGGTGGAAGACAAAGACATGAAGAATTCTAATAAGTGAAAGTTTTCCAAGAGAATTTGTTGTAGAAAATGTAAAAGAAGGATTGTACATGAGCAGCTGCAATCATAATCCCTTTTGTGTGGGGAAAAAGGCCGGCTTTCAAAAGTATTAGCAGATGCTAGGTGAAGATATAAATTTCTCTCTGCTCAGAGGAAACATGGCTAGAAAATTTTTCCAGAAGGCCATCCAGGAAATACCTCACTTTGAGTTGGGGTGGCATACACTAAAATAACATAAACTATAAAGCAGACACCCCTGGTAAAAGTTTAAAGAATCTCTGTATGGCTATATGAGGCAGGAAGTTCCCATCTTAACAGTATCCCACTGGAAACTATTAAGTTTCTTCTAAGGGTTTCCAAACTAACCTGTGCATTGGAGGAAGGAGAGAAAAGGTGTACATTGCTTAGCCAACCACAAATGGCAGGTACTTATGTTCCTACAGAGAGAATAATCCCGGACAGCGTCACACATACTATCTCAGCATCATCTCCAGCTGCTAGTGATGCAGGAAGTGTAAGTTACAACAATCACCACAACGCTGAAATTTTGCACTTTTTTGCATCTCTTTTAAATTTTGCAGCTCTTTTAAAGACAGGTTACCAGCATCCATCCAGCAGTAGAACCTTGCCTTATTACAAGAAGAATGTGGATATGCTGGAACATGCCCAGAGGTGGGCCAAGAAGATGGTCAGAGAGCTGGAGCACCAGACTGAGAGAGTTGGGGATGTTCAGTCTGGAGAAGAGGAGGCTCCTAGGTGACCTTATTGTGGACTTCCAGTATCTGAAGGGGGCTACAAAAAAGCCAGGGAGGGGCTTTTGGGCTCTCAGGTAATGACAGGACTAGGGGGAATGGAGCAAAGCTGGAGATGGGCAGATTCAGATTTGATGTGAGAAGGAAGTTCTCCACTGTGAGAGTGGTGAGAGCCTGGACTGAGTTGCCTAGGGAGGTGGTTGGGGCCCCATCCCTGGAGGTGTTTGAGGCTGGACTGGATGAGGCTCTGGCCAGCCTGCTCTAGGGTGAGGTGTCCCCGCCCATGGCAAGGGNACCAGCATCCAGCCAGCAGTAGAACCTTGCCTTATTACAAGAAGAATGTGGATATGCTGGAACATGCCCAGAGGTGGGCCAAGAAGATGGTCAGAGAGCTGGAGCACCAGACTGAGAGAGTTGGGGATGTTCAGTCTGGAGAAGAGGAGGCTCCTAGGTGACCTTATTGTGGACTTCCAGTATCTGAAGGGGGCTACAAAAAAGCCAGGGAGGGGCTTTTGGGCTCTCAGGTAATGACAGGACTAGGGGGAATGGAGCAAAGCTGGAGATGGGCAGATTCAGATTTGATGTGAGAAGGAAGTTCTCCACTGTGAGAGCGGTGAGAGCCTGGACTGAGTTGCCTAGGGAGGTGGTTGGGGCCCCATCCCTGGAGGTGTTTGAGGCTGGACTGGATGAGGCTCTGGCCAGCCTGCTCTAGGGTGAGGTGTCCCCGCCCATGGCAAGGGGGTTAGAACTGGATGATCCTGTGGTCCCTTGTGACTCTGACCGATTCTGTAACTTCTTCCCAGGGAGGGTGATGAGGAGCTGGAGGGGCTGCCTGGGGGTTTTGTGTGACCTCTTTCTCTGGAGACATTTGAAACCCACCTGAACTTGGTCTGGATGATCCTGCTGTGGCAGGGGGATTGGATTAGATAATCTTTCAAGGTCCTTTCCGATCACTAATGATTTTATGATTCCTCCCTTCAGTGCTGTTCACTGATTCTAGGGACCAGAGCATCTGCATTAGCACAATCCCTCTGGCAATCAGGAAAACATAAACCTGAGAATTAGTCTGTCTAGTTTCTCTTTTGCCTAATGCTTTAATTTTTTTAATGTTTTTGCCACTTCTGCTTTATGCAATTATTTTTGAATCATGATTTTTACATCCAAATGCTAAATATGCATAAATGTGCTTTATTTTAACTTAAATATCCAATCTGAAATATTAATATTTCTGTTGAAAATATCATGGAAAACTTTTATGAAAACTATTTGCTGTAGACTACTGTAATTCTGCTACATTAAGATAAATATTCATCTAAATGTCACATCTGAATGGCTTGAAATTATCATCATCAATCATTTCTTCTACAACTTACAGCAATTTAAACTAAGTATTGTCATAGCAAACAATCTCTTGTATCATAAAAAACCTACCCATTCTTGTCTTATATTTTATTTTCAAACAAAGCTTATTGCTACATTTGGAATGCTTAAAAATTATTTTTGTGGTAATCTTCATTAAGTACTTTACTTAAAGAATGATGTTTTACAACATTTGCTTCTTTGCATTTTAATTCATCCACTGACTGTTACCAGGTCATGAATTTACAATAAACAAGCAACAGTGGATCCACCGATTCACATGATCTATGCTTATTTTCATGCAACAGACAACAGTAAGGTTAAATTTGTTAAACAACATTGTTTTCCTTTGCACTCTAAGCACAAGAGAAGAGATAGATCACAGGGACATCTGAGAATACTGTTTTTGTCCCTTGGCTCATGCACAGCTCTAGCTGTGATTGATCAAAGACTGAAGAATTAGTGACATTCTTTTTTCTAGCAAAGGAATTGTTAATTCTTTGAATTATGCAACTGCTCACCGGTCATAATCTGCTATTATCTTTATCATACAGGTGCTTCAAACCATACACAACTGACAAATTAAACTGACAAGTAAAATGCCCCTCCATGCTGTGCAATTCATCATACAGCCCATCTGTTATACATATATGGATCATCACAAAAAGTTTTTAAGTGAGACAGACATGAAAGAAGTCATCACATCTACATTTGTGTGAAATTATTAGTGTGACTGATGGTATCAAATGAATGGGAAGAATCTCGTGAAAAGGAGTGTGACCAATGGTTTGGAGGAAAAGGATTCTCTCTCCGTACTCTGCTCTTGTGAGATACTACCTCAAGTATTGCATCCAGCTCTGAAACCTCCCACTAAAAAACAGAGTGTCCAGAGTAGGGCCACAATGATCAGAGGACAGAATTTCTCTCCTATGAGGCCACACTGAGAGAATTAGTGCAATTCAGCATGGATAACAGAATGATGCCTTTTAGTATCTGAAGAGTGTCATCACAAGAAAGCTGGGGAGGGAAATGTTTTAAGGGGTGGTAGTGATAGAATCATAGAAACCTTAGGGATCAAGAGAGACCTCAAAAGATCATCTAGTCCAATCCCCCTGCCACAGCAGGACCACCTAGACCAAGTCACACAGGAACACATCCAGGCAAGTCTTGAACACCTCCAGAGAAGGAAACTCCACAACCCCCTGCTGTAACAGGATAAACTGAAGGATAAAGTTTTCAAGCTGAGTGACAGCTTAGAAATCAGGAAAAAGTTATAATTGGGATGGCATTATAGATTTAGGAATATTTGTCTTCTTCAGGAAATAAATGTCCCTAAACTTCTTTAATACACTTAATATATATACTTACATGTATATTTTTATATATCCGAGTATCACAGTAACATTAAGGTTGGAAAAGACTTTAAAGATCATCCAGTCCAACCTAATTTATTATATATTATGAAATATTAATGATTTTACTAGCATTAAATACTTGATGCTTACGTTCCATATGATCATCCATAAAATAATGTACCAGAAATAGTTTTTGCCATAAATGGTTGTAAACTATTTTCATATTACTCTAGGCGTTCTAACTAGTTTATAATTAACTTATTCCTAATATTTTTTTTTTTAGTTTCTAGAGATTCCATAAGCATTTCACTTTTCATGAAAATATCCTTGTGCTTAGTTGTTTTTGTTATTCAAAGCATTAGGTATGCACAAATGTATCAATTTTCACCTGTTTTAAACAGAAATTATAAAACTTTTATTTCTGTTTTCCATTGTTTTAACCTATTCATTTTAATGGTATTAACCTCTTGCTATTATAAACAACAAAGTGTATTTCACAGGAATGACTGAATGCTGCTACATGAACATATTTCCAGGATACTAAATAAGTCTATATTAAAAACAATTTATTGGATCAAAGGCTACAAAACCAGCCTAACATGTTATTTACATCTACTCATTATCAACAAAGAGTCTCTGTGGTCATCTGAATTCGTGCAGGGTTGAGTAGTTACTGTGGTAGTCTGTGTTAAGAAGCTTGGAATTCCAAGCTGAATTTGGAGACTGCTTGAAACCAGTATGACTAGTTTGGAGTGTCGTCTTTCTGGTTTACTGCTTCCTTCATTCATCATCTAATCTTGGTTTGGAGTGGAGCACATGTCATTACACAAATGCAGAGGCCTCCACATGGGAAGCCACAACCTCAAACACCGGTGTAGGTTGGAGGTTGAGCTGCTGAAAAGCAGCTACATGGAAAAGGATGTGGGAGTGATGGTAGCTGAGAGGATGCCCATGAAGCAGCAATGTGCCCTTCTGGCTGTCCCCAGTGGGCCATCTGGCAAGGTGTGGGGTGACTTCAAATTAGCAAAAGAGTTAAGAAGCTGAAGCAAGAACCAGGAGGGTTCAATTGCCACTTTATGAATTGGGCAAAAAGTAACAGGCTTGGTTTATGGGAAAAAAAGAAACCCCCACATTCAACAATTGAATTGAGACCTCGTGCAGCAGTGAGAGCACTAGCCGTGTCAAACGGAGGTCCCTCAACAAGATGAGGTTGTGCAGGTGTCAGGCTGCCAGAAATGTAACACTCTCTTGAGTTTTTCTGGCTGTGTAAGGTGTGAGCAGGTGGATTATCTGCTTAACCGAGTGGCACAGCTGCAAGATGAGGTTGCAGAGCTACAGGCAGAAGTAGAAAGGCTCAGGAGAATTGGAGAGGCTAAAATACAGGTAGACCACAACAGCCAAATAAAGCCCGAAACAAGGGGACAAAGTATCCTAAACCTCTCAGATAGAGGACAGAACCTCAAGTAGATGGGTGAGTAATGTCTAGTGAAGAGCTGTGGCAGAAGGCAAGCACCACCCTTGCGTGCCTTACCTTCTCAGCAGCCAATGAGTAATAGATATGAGCCGCTTATTAAACATCCATTACACAGCCAGTCTAAGAAGGATATAGAAGACAGAGAACCCATACCAGAGGCCCTAGCAGGGTTGCATAAAACCTAGAAATCTTCCAGTAATGTGACAACCTCCACCACAAAGAAAAGAAGGGTCCTAGTTATTGGAGACTCGCTCCTGAAAGGGACTGAAGGCCCAATATGCAGAGCTGACCCCATTACAGGGAAGTCTGAAGTCTACCTGGAGCCCGGATCAGGGATATCACTAGGATGTTCCCTAAACTGATGAGATCAGATGACTATTACCCATAGCTGATATTCCAGACAAGTGGGGAGGAAGCTGTATTCCATAGCCTGGGGGGAATGAATAGGGACTACAAGGCCTTGGGACGTTTGGTAAAAGAATCTGGGGCACAAATTGTGTTTTCTTCATCACTTCCACTTTGGGGTGAGGACATGGGCTGGAATAGAAGGACTCAGTCCATTAATACGTGGCTATGAACCTGGTGTTACAGGCAGGGCTTTAGATTACCTAATANGGATCAAGGGGCAGGCTGGCATGGGTGACACTGTCCTGGGTGTCTATTACAGGCCACCAGATCAGAATGAGGAAGTTGGGTCAGTTTAGCCTGGAAAAGAGGAGGCTCAGGGTGACATTATCGCTGTCTATAACTACCTAAAAGGTGGTTACAGTCAGGAGGGGTTCAGTCTTTTCTCCCTGGACACTGGAGACAGGACAAGGGGTCACAGCCTTAAGCTCCATCAGGGGAGGTTTAGACTTGACATTAGGAAAAGGTTTTTCACTGAAAGAGTGATCCGATTTTGGAACCGGCTGCCCACGGAGGTGGTTGTGTCACCGTCTCTGGAGGTGTTCAAGGTTAGTCTGGATGAAGTGCTGAGTGGCATGATCTAATGCTACATGTTAGGTTTACTTGGTTGGTTTTAGGTTGGACTGGATGATCTTTAAGATCTTTTCCAGCAGCCTCATCATTACTGTGATACTGTGATACTGTGATGAGGTCTTCTACAGGTAGCTGACAGCAGCCTCACAGCTACAGGCCCTGGTTCTTGTGGGCAATTTTAACTACCCCAATATTTGCTGGAAACCCTACTCAGCCAGCCATCCCCAGTCCAGGAGGCTCCTCCAGTGCACTGGTGACAATTACCTGATGCAAATGGTGGAGGAGCCCACTAGGACAGGAGCGCTGCTGGATCTTGTACTCACCAACAAGGAGGGTCTGGTTGAAGCAGTGAAAGTTGAGGACAGCCTTGGTTGCAGTGGCCATGAGGTGGTGGAGTTCAAGGTCTCGTGTGGTAGAAATAGAGAATACCTAGCAGAATCACAGCCCTGGACTTCAGGAGGGCCAACTTTGGCCGTTTCAAGGAATTGCTAGGGGCAATCCCATGGGATAGGGTACTGGCAGGTAAAGGGGCCCAAGAGAGCTGCTCATCATTTGAAGACCACTTCTTTGAAGCATAACACCAGAACCTCCCAACAGGAAAAGAGTCAAGGAAGGGAGCTATAAAACTGCATGGTTAAACAGGGAGCTGTTGGGCAAATGGAAGAGGAAGTCTATAGGTCATGGAAGGATGGGATGGCCACTTGGGGTGATTAAAAGGCTCTGGTGAGAGAATGTAGGGATGCAACTAGGAAAGCCAAGGTCTCCTTGGAATTTAACCTTGTAAGAGAGGTCAAGGCTAACAGAAAGGACTTCCTCAAATACACTGCAGGTAAAACTAAACCTAGAGCAATGTGAGGCACCATGCTGAATGAAGTGGGTGCCCTGAAGACAGATGATACAGAGAAAGCAGAGATACTGAACTTCTTCGTTGCCTCCCTCTATACTTTTGGGATCTGCCCTGATATCACAGCCCAGACTGCTGAGGCTCCAGAGGAAGTCTAGTCAAAAGAGGAGATTGGCTTGGTTGATGAGGACATCCATCCAAGGAAAGGTGGTGGAATAATTTGTCCTAGACGCTGTCTCCAGGCACATCAAAACAAAAGGCTCATTAGCGACAGTCAGCGTGGCTTCACCAAGGGGAAGTCATGCTTGACCAGCCTCCCAGACTCCCTGTGCCCCATCCCTGTCCGCATAGTCAGCCGTGGGGGGACCTTTAACCACACAACTCACCTCCATGGCCTCAAGCTTGGCTCATTGACCTGTACCAAGCAAGACTGGAGAAAAAAAACCCAGTGACTGGCTGCAGAATGTGACCCAAGGACTGCCAATAACAGAACCCAAAGCACCTCCCAGCTGCAGAAAAAGTATCACTTGGCCCTTCAGATCTTGCAGACATGCTCAACACAAGTCCTGACATGAGCCAGACTGGCCTAAGCTTTGCTATATAGCAAGGGGTGTGGTGTCACAACTACTCACTTGCTGATGTTTGAGTCCACTACAAAACAGAGTTGTAGAATGTCTGAGCTTGGAAGGACCCTCTAGAATTCATCTAATGCCACCCCCCTGCCATGACAGTACCTCCCAGGGTTTCCTAATTGAATCAGTTGGAATAAAATATATAGACAAACTCTAAACTATCTTGGAGGTTATAAAAGATTCTTCTGCTCTGCTCATCACTCTTTCTTCCATCACCACAGTCCCCAGTGTGACCACCACAGTGTTCTCTGCTCAGTGACAGCAGTTTATATTTTGTGCTTTTGCAGGTTATGTTTATCCACAGATGTGGTCATTGGCACAGAATTTCAGAGGTGGGTGAGTTACAGACTCTGCTGTGAGCATCCATCTTGCAAAGCCTCTTACCATAATTGCATCAGTAACTCCCCAATACAAAATAATCCTACCAGGCTCAAAGTATAACATGGGTACACTGTAAACAACCCCACATCAAAAACATTCAGCAAAGAAGAAATATGTTTTTAAAATTTTATTAACTTTTTGTCGTTGTGCAAAATTTGTGACTCGATTACAACACCTTATTTAATAAGCCTTTCTAGCCATTCATTTTAATAGGTAAAATAAGTTTTTCTCACAGGAAAGAATTAATACGCTTTTCAGTTTTCCATATTTGTGTTAATCATGACCAAAAGAATAGGACAGAAGAGTTTAAATTCACTCTTATTAGGAAAGCTTCATTATTGAATGGTGCAGAAGAGCAGTGGCTACTTCAGATAAGTAAGCAAGCACTTAGGAAGCACAAAGAAGATAATTGAGCACCTAAAGGAGCTTTTCTGTTTCTGGGGGCTACAACTGGTTTAACATTTCAAAATTTCACCACTTAAAGAAAAACAAAGATTGCATTGATTTTCAGTGCTCAAAGCTGGGGTTTAAAGCCAGCTAAGAGCGAAGTTTGGACCTGAAAGACTCAACAGCCTCTACTCAAAAGAATAATATCCTTAGCACTAGTGAATAACAGTAATTTAAGTAGAAAGCTGCTGTATTTGACATTGCCTATCTACACAGACACATTCTTCTGAAATAATTCTGCGGGCAATTTGGGAAATGCCACCACACTAAAGGTTAATTAAGCACTAAGACATGACAAATCATGCCATAGTGCAAATCTGTACATACCTCAAAAAGACAATGAGGCAGAAGATAAAGCAAAATGCCTCTGGTGCCCCAGAACTGTTTATTAGAATGAATGTGCACTGAATGAAAACAACAAAAAAAAGGTCTTTCAAATATCCATTTGCAGTTTTTAAATGTGCCGTTAAAAGGTTGGAATAAAAATTGACCAAACACATCAAAAGGGTTAGACTATGTTCCTGAACCACTACAACTGATGGCTATAGAAACAACAGGATCGTAGACAAAAAGGACAGTATATCACAGTGCAGAAATGCTTCAAATTAATGACAAGTTTTACTGTTTTTCCATTCTCCTAAAGCACAGAAAGTTAGCTTGTGCCCTTACATCTGCAATTAATTTCACAGTTATTCACTGTTGTAATGAACTCATAGTCCAAATCCTGGGAAGAGCTGAAATGATACAGACATGCTGTCAGATCTAACTATAGAAAAAAAAAAACACATTCAGCATGTCGCTTCATTTTAGAGTGTAAGTTCTGCCTACAAAACATGGCAATATTCCCAGTAAATGTTTCCCAACATTTAGGAACTTTGCCATAGAATGGCTAGGGTTGGAAAGGACCTTAAAGATCATCTATTTCCAACCCGGCTTCATAGGCAAGGAACCTTTACTAGATGAGGTTACTCAGGGAGCCATCCAACGTGGCCTTCGACGCTTCCAGTGATGGGGCAGTCGGAACTTCCTTGAGCAACCTGATGTTCCAGCACCTCAGCACCCTCACAGGAAGATGTTGTTTCCCTGTCTCAAGGCTCAGTCTCCCCTCTTCAAGCCTGTAACCCTTTCCCCTTGTCCTCTCACTACCAACCGTGTCAAAAACC
This sequence comes from Upupa epops, assembly GCA_013397515.1. Classification (NCBI taxonomy): domain Eukaryota; kingdom Metazoa; phylum Chordata; class Aves; order Bucerotiformes; family Upupidae; genus Upupa; species Upupa epops. Next base: position 90,916 of record VZRI01014162.1, on the reverse strand, counting down.
CTACCCCAGGTTTTTTGCAGCCCCCTTCAGATAGTGGAAAGCAGCTAGAAAATGAGAGAAGGCTCACCTGTGAGCCTCCTCTTCTCCAGACTGAACAACTCCAACTTGTGACACAACTATTTGAGTCTTTTCCTTAATACAGATTTTAATTGTCATATTGGATATACCACTCATCACATCTTTCTCAGATCTAAACAGCCTCATGTGATGTTTTAATTACATATTCAATTATAATCATAGTTCATCACCCAAGGTGCTTAGAAAAAAGAATATGTCAGTCAAAAAGAGAAGGCTTCATTAGAAATTCAGTGGTGAAATGGCTACAGCAAAACTTAGAGTTTATTTTGCGTTTATACTTAATTAGTCCAAATTATTTTGATTTGCTTATAACTAATTTAAAACTCATTCTCTGTGGTAAGTGTATTTTATATGATTAGAACACAGCAAATTAGTGTGCATTAAATCTCTCTCAATTCCAGAACAACTGAGCTATTGTTTACTCACTAGTGTATGAATGTGCAGGAAAGAATTTATCATTTTTATCACGTCTAAGTGCAAGAAAGAGAGGCAACAAAACTGTCTTAGAAAAGAAGAGCTCAGTATTGGGGCCACTTCTCTTTAATGCCTTCATTGATGATCTGGACAAGAGTATCAAGTAAGTTTGTAGATGACAAGTATGGCAGAAGTATTGATGTGCTTGAGGGTAGTGAGGCTCTACAGACAGATCTGGAGATGCTGGATCTATGGGCTAGATGCAATTGTATGAGTTTGAAAAGGCCAAGTACTGGGTCCTGTGCTTGGGTCAAAACAACCTGGTTTGCTACAGACTTAGAGAAGAGTGTTTGGAAAATAGTTCAACAGAAAGGGACCTGGGGTATTGACCAATCATTGGTTAAATATGAGCCAGCAATGTATTCAGGTAGCCAAAAAGGCCAGTGGCATCCTGTATGAGAAATAGTGTGGCCAGCAGAGGGCCAGGGATTGTCCTCCTGTACTGGACACTGGTGAGGATATATCTCTCATACTGTGTTCAGTTCTGAGCACCTCAATAGAAGGACATACAAATGTTACACCCACAGTCCCCTATCAAAGCATAGTCACACTAGCACACAGTATCACGGTAATGATGAGGCTGGAAAAGACCTTAAAGATAATCCAGTCCAACCTAAAACCAATCAAGTAAACCTAAACATCTGTCCCCTATCCTTAGAGCAGCAGAAGGAGCAGTGGCTCAGAGACAGTAGTAAACACCAGACTCAGGTTTTAAAGCTAGACTGGGTTGTGAATTGATAGAAATGAATAGTTCAAAACCCCTCTGTATTTTATTGGAGCTGATGAATAGTTTACTGGACTTCAGTAAGGTCAAAAGCATATTGAATACATTCTATTGCAAATTTCAAGTTTTTAACTTCTTCCTCTCTACAAATTGACATTTTTCAAAATTAATTATCTTTGTATCTTTACTGAATATTTGTGCTTCTGTAAAATTTAAATATTTAGTTGCAGTTCAATACTGTGGGTTTTTTCAATATTAAAATTTGTTTTGAGGTTGAAAAATTTAAAATCAATCATAGATCTCTGTTGTAAAATACATTAACTGAGATGATGCAGTTAAAGGTCTAGAGACTACATTCAAACATCATTTTTTCAAAATAGATTCTTTCTGAATTACACACATTGAAAGGAATATTTACAAATATTTTTACAGATATATAAATATTTGCAATATTTATAAACACAGTTCAATATGCTAGTCTGAAGTGCACCTTCCAGTAAAATTTCTTCTCTTCCTCTGTCCTAAAATAGCAATCAGCTTTTGAGAAACGTGAATGTAAATTGATTTGTCTTCAGAGATTTTCTTGTTTTACACTGAAGCCTTACCTGAAGAATGCATAAAACAGTTTTACTGAACAGAAAACTTGTCTGGCAGGGAAATGGCCTCTGTGGTGTTACATGTTGGAGAAAATTTTGATTGCATTGTTGCAAACTGGGTATTTTCATTGTGAATTTTGGGGTTTTTATATATATAAATATACAGCGTATTCATTCCTAAAAGTCTGCATACATTTGTGTTTCCTTGGACATACATCTTCCAGTTTGAGAGCCCTGACAATTTTCTGCAATACCTGCATGAGATTTTTAAAGCTACAAATTTTCAAAGGCTCCATCTCTTTAAAGAAATGTCTGCTTGTTGGACTTTACCTTTACTGTGGGTACTAGCTCTTCTCACATAGCTAGCTTGTTAGCTTTTTTGCAGGTATTATCAGTAAAGAAATTCTCATGAGCTGCTTTGCCCTTTGCCACTAGTGAGACTATTTCTGCTGATTTTAGCATAACCTAAGTAGCTGCTGAAAACAGAGTCACAGATGCGTGGACTATTACAATTTCTTTTCCACCATCTGTCACTTTTAGTTTCCAGGTTGTAGCATTTCCCTGAAGAAAACTCTTCAACCTACTCCTGTATTTTGCAATCATTTTTAGTAATGCAGATCATCCTTGATTTCCTCTAAAATATAAAATCTGATAACCACTCTTTTCAATCATCACTGTCATGCCTTAGTAAAGACCTTGAAGCTTTTCACTGGGCACATAGCAAGAATCTTCTTTCACAGTCAACCCTGAGCACACCATATTTATATACAAAAAGCAAATGTGTTCAATTGAAGAAGACGACCTAGAAGGTTATATTTTAGAACAGTGAAAAAGAATGCTTTTTCCTGTAGAATAAATTATTGCATATACTGTAGGAAATTTTCCAACAAATCCATTTCTTTCTTCAGGTAAACCCTTCTATTTAAATTTCCCTTCTGAAATTCACAGACATTGTTACATAATTGGCTAGGTGATTGAAATTGCTTAATTTTCAGGAACTGAGCATTGCACTTTTGAAAATCGAAACTTCTGTGAGAAATCATTTCTTTGTGCTTTAATACAGTTTTGGTGGATGTTGGTCAGGAGATGCCTTAAAAATGACAATCTATTTTCAAAGTAAATGGATATGAAGAAATATTTGTATATGAATCACTGCCCAAATAAGTGCAATATTTGAGCTCTTGCCACCTATTGAAAAAAGTAACACATATCTACATAAGAAAGTTATCTGGTGTTCTGGTACTAAACACTTTAGAATAATACTTTATATTTTTACAAGCTCCTTGAAGATGGAGTATGTAGCTCCACCTTGACAAACACTTACTGTGTTTGTCACACTTACTGATACAACCAACCTTTGTGACAGCTGGTAATTGTTTCTGCCATCCTTACTTTTCAGAGCAAAAACGGACACATACACAAGTGAGGAACAGGACGTTCAAATGTAGAGATCAGAGGCAGGATGATAAAGGATAGCATTCACTACAAGCTCTGAGAGACAAATCAGTCCATCTCACTGAAGTTTATTGCACAGGGTTCCACTTTGATCAATCTGACAGAACCTACACTGACTCTGTCCCCTGCATGTAGATTCCAAAAATTACAGAACAGAAAGCTCTTATAATCTAGTCTAACTTGCTTGAACAATGTGTGTCTTTGGACTTCCTCATAGATTTTCCAGATAGTGTCTTGAAATCTTTGAGGGTATTGGACATAGATCTGAAATTGGGTAACAACCTCTGAGCTCCACTCCCTTCTTTTGCAAGCAATTCAGAACATAAAGAATTTCTTGTACATATCTAGCTCTACCTCAGAAAAACAATTCTTACTTCATATCAGATGTAAGGAAAATAGACGAAATCTTCTAAGAATTCTCTTCTTTTAAGACTCATTAAACCTAGTCTTCTACGTTTTTGTTACTTTGATAATTCTAACTGTCCCTCCCTAACTACTCTGCGCTGAATCTTTATTTGCTGGTTGCATAATAAAAAGATTTAATCTGTTAATTTGCAACACAGAACAGAAACATTTTACTCTCAGATTTAAATTAAATGTAAGCACTTATGCCTTGAAAAGACATTTCTATAAACAGAAAATTATTCAAAAAATAACAAAACAAAATAAAATTGGAAACAGAAAAGGAGAGATCCTAAGCAAAATCTAAGATGACTTTATAGTATTCATATAGTTTTGTCTCACATAATTCTTCTAAGAAGTGAACTTCCATGTAACCTGAAAGCTCTTAATCAAAATGGGTATGGAGAAGGAATTTTTTGTTTCGGCAAAATAATTGCAGAGAAATTTTAAGATTTTGGATGTGTGATAAAGAATTAAAATGATTGTTGACAATACAAAATCAATTACATAGACAAAATCCCAATTCCTCATGCATAGTATTAGGATCTGAATGACCAATTAAACATAATGTGGCCTTATAGATCCATAAGAATGTCATCTCAATGTTAACTAGATATATATACAAAAATAAATTAGAAATTAAAGAACAACATATGTCATTGTGCTAAGGTCTTTTCCAGCCTCATCATTACTGTGATACTGTGATACTATACAAAACTCCAAACTCTTCCTTTAAATATTGTCATCTGATCTCAGAATAAAAATATCAGAACCATAAAATTAACAAAGAGCAACAATATGGATGCTCAACAGCATTATATTTTTTCTTTTATCAGCAGCACCAAAGACATTTCCTCCCTTCTGTTTCCAGATCCACCTGGGTTGTATGTAACATGAAGGAATGAGCTTAACTGAATGCTAACCATATGCTCTGTGCAACACAGCAGTAATAACCAGACTGCCTTGAAAAATAATTTCTTGACTTGTAGAAGTCTAGTGGTGGCAATAGAGAGCACTACATTGGGTAATTTATCTGCATCTTGTACCTCAACACGTGTACCAGTGTTCAAAACGAATTAATAGCCCCTAACCTGTGGTTTATTTCCAAACACAACTTTACAAAATTACCTCTTTATCTGCAGTACCCTCCTCTCGCCAAGCTATTTACTGAAAATGAAGACTAACAATCTAGAAGACTTTTTTTCTTCCTTTCATCATTAAGAAATATATGCCTCCTTTTCAATGGAGAAAACAATTTTCCTTTGCCATTCAGAAGGGTTCTTTGTCTGTATGTGTCTGTATTTTGTCCTGAACACAGTTTTTACAGCTTTTGCTCAGAAGTTTCTTTTATTTGCTGCTGGAATAAACAGTGTTGGGCTTTCTGTAAAATCAGATCACAAAAAAATAAATGTTGAGGCAGATCTAGAGGAATAAACATGAAAACCAGACCCTTTGGACTAAATCTTGCCTTTTAACTAAACCTAGTATGAAGTTATTTGCCACCTTAATTAACACTAACTAGAACAACAACTATATGTAACAAGTTAATAGACCATAAACTCATTAGGAAATAGATATTTTTGTTTCCTTAACAAACAAAAGACTTAATGGTTAAATTGATGGTTAGTTTTAATTGATATAAAATTTACTCAAGCTTACACATAGCAGAAAACTTGAATTAAATTTCACAAATAAGACAACATTCTTCTGCCCAGGTTCCAGATCCATTGCTGCAAAAAACACAGGCAAGGAAATCATGAAAATTTATAAGCTTTAGAAATTAAAACTTATACTCCATAATATCTTGCTAGTCATTGAAAATTAACAGTGTTTTGATGCTGTAGCCAAAACAGCCTGTTTACCTTTGATGCAATAGAGATGCAGATGCACTTCCCATCTGAATAAACCAGAGACCATGGATGGCAGGAGAAACCAACCAACCAATCAACTGAAAAACTGTCACATACCACAAACCTGGTCCCAAATTCAACAGACAAACTTTTGATTCTTGACTTTCAGGTCAACTATTTCTGAATCACAGCAACCTCTCTGCCACACACTCCTACCCAAGATACGCATCACAGTGATTGCAGATAGATAGAATCTAATCAAAACTTAGTGAGTGGGTAGTTTGTGCTCTCAGATCAGTGTGACCAGTAATAACCGTGAGTCACTATTCATTATTTCTACTTGGATAAATGAGACTACAGGAAGGCCTTTTGTCTCTTTCACATAAACTTTTTCATGGCAAATAATTTGCTCTGAAACCAAACGTTCCAATAAACTACCTGTACACTTTAAACAAAAAAAAAGAATGCCATGGCATTAAGCACAAGAGGATTTATTATTCTTGCATATTTGTCATCTTTCATTATGTTCTTATTAGAATGAGTTACTCTTTTGTTCATTCTAGAGCAAATAAGTCCAGAAAGTCAGACAAAGCATAAACAACTCGGGAAAAGTTCTTTTTACTTTTTCAGGATTTTGGACAATTCCATATTCTGAAGTCAAAACATATTCTGAGGTGAAGCTCAGTTTCTGACATTACAGATAAAAGCAAATGAGCAAACAGTACCAACAGTCCTTTTTTGAAAGGATTTGACAATTTATCTGCTAACAGTAAACACTTGTTTAAGCTTCAGTCTAAGTTTTGATTTCTGAATACCCTATAGTTTCCTCCTCATGCTGTACATCAAATTCAGACAAAGATTCCTTTGTATTTTTAGCAAAATTTCTTACAGAGCATGAGGAAGAATCAGAAACCTTTTTTTTTTTTCCCTAAGCATGGAATAGTATTCTGGGAGAAAGGAAGAAATTTGCATTCTTTTTGGTTTCTTTTTAAAATGGAGTCACACTTCAAGTTTAGAGAAAAAAAAAACATAAAACTCTATACATTGTCTATATTAATTTGCTTTTCAATTTTATGTACCTAGCTGATGAGAAGAATGCTGGGGACCAAGGTGCTGAGGAAGAGATAAAGTTTTCTTTTAATGCACCTGTCACAAAGGGATTCTAAGCAAAATAAGCTTCCTCATTCAGGTCCTACTACCCATGTAAATTTCACATCTCTAACCATTATTTTTTATAAGATCTATTTTGTCTCCAAAAGACATCTGACAGATATATTCAAGTAGCAATACGCCTTGTATTAGATCTACAAACTATGTTTACAGGATCACTGTGGGGAAACCAAGAAGTCACCATTACATTGCATAATTTACAAGGCTGACAGTTCATCATCAGATTGAATTTGGCAATCAGCATGGATGAATCTGCTAAAAAAATACACATAATGAGTGTTTTTGCTCACAGTAGGTTCCTCCAGCAACCTCCTGACAGTTTATGGAGCATCTTCCTTCTTCTGCTCCTCACAAGTTTTCCCACGGACATTATGTACAGCTTTTAACAATATATCACCATCAGGACCTTAACATTGCTTTAACCTGTCTTTTGGTCTTCGTCAAGGAAACAAAAGCCCTACATGGCTGAAAATCAAAGCATCTATAGCATAAATGGAATGTTTCAGTAGCCTTCAGAGCTGGTTTGTGAATCCTTCTGTTCCTCCAGGTCTACATTATTTTCAAGAGGTTTTGTCTCCTACAGTCTATAGATCTTACTGGAACTTAAGTTTTACAAAAATGTGTAGAATTTCTTATCGTTAAAGGAGTAACTTGTAATGTGTAAGACACAAAAAATTTACATCTAAGACCCAGACAAAATGAAATAGCAAGTTCAATAGATTATATTTATCTGACCAACTTTTCAGATCTGCTTTTATTTCCTTTGAGTTCCTATGGTGCCACGCAGTTCTTACTGAAATTCTTGCACAAGGTATAACTTAACAAAACAAGTTGGGCTATACATATGGTGCTGCAATCCTTTGATGTCCTAATATCCCAGAGATATTATAAATTAGATCAGTGATACTAACCCCTCTTCTGCTTCACTGCTGTCTTAGAGTGTTCCTTGTCTGTTTAATGAGCACTGCTTGTCACAAACAACAGATGGGCTGAATTCAGAGTATTCTAAGGTGGGGTTTTTTTTGTTGTCATTGCTGTCTGTAACCAGTGCAGAGCAGTATGTGGTACACCAAACAAAATACTGCTAGACTTATGAATTTTGCAGTAATATTAATAAAAGGCTAAAAATGTTTCTACAGCACCAACATACTTTAGAAAAAATAAATACTACTCTGCCTTTCAGCTATTAAATCCTGCAGTTTTACCACATTCAAAAACTAATAGAAATTTATTTATTTATTTAACTTACATTTTTGCGTCCTTCCTTGATTTTGTCATTGTTCCTAGTTTCTAAAGCCTGGGTGGATCAAGATTTGAAGTCTAGTTAATTAAGAAGACAATAAATTATAAAATTTGAGGACGGTATAAAACTCTTCTTTGAAACTCAATGATAATGTGTGACGTGTAATCTAGGTGATTATAAACATAAATACTGAAGATATTGTATTAGGAAGACATTATATTAATGAAGATATTATTTTGAGAAAGCCCTCACTGTCTCGTAGAATCACTTACCCAGCTGTGATACAAATAAGCTATTGTCTTAATTTTATCTTGCTGGTAAGTAAAATCAAAATATTCTGCTCATATAATATCAACCATATTCACAGCCCAAACCTTCACTGATTCATACTCCACTTCTATTTCTTTCTGTTAAGTACTGGCCCTCCTCATGGATAAAAACATCTGAACTATTTCTGCTCAACTCATGATATTGCCAAGTGGTGGATGGAAGTGCCTAATTCCTCATTTTATAAGTTCTAGAAGAAACACTCACCCTTTTGATACTAAGCCAAGGACAAAAATGTACAAAGAATTTTACCACCTAAACTAAAATGTTTTGAAGGTGGATTTTGGATGCTTATGACTAAAGTCACGATTTTCTAAAGCCTTGTTCAGCTTAGCTCTAGGCATGCAATTGTGTGTATACATATAGTTGAAATACCCCACCTTCAAACTGTGCTTTGCTTTGATCTAGACAGCAAGCAGCACCTGGTTGACAGAAGGCTTAGCCTACAAAGCACGGCATAACAACACTGAATTTAGCCCAAAATGAAATATTCATAAATTCTGTTGTCAAAAGCATTGCTGTGATGATGACCATATGATAGAATATCAGAACTATTCCTTAAATGGTGAACCCTGATTCTGATTGTTCTGCAGCCTGACAGTAACTGTCTTTTCTACCATTTGGAAAAGATTTTAACATTCAAGGCCATGTTGTATGTTAGGAATAGCCCTACTGCCTCAGCTGCTTAACTTCGCTTTAATGAGTGATACCACAGCACTGGCTGGACTGCACCTGCTCAAGTATCTAAAATCAGTGCTGCTTTGAATAGTTTAGAGATATCCCAAGGTTTCAATGGAATTTATTTTATAGGTATATGATTTCTAAAGCTCCAGCATTCACTTCAAGAGGAATACAGCACCTACAAATGCATTTTAACAGCAAGCAGGATGTAGACTAATTTCCATAGTCTATACCATACATAGCAGCATGTAGTTACTCTTATTTTTCTTTTCTAATAAATAATTCTTCACTGCTCAAGGCTAGGCCATATTGTTTGAACAATCGAGTACGTAGCATTTCAGTTTTCCTAACTAAAAGCAACTGCAGCTATCCTGACCTGAGCTTTCAGGATCCTCATGTTAGAGCAAGATGCTGTATTAATAGGAATGATCAAAACATTTTGTACAAAGAATGGGTTAGCATACTGCATTCTTCCTCATTATCAACGTGTCTACTATACCTATCTTGCCTCTCTAAAATTTTCGCACCATTTATTAACCACATCAACTTAACATTCTTCCCTCTGTGTTATTTATACCATACTAGGGTTGTTATACATGGGTAGCTTCAGCCATCAACTCAGACTACCTTCCTATGCAGCTAGAGAATATTATCCTAATCTTAGAAAAGGAAAATTGAGTAGTGGAAAAATTAAACATTTGGCTAAATCAGACAGAATATTTATAAATGATAACATGTTTCTGGGGCTGCAATCATGTCATCCTTTACATGTATCTAGTGAGTCCACACTGAGATTTCATACTTGTTTTGAGAAACTTCCTTGTATATTGAGTCTAAATCTCCTTTTGACATCCATACATTTCAAATGTGCATTCAGAAATACAGAAAATGTTATAAAGTTTAAAATAAATAATAACGAACGGATAAGAGGTACATAGTAGAGTAATTAAAATTGACTTTATCTCCACTTGTCAAGTTTCAAAATTAATTACTTCACCAAGGAAAAAAAGACAGCCTTTATGTTACAGAGATATGGTGTAGCCACCATCTATGAGGAGACATAGCTGGATTACAAACAACATTTCAATATAGAACAGACCTAAAATCAGAGAGAATTTATGTTTTTATTTTTGAAAGCTTGCAGTATTTTCACTGTTATGCATTTTAAGAACAGTTTATTGCAGTAAAGAGGCTCATAATCTGGTCACCTGGACCATAGGATATATGGCAACACACTATGATTTTTACTCTTTCAGGAAAACTTTGAATGCTCTGATGTTATGCTGTTTACACTTTTCATCTATTTCAGTAATACTTAACATTTCATAGAATATGCTGTATTTTTATACTTTTCTAAGAACAGATACACATACAAACAATTTAACAGCTCTAGAGTAACTTTGAGATGTACTGACACAATCTCTGTTTTTAACTTGCCCAGAGTTCTGACAAGAATTCAAACTATAGAATACCTAACATGATGCTCATGCTGAAAAGAAAACATGAAATGAAACAGAAATTCAGGGATCCAGCTGCTGATTCTGCAGCTAAGGTCTTTGTGATAAGGAAGGTAAACAAAAACAAGTGCTGTCCTACTAGAAAATGAGTGTGAATTTATATAGGGAAACTATACTTAACAGGCTTGACAAACATCACTGAAGAATAATGGATGGTGACAGCAGTGACATTGACAAGTTCACTTCAACAAGCCTCTGGGTGCAGAGTCTTCTAGAAGACTGCTACACATGGTTAGCAAGTGCTGCATGACTTCTGACATTACAAAAGCCAAACCAGGTGTATTTAAATCAACATAATTAAGTTAGTCAGTGAAAGGAGTAACCAACTCTGGTAGACTACAAGAGGGGATACTAAGGGAACACATCTTTTTCACAAGACTTGACTTTGCAAAAGCATGTAATAGGTTTCTTCTAATGCATAAATCCCCAGGCATCACTGAATTATGTCCAAGATTAGCCTAGGTTAAAACACTCCAGAAATAAAGTCAGTAGTGGGTCTCCTTGGCTTGTGTTTCAATTTTGCATCAGTTTTTGACCTGTATCAGTAGGAGAACAATGAGAACCATCTCTTGTCCTGGGGATTATCTGTAGCTCTGTGGCAGTTAGGCAAAGAAATATATTTAAACAGCTCTTTTGACCTTTCCTCCCACAGTAGTGCTAACCTCTCCAGGCCACAAGTGAGAATTTGGGTAATAGATGCACCACATTGAAACACAACATTCTGTTTGAAACCAGGGTTACTCAAAATGCCTTCTCACACAGATGGACACCTCAAATGAATGCATGGGTGTTTAGAAGCAGAAAGGTAATCATAGAAAGGAGAAACACTGCCTTAGTTGAAAGTAGACATACTCATAAGCATCTCTAAAAAATTAATTTCCCTGAGGTGTGTGTGGTTTGATCTTTACAACCATGCACAGCATTTATTTCTTGAATGCTTAAGCATCCCATGGCACTCTCACAATAGTTCATGTTTTAGCTTAATTCTCCTGAGCAAGTCACTTTTCCCTCAAGTTTTGATGAAGTGATCACCGAATTCTGTCCAAAACACCACAAAATATTGCTGTGTAGTACTAAAATAAAGTACTTTAGGAGACAAGTACTTCCCATTCTTGTTGCACTGATCTCTGCGTTCAGTTTCTAAAGCTCTGGAGGCACTTTCTCGATGTAGAAGCTATATAAATGTAAATCACTTTAATCATTTCTGGTACAATATGAGCATTTCACAATGCTCATAAAACACGTTTCAGAATTATTTAGGTGTTATTTCCAACTTTCTTCAGCAAAAGACTTCCCTTGTTTAACCTCAGGGTCAGAGTCTATCAAGCAAATAAGATGCAAATACCTGATAAATTTCACCATATCATTTGAAAGATATTTTTCATTGATATTCAAGTCAGAAAGTGTTTTCATTTCCCAAGCATTTATTCATCTCATAATGTCATACATAGATGCATTCTTTGGTTTCCATTTGCTAGAAGAAACTCATATTTTAAATGCATTAATTCTACAAAGCTTCATTTGTAAAAAAACATGCACTCATGTTAAGACAAACATGGCCTAGAGCCTGAAACTCCATTTCAAATGGAAATACAAATGTTTTTCAAAAAAACAGTAGTTTCCAGCAGATTCTTGAAGATTTTTTATGTGTAAAACCTTGTTAAAAAAAAACAAACAAACAAAAAAAAAACCTTCAAAATTATATTTATAGCATCATGGCATCATTAAGGATTGGAAGGGAGCTCAAATGATCATCCAGTCCAATCCCCCCCACCACAACAGGATCACCTAGACGAAGTTGCACAAGAACGGGTCTTAAACATCTCCAGAGAAGGAGACTCCACAAACAGGGCAGCCTGTTCCCATGCTCCGTTACCCTCACTGGGAAGAAGTTTCTTCTGATATTTATATGGAACCTCCTCTGTTCCAGCTTGCACCCATTGCCCCTTGTCCATCACCAGATGGCCTTGAGAAGAGCCTGGCTCCACCCTTCTGACACTCACCCCTCACATATTTGTAGACATTAATGAGGTCATCCCTCAGCCTCATCTTCTCCAAGCTAAAGAGATCCAGCTCCCTCAGCCTTTCCTCAGGAGGGAGCTGTTCTACTTCCTTCATCATCTTCCTTGCTCTACGCTGGACAACCTACAGCACCTCTATGTCCTTCTTAAACAAAGGGGCCCAGAAATGCACACAATATTCCAGATGCAGTCTCGCTAGTGCAGAGTAGATTCTTGCAGTGCAAGAATCTCCCTTGATCTACTAACCACTCCCTTTCTGATCCCACCCCAGGATGCTGTTGGCCCTCTTGGCCACCTTGCTGGCTCATAGTCATCCTTCTGTCTACTAGGACCCCCAGGTCCCTTTCTCCTACACTGCTTTCCATCAGGTCACTCCCCTACCTATCCTGGTTCCTGGGGTTGTTCGTGCCCAGATGCCAGACTCTACACTGACCCTTGTTGTACCTCATTCAATTTCTCTCTGCTCAGCTCTCTAGCCTGTCCAGGTCTCGCTGAATGGCAACGCAGAGTGCTGGGGTGTCAGCAACAACAGTCAGCTTTGTGTCATCATCAAACTTGCTGACAGTGCACCGAATCCCTCATCCAAGTCTTTAATGAATAGATTGAAGAGGACTGGTCCCAGCACTGATCCTTGGGGCACCCTACTAGATACAGGCCTCCAAGTAGACTCTGTCCCATTAATCACTGTTCTCTGGCTTCTATCCTGCAGCCAGTTCACTATCCATCTCACTACCCAATCATCCAGTCCACAGTGCCTCAGTTTGGCTGAGAGGATGCTATGTGAGACTGTGTCAAATGCCTTCCTGAAGTCATCATGGAGTGGTTTGGTTTGGAAGGGATCTTAAATATCATATCTCCTCGAGCTTTCACTACCTCATGTTACTCAAGTCCTCATGCATTCTGGCCTTGAGCACACACAGTGACGGAGCATTCACTTCCCTGGGCAACCAGTTTGACCATCTGGCAACCCTCAGAGTAAGAAACTTCCGAATTTCTAATATTTTCTCTCCAAACTTACCCCTTATATGACTATAAACCCTTGTAAAAAGTCCATGTCCTGCTTTTCTGCTAGTCCTCCAGGTAGGTTTTTACCAGAGAGGAGTAAAGAAGCAGGATTGCCTTCCTCAGCCTGCTGGCCATGCTGCTTTTGATGCAGCCCATGAAGCAAACAGCTCTGTTTTAGAGAAATTCTCTCATATATAAGACACAAGAGTAGAGCTCTTCCTAGCATAAACACTACAGGGCAAGCAATGTTATTTACAGCTGTTTACTAAATAATATTTTCTGAATAATGCCAAAAATCTGAAACCCTGAAGACTAAACAGGGTGTGAAATATAATATTTAACTGTAAATTTAATGAACTGTTGCCAATTCGATTAAGGAAGTAACACTGCCATAAGTCAAAACAGAAATCCATCACTGCAAGAACGCATCTGACCCTCATACACAGCAGTGAATTTTGATTAACTGCTTTTTAAAGTCTCACATGTATTTAATAAAATTGCACAAAAATCACTAACCAAACAGAAATTACCACTGATTGATCAGAATACTTTGTCAGTGTCGTGATGATCATGTATACTTAGAGCACATGCGTTTTCCCTTGATAGCAAAGAACAAGGACAGGCTGTATGGATCTCTTATGTGGAAATTGGAAATGCTCCAGATGTCTTATAAGTTGTAATTTATCACTACACTGATCCAGTTTATGTTTATGTTATTCCATTGATTGCACAGACAAGGATAAATAGGATGTGATGAAACTGGAAGGACACCGTAGGAAATCAGAAGCACAGTATTTATTATGTGATTATTAACGCTCAGTAAAGTACTGATAAGATGTAAAGTATCTGGTGCTCTGCTCAGCACTGTATGAAATGAAGTTTACAGTTTCTGCTTAAGTGTTTACATGACTATTTTTCCACACTTTTCCCACATTTATAACTCCTATACAAACGTCTACTGGTCATTCCATCATTCTTTTAGGTTTTTTTATGTGAAAAACAAACTTTAGCACAAAACAGCCATCATACATTAGGCAACGCTTCCAGAAATGTGAAAACTTCAAAAGCAAACAAATGCAGAGAATTTATTAACTATTCTTTTCTGCAGTAGCTTCCAGCTTAGATCTGAGGGTATTTTGCTACTTGCACACAACTAATGAAAAAGTAGCTACCTGACTCTCAGGATGTTAATTGTCTAATTAAATATAGGTTGCTAACAGCCCCAAGTACTTATGTTAGGCATATATTTTAGTCATGCGCTTTGTCAGAAATTTTTCAGTCTTTACAAAGTGCTGTGAGAAGGTTGCAAGTGAAGAAAATTGGACCCCAGATAGAGTAATTTTAGAATAATTGAATGTTGAGCTCATTTAGAATAGCTTTTCCCTCCTTCCTTTGTACAGTTATAGACATTCTACTAATTAACTATTATGCATTCTCTGATTAGTACAGTATTCATTGTTCATTACAAATACATCTGATATTTCCCTGTGACAACATTCCTTATATTTTGAAAACCACATTTGATGCACACTTGATTCTTATCCCTATAGTAGTGGGACCTAAGCAACGTACTTGCCATCAATAAGCTGCTTGCTTATATATTGAAAATAATGATCACTGCTGTCATTCACACATTTAAGAGCTGTATTAAAAATCAAGGTAGTAATCCAAAAGTTAATTTTTCTTAAAGAATTAAGAAAATATTTTGTAAAGCACCCACTGAATGTTTTACACAAGTTTATCAAAAGAAGGGGTGGATTTTCTGGTGAGCTACATTGTCATAGCAACTGTGAAGTCATGATTTGTGACTGTTTCAACATATGACCCTGGCTGCCAAAAGATGTAGTATTTAAATCTGGTTTGATGTCACAGGAATCGATGGATTTAATCTACATCATGGTAGCCTAAATTAGCAGTAGAGTCAGGGCATTAAAGAACATTGGAAACTGGGCTGTTAATGAAATGATAGGAACAGCTATATTTGCCCTCATAGAAAATCTCCATAACTAAAATAAAACACATGCATTATGTTTTGCATTCACCTTTCTCTGCCTTCTGGGTCACAAAGATGTCCTATCGCAGATATCTCTCTGCTGTTGCAGTCAACAATCATGCAAACATAGCAATAAAATATTTCACAAATTAAGATATTACAAATTGTGATTGAAGAGACAGCTGACAGTGGCAAAAAGCAAAGCAATTAGACTTTTCTGATCTCTCCTGTGGGAAGCAACGTGTTTTGAAACATGCTGCATGGTGAGCCTAGAAATATTTCTCAGGGAACATCCAAAGTAAGTAGGCAGACTCCCTGCAGTAGAGTCAATACAAATCTTCTGGTAGAAACGATGAATAATATTACTGTATATTTAAATTCCAAAGGAACAGCAATCAGAAGGTATTGTTCCATAAATAATGAATTACGTGCTTCTCAGAAGAAAATCCATGATGCTGCTATTTCTTCTTTATCCCATCTTCATAATGAAAGACCCTTAGACAGCAGCTGCTGCAGGTTCCCATGGGGAATTCAGATGCATTTGTAAAGTCAATGTCCTGGGGAAGCTTTTCCAATGCATTTTTGCAGTCACACTTCTGGGAAGAAAGAAGTCAGACGTTTTTTAACTTTGAAGTATGATTCTATTGAACCTCGAGTATTTCCCTCCAGATACGGTAAGTGTAACAAGAATCAGTAAATTAAACGCAAGATCCCCATGAATCCTTCCACAAATTCACAATGGACTGATACAGGACAATACCTACATATGTAATGTTCCGATGTTAAGGAATGTTGGATTTATCTGCCCTTTGGTAATCTGAAGAAAAGGAAGCTAAAGGGAGATCCCCTTGTTGTCTACAACTACCTAAAAGGAGGTTGTAGACAGGTGGGTGTTGGTCTCTCCTTATGAATAATAAGTGATAGAACAAGAGGATGTAACCTCAATTTGCACCAGGGGAAGTTTAAGTTCAAACTTAGGAAAAGCTTTATTGAAAGAGTCATCAGGCCTTGGAACAGGCTGCCCAGGGAAGTGGTTGAACCCTCATCACTGCACATGTTTAAAAATCATGCAGATGCGGAGCTTAGGGAAATGGTTTATTGGTGTTGAGTTAATGGTTGAACTTTATGACCTTAAAGGCATTTACCAACATAAATGATTCTGTGTGCTGAGACTAAAAAGAAGGTTAAAAGTCCTAATTTTAGTCTTACTATTAGTAAACCAAAAGTCCTTACTACAAAGGAAGAGAAAACCCTACAGATCTTACCCCCAAAGCCCTAACACCTGTTAGATGCAAAAGCAGGAGGTGAAAATTAGCTACTAATGAACCATAAATCTTGACTGCTCATGCATCAGCCACAGTGTATTTGTTAATTATCAAATGTTTTGCAAGCACAAATCCAGAGATGCTGTATAGAGGTGTAAGTGTATGCAAAAATGTAGAACTTCAAAGTGATGTAGGAGAAAACATAAAGGTATCACTTGCAAGTTTGACAATTGCTCTAGTGAGAACTGGAAATGGAATCTCTGCAGTATATAGTGCTGGAGACTGGACACAATCTTAGGAGAGTAATTTCTTGATAATTTTTATAAAATATTTCTGCACTATATGGTGTGATTGTTGAACTTCTCTCTGAGACAAAACTAGCAAATTGTTTCAAAATCAAAGTGTCATCTGACTTTAGAGATTATTACAGAACCTCCTCAAATGTCATTTTAGTATATGCTAGATGGAGATAATAGGCCTGAATCCTAAATTAGCAGAAAAAATTAGGTTACCAAAAGTAACAGTTGAGTTGTGGAACACCTGTAGGACTTACTTCCGTTTTTCAGTATATTTTTATTAAAAAAAAGATTACTTTTTTATTTCTCTCTTTGTTGAACCACTATTTGTTTACATTTGTAAGCATTTATTAAAAGTTTGTGCTTACATGCTTGTGAAGAAGAACATGATTTTCATTCAGTAAGAATATATATATTCATGTTTATGACATGTTGGCCTTTGTGGGTATTTGCAAGTTCATGTTCCTCTACATATAAAATTTTAGTTATGGAGGTGATGTATGGAAATAACCGATCTCTACGACTAATTACACATCAGAAACAACCAGGAAAAATATAACCGGGGGATAAGAATGCAACAACAGTATAGGAGGCGTGACAAAGATCTAATAGAGTGCCCTGCTCTCTAGTGACCACAAGCAAATGACTAGAGGCAAGCATAAAGACAGATCTAATCTTAGGACAGTTATGGCTGGAAAAGACCTCCAAGATAACCAAGTCCAGCCTTCACCCCAACATCTCCCTAACCCCTAGACCATGACACCAAGTGCTCTAACTACTTGCTTTTCATAATCTCCAGGGATAGTGAGTCCACCACCACAATGGGCAGCTATTCCAGTACCTGACCGCTCTCCCAGTAAAGAACTTCTTCCTAGGATCCAATCTAAACACCACCAGATGCAACTTGAGGCAATTTCCCCTCATCCTATCAATAGTAATTTGGCAGAAAAGACCAGCAACAGCCTCACTACAACCTCCTTTGTGGTAGTTGTAGAGAACAATGTCTCCTCTCAACCTCCTCTTCTCTAGACTAAAAAATCAGTTCCTTCAGCCACTCCTCATAGGGCCTGTTTTCCAGACCTCTCCCCAGCCTTCATGCCCTCTCCAGCACCTCAATGGCCTTCTGATACTGTGGTCCCCAAAACTGGACACAGTTCTCAAGTTGGGGTCTCACAAGGGGCACCAGGGACAACAGCACCTCCCTACTCCTGTTGGTGACACCATTTCTGATCCAGGCCAGGATGCCCTTGGCTTTCTTGGTCACCTGGGCACACTGCTGGCTTGTGTTCAGTCAGCTGTCAAGGAACACTCCCTGGTCCTTTTCCTTGAGGCATCTCTCCAACCACTCTTCCCCAACCCTGCAGCACTGCGGGGGGTTGTAATGAAAGGTCATGACCCAGCTGTTGGCTTCAGCCATTGGCCTCAGCCCACCATTCCAGCCTGTCCAAAACCTTCTGCAATGCCTCCCTACCCTCAAGAAGATTGACACTGCCACTTAATTTTATCTTCTGCAAATGCACTGAGGATGCATTCAGTCCCTTCATCCAGGTCATTCATAAAGACATTAAACGAGATTGGTGCCAAAACTGAGCCCTGAGGGACACCGCGTGTGACTGGACACCAACTGCATTTAACCCCATTCACCACAAGTCTCTGGGCTTGGCCATCAAGCTACTTTTTAACCCAATGAAGAGTTCACTTGTCTAAGCTGAGAGCCACCAGCTTCTCTACTAGAATGTACCATATTTTTTTTTTTACTAAAACTGCCCTATACCTCACAACTCCAGGATCTTCCTGAGACTGAGGCACTTTTCATGTCTAATGAACTTTCATGGACTTTTTATGTATGAATTTGTCTGTTCTTACCCTGAACACAACTAGGCCAATAGCATTGATACTATTATGCAGCAAGTATTTTTGATTAACTCCATACACAGAGGTGTTTCAACTTGCCTCCTGAAATCTCCATTGCCCTTTAATTTCTCTGTTACAAGAGTGAGCAATTGACATCTTCTCCATGCAATGCATGTTTTCGTAGACTTCTGTAGATCCCTTAGGTATTTTTTTTTAAACTGAAGAGTCCTGCTCTGCTTAGTCATTCCAAACAGAGAGATCCCTTTATAATTTTGAGAAAATGTTGAGAAATCAATGTTTGAGGTCCACACACCTTCAAAGATGTGAGTATGCATTTTGCTTTACTCACTGTGAGTAATCATACAGTTCTAATAAGCCCTACACAAAGGTTCTGAAAATAAACAGAAAACTATGATCATTTTCAAAACTGAAGCCAATCAATTGTCTGCAGGCTAAATAGAAAAGCTACATTCATTATGAAGAAATTAACTTTCTTGCCCTTAACTTAGCAGTTATCATGTACAAAGCATTATGAACCTGCTGCCAGTAACTGCTGGCACAAAGAGAGTATTGGTGTAGAAATAAACACAGCTATGAGATTTTCCTTTTCCCTGAACTCCACTTCAATACTTGGCCTTAGGGTTTTCTGGAACAAGACAAGTTTTCTGCTTTAGAAACATTGGTTCATACTCTGCCTTCATTTCCAGCCATACATGTACCTCCCGGGCACAATCTGATCCAATGAATCTAACGAATGAAGAGTCGTGAAGCAAATTATAGACCAAGAATACCTGATCCTATCTTGCTTAACTTGCTTGGGACTCTGACTTATTGCAATACACCGTTTCTTTGTGAGTT